>WNYA01000039.1:215436-388139 GCA_019512145.1 Engystomops pustulosus
GGGTCAGCTTATACTCGAGTATATATGGGTATATAAAGATTTACATAGATGATTGAAGTTACCTGTAAGTTTTAACTATCCTCACCAGCACTCCAGTATTTCACACATAATTTAAAACTACAGGCAAACTATAAACAACCTATTGTTTATCTGAAGTCCAAAAAACTAAATAAAAACAATATTCCAAAAAATAGCTTTTATCTTATAGCACTCTTATTTTGTTATTATATTCCCATATTCTCTCCCAAGACACATCTTTTACCTCAATAATCTTTTACAAGGTTTGTTCTTACAACAATCATCCAAAAATATTTTATATTATTTAGAATTACTTACTTCTTGAAGACACTATTAATATTTAAAACATCTCTTAAAAGACATCTACCACCAGGATGAAGGTTTGTGAACCAAGTACACTGACATACTGGTGTGTTCCCAGTATTTGGTCTTCTTTTAGCTTCTTAGGACCTTGTTATTTTGAAAATAAAGGTTTTAAAAACTATGCAAATGAACCTGAGAGGCTCCAGGCTTAATAGATGTCAATGGAGGCTCATTTGCAATTATAGATAGATAGATAGATAGATACAGTATATCCTTTATTTCATAAAAAACAAGGGCATGAGAAGCTAAAAGATGAACAGATCCTGCCAGAGGGGGCGCACACCAGTATGTCAGTGTGCTTGGTTTACAAACCTTTATCCTGCTGGTAGATGTCATTTAAGAAGAAACAATAAAGAACCTATGCTTTACATTCCAAGCTTAAGGTAAAGGTAAGGGAAAAAGGTAGCTTGACAATAAAGGTAGCTTGAAATTAATTGTTCTTATCTCCAAGGTCTATGCCAGGGTCCCCTAAACTATGGCCCATGGGCCATATGCCGCCCGAACCTTGTGGGATAGAAACAATACTTTCAGCTAAACACACCTTTACAATTGTCCAAGCTAACCTTTTCCCCTACTCTTTTTTACCTTAAAGCTTTGGTAATGTAAAGCATAAGGTTCTTTATTGTTTCTTCTTGTCTTAATACATCTCCACCAGGATAGAAGGTTTGGTAAACCAAGCACACTAGACATACTGTGTGGCGCCCCTCTGGCAGGATCTGTTCATCTTTTAGCTTCTTCTCATGCCTTGTTTTTTTTATGAACTAGAAGTATATACTGCTCTCTAACTATCTCTAATTGCAAATGAGCCCCCCTCCAGTGACTCTTAAGCCTGGAGGCCTCTCAGTATGTCATCTGCATAGTTTTTAAACCTTTTTATTTTTCAAAATAACAAGGTCCTAATTAAGACCTTAAAAAAGACCAAATACTGGGCACACCATTTTTTTTTTAAGTATGTCCATTTGTACTTGGTTCACAAACCTTCATTCCTGTGGTAGATGTTCCTTTTAATAGGATTTTTTAATATATAATAGATGTCTTCAAGCAATTAAGTAATTCCTAAATAATATAAAATATTTTTGGAATGACTTGTTGTAAGAAACAACCTTGTAAAAGATTATTGAGGTAAAAGTATGTGTCTTGGGAGAGAATATGGGAAATATATAACAAATAGAGTGGCTAATAAATAAAAGCTATTTTTTGGAATATTGTTTTTTATTTATTTTTTTGGACTTCAGATAACACAGGTTGTTTTATAAGTTTGCCTGTATTTTCTAAATTATGTTGAAATACGGGAGTGCTGGTCGAGGATTATTTTAAACTTCACAGTAACTTCAATCATCTAGTAAATCTTTATAATACCCATATAAAATACTCGAGTTACATGCTGACTCGAGTATAAGCCGAGACCCCTAATTTTAAACCACCAAAAACTGGAAAACCTACTGACCGAGTATAAAGCCAAAGGGTGTACTATATCAGCCTGTCCCCGCCCAGTATATACAGGCCTGCCCTGCCCAGTAGTATACAGCCTGCGTCCTGCCCAGTTAGTATACACCTGCCCTGCCCCAAGTAGTATACAGAGCGTCCCCAAGTGGTATATAGCCTGCCCTGCCCAAGTAAGTTACTAACAGCCTGCCTGCCCCCAGTAGTATACAGCCTAGGCCCTGCCGCCCAAGTAGTATACAGGCCTGCCCGTTGCCCTATACACAAGTAGTATACAGTTTTTAATGTTGATTGTGAAATACTGGAGTGTGGTGAGGATAATATAAAAACTTACAGGTAATCTTCAACTCATCTATGTAAATCTTTATATAACCCATAAACTTCGAGTATAAGCTTGACCCAAGGATAGCCGGAGACTCACCTAATTTTTAACCACCACAACACGGGGAAAAACCTACTGACTGAACCACTCGAGTATAATAGTGACTCGATGGTGAGCTGTAGTAATAACCACCTGCCCTGGCCCCAAGTAGTATCAGCCTGCTCTGCCCCAATAGTCTAACAAAGCCTGTTAGACCCCTGCCCAAGTATTAATAACAGCCTGCCCGCCCAATTAGTATACATCCTGCCCCAAGGGTATACCAGCCTGCCCTGCGGCCCCGATCATATACACAGCCTGCCTTGCCTCCAATTAGTAATACAAACAAGCCTGCCCTGCCCCAAGTAGTATACACAGCCCTCCCTGGCCTACAGTAGTATAAACATAACAATCCGTGCCTGCACCCAAGGTGGTATAGATCCGTTCCCTGCCCTGATGAGGTATCACAGCATGCTTGCCCGGCCTCACTCCCGAGTGGATATACAATGCACTTGTCCACCTGCTCTGCACCGAGTGTTTTATGTTCAGGCTTCCGGCCCTGTCCCCACCGAGTATACAGCCTACACCCTGGCCGCCCCCCAGTGCTATACATCCTCTCTGCCTGTGCGCTCCCCCTAGTGGTATATAATACTATCGTGCTCCCAACAGCTATGCGTCAAGCCTAATCAACAAAAAATAAACTTAATACTGCACCTCCGACGATACTCACCTGTTAAAATGGCATCACCACTCCCATGGAGGTCCGCTTGCCGGCGGGTTCTCCGTTCGCACTGGGTCTGCGGCCTGTTCTGGTCTCTGCGTTTCTTTCACTAGGGCTTGGCGTTTGCGTCCAAGCGAACCGCGTGGCGCGCTGTGCACTCTAATGGATGCGGCGGTGTCGCCAGCCTATGACTCCATCACTAGCTGGCAGTTGCCGTCCATGGCGGGCGCGCCACTATGATGCGGCGGTGGTCTCCTGCCGATGAAAAACTGTCATCAGCGGCGACACCACCGCATCATGGTGTGAGTCCCGCCGGCAGCTTGCATGGACGCGACTCCCGGCTAGGCGAAGCAGAGAGGAGCGGAAGCCGACGCTGAGTACTGGGAGCCGCCGCCGTATGATCCAGGAGGCCTCCTCCGCAGAGATTCGGGGTGCCGGAGGGTGAGTATTAATTTTTTTTTTTACCATTGATCCCTCGGTGGTAACAAGTCGAGAGGAAAGATGTGGTGTGTCTAGCGAACATTTTCTTGTGGCCTGAAAGCCGTCGGCTTATACACAGTACTTTATCGGTAGATGCAACAGAACCGTGAGATTATTTCTGAGGTTACACAGACATGTGCCATTCTTTGTCCACTTTGCCCTCCGCTCACACTTGGAACGGGAAAAATTTTATGTGGTATATTATTTACTCAGATTCTACAATAAAGATTCTCTATTTTTGTTCTCTTGGGAAAATTGTCATTTTCAGAATGGGTCGCTTTCTCTTCCCCAAACTCACAGAAATTGACATTTGCCCCCAACATGTAGTCTGCGAATACCTCCTTTCTGCACAACTCTCTTAAATTAAGAGATATGCCATATTACCATGCCAATCTTCTTGGGTTTTGGGCTCTGTAAATTGGTTTAACGCCATCAGCTGGACAATGTCCAACAATATATGACCATAAGCACAACATTTTTAAGTAAATATTTTGCTCTTTTAACTTTGAATGTTAGTAGATATTGCAATATTCCTAAATATACAATAATCCTTCTGTCATTGATTTTCGTGCATAAATAGGTACATACATTACATTCGCCACATTCCAATAGCTCCATAATAATATAGTATAGACACTCACATAACTTTAGACCTGCAGAGACTCGCAACTCCATTACCCGTAACACCGTCAACGCAGCATCGGTGTACTGGCCACATTATGCTGACGTTTCGTGGGAGATATCAAAGACCCCCTCTTCAGAATGCCTGGCGACACACCTTCACAAACATTATATCGCCTCTTCCTGATGTATCTTTATATGAACTACAACACCTTCAATGAGAACATTTTCTTACATTGGTCTTCACAGATTTTATGTAAACATAACTTTTACTAATACCTCTCATAACTAATATCACGGATAACTCTTTAATTGAATAACCTGATCGTAATATATATAGAATAATAAAAGATTTAAGACATATCCTTTTGGGAGCACAGAAGTAAAAAGGAATATAAAATGCCGAATGCATACTCTCCTGAGGACCCCGGTGTAATATACCATTGCAACCATGCCATGTGGTAAATATATATCGGTCTAGACATAGGGCTTTATTTAACTGCTCGAGTTTGTGCGAACTACACTAACGAGAGATCGTAAAATGGCAATTTCAGAAAAACACATTGAAAGATGAGTCATCGTTACCAAAGCCTTTAAAAGCGTATCAACATCAATGCTACATTGTAATCAAACTAGTTTTTCAGAGGGCATCACTAGGTACAGCTTTGCGGTGTTTTTGGTGGGTTTTGTGTCACCTTGATGTTTAAATAGATTGTGCCTCTATAATCGAATGTAACTTTGTTTAGGTGATGGCGGTTTACAACTTAGTGTGAGGGTCTCAATGGTCACAATTAGGCTAATAATGCTTGATGTTTTGTGATCGTGCTCTTTGTAAATATTAAGTGTTGGGCTGGGGCGCTTGATATACAAAAATGGTGTTTGGTATCTTTAGGTTTTAGAACTGGATCTAATCGCCAGATGTCCCTCTGTGGTTCATATAACTCCACCGATGGTAATCAAGACTCAGGATAGACATGCCTGAATTCGAAACGATTCCTTCAACTTCCTGTACAATAAAGAAGAATCAGATTAGACTGCATAACCAACTGGAGTAAAGTTTGGTACTGGTGTGCTTTATTTTAACATGAGCTGAGAAGAGCCCATCAATCCCTTTTTTTGATGTAATGAATTGCGTACTAGTACACACATTGAACTTAATTTTTATCTACTACTTGACTATCTATAGTTATTTAATAATTATGAGCCCAATGGGCCAATATTATCATGTTTATCAGGGTCTCTAGCTGGGTTTAGTAACAATGGTACATGTATTCCTACCGGTGTCAAATATGTCAATCAATTCATTTGGACTTTTGGCATATTTGCCCGGGTTTTGGCACTTTTGTTGCGACTTTACACTCTGTCCTTTTTTTCAAGTACGGCCTTGTCTGCACCTTCTGAAGTGTCTATATTCTTATTTTCCCCGATGCCCTGGTCCAGGGCAGGTGCAAAGGAGTTTTTTTTCATGGACCCGGATTATTATACCAAGGTAAATGGAAGTTCTCTACAATCACTCTTTAAGGAACCTAACCATTTCAAATGGTAGGTGTAGTAATGACAAATTAGGAGCTTAAGTGACCCATTAATCAAGAGCACCAGCCTCAGGGTGGCGGTGACGGTGCTTCACTTCTCGTGTTAGTGTTTAACCCACCTGCGTATCTGAGTGCGGTCTCTAACGTGCTTTTTTAAACATCATGTAATACAAATTAACTGCTTCCGGCACGCTACAAGCGTGCCGCACCCGAGCGAATATGGTGCCGCCTGTCATGCCACATAGGACTGCCGCAGGCTTGCGCGTGCACGTAGCATCACAAGCGCAGGCTGCCGATGAGTCGGCTTGCTGCGTTAAAGTTTTAAACTTGCTAATAAAACCCAATGCGATACCCAGCTGTTTTAAACACTAACGAAACTAAGCACCGGCACAGCTCACCCTGAGCTGGTGCTCGTGTTTTACCAGCTTAAACCTACCATTTGCAAATGGTAGGTTTCCTTAAATGTTAAAATTTTGCACAGTAACCTCTTTTGGTCAAAATTTCTGCGCTTTTTTGTTACTTCTGTGAGGTCCCACATAGAGGTTAATATGTGTTTTTAATACCTGTGAAAACAATTACACACACTGAGGAAGGTGATTTGAGGTTAAACAGCATTTACTGCTTAACACTTGTGTTTGCAAAACGGAATTAAACGCTGCGCATTACCGCATGTCTTAAACATTGCGTTTACATAGGTGTTTTGTCTAAATTCAAAATGTTACAAGTAAATGAATAAGGCAAATCACCTCTCTCACTGTTGTAATTAGTTTCAAAATTCATAGTCATTAAAAATGAAACATGTTAAATCCCAATTAACAGTAGATATCTTCCACTCTACAGTGGTAGTTGTCCCACAATTATGTGGACTTTATGCTGTCATATGAGCTTGGCATTTCAGACAGTGCAACAAAAAATCTCTCAAAAAGAAGCCAATTTGCGCCTGCGCAGTCATAGGAGATACACTGACACACACATCGTCTCAAAGTAAAAGACAAGGATCATACAAAATAAGGTTTCAAAAACTCGCCACCTCAAAAGTCGCTAAATTCAATTCAACCTCAGAGAGACCAAACTATGAGCATTTGCCCCCAAATGAGTTAGACTCCACAATGAGTTATTATGGCTAACATTTTTGAGGTGGTATGCAGTCAGTGCATATGGGAGATTTTCTTAAACACACAACACTTTATTTACTACAATTTTACATCTATATAGAACCTAAACAATTTTGACAATATATTTTTATAAAGTTTACACTTTCATATCAGAAATTAAAGGGATAGTTCCCATCTGTGCGTATGTGAAATTGTATTTAATTCATTTGCCAAATGTAAACATTTTTCTGTGCAATCATTTGTGATATTTATTTAAAAAAAAATAAATGCTACTGCGTGAAGATAATTCTCGTCATAAAGTAGCCTATGTGTTGGTTGGACCCCTAGCGAACGTAGATGGCATAAGACCTGTCTGTTAAGAAGCGGTTAAGAAGTAATGACAGTTGGGCGACTTTTGTTGGTTTTTTTTATATTTGATGAAATAAAAGTATTCATTTCCCCTTTATTTTGAGGCGCTCTATTCTTTAGTGTTGGGGGATGCACTATTATTCACTGTGAAATTAAATACAACAGAGACGCTAAATTAACTTGTGTCATATCTCGTACAAAAGAAAGTTTTTTTTAATTTATTCATACACCTCCCTTGTTTATTTTAGATTTTTATTTATATTATATCACACTATTTTATTATTAGGTGTGCTGAGTCACCAAATTGAGCACTTCTAATGTTCTATATTTCGATTATTTTTACATACATATCTAAGGATAACAGGAATAATTTGTTTATTAAAATAATAATGAAACATTTAAAAAAAAAACAAAAAATATACTACCAAATACGTATGATAATGACCACTTAATAAAACACTGCACGTTTTAGTAATTCATGGTCTTACTAACATGATGAATTTGCTGTGAGAATGTTCTGCTTTAACCCTTCGCGGCCTCCACGCGGATTATCCGCCACGGACAGTCGGCTGTGACTTAGCGTCATCAGTGGCGATATATCCGCCACGTGCTCTCTGGTCCATAATGCGTCGGCTCGGCTCTGGATCAGATCCGAACCGCATCGGAAACACGGGTTGCCGGCGTGTAACTAAATTCCGGGGACCAATCCAGTGTTAACACCCCATGTGTCGAGGTTGTCTCGCTCGCAGGGTGCTTAACACAACCCGTTAGATGCCGGCGGGCAGCGCGACCCGCGGCAATCTCAACAAGTATCCTCTGGGGGTGTCTTTCCCCCGATGGCGCCCCCGCGACTCCCGCTTTTTCGAGGGGGCTGCACGTATCGTTTGTCCTAATATTGCAACCTGTCGGGGCCGTCTGGGGTCCGATCTGGACCCTCAGAGTTACGTCGCCCAAGAATATTTGGCCGTAAGTAGGCGCGTCTGTGACGGTCATCTTCTGGCACAAAGTGCCAGCCATAATCGCAAGTGAATAGGCTGGACCCTGATAATACTATCGATAGGCAATACCACAAGGAGT
Source organism: Engystomops pustulosus (assembly GCA_019512145.1). Taxonomy (NCBI): domain Eukaryota; kingdom Metazoa; phylum Chordata; class Amphibia; order Anura; family Leptodactylidae; genus Engystomops; species Engystomops pustulosus. Next base: position 223,513 of record WNYA01000039.1, read on the forward strand.
ATTGTCACAGTCAATCTATAAATCATGAAAGAAGCCATACAGAAGCCATTGCTTTCCTTCTACTGATCCCATGGTATAAAAGATGAAAATAGTAAAAAAAGTTATCATAAAAACAATAAAGTCATATCACTAAAAATGTCCCAAAGCTATACCACCCAAAACATGAAATAAAAAGGAGACTATACGCAAAATAAAGTCTAAATAATCGTCCATAAAAAGTAAACATCAGACATAACACCAACCCCACATATATAGTACAACGACAGTCCGTAACAACGCCACCCACAACCCGTAAATAAAAGTAAATCATTATTGGTGAGACCCCCCTAACGCTAAACGCCGTAAAAAAACTAGGAATTATATAATACCCTGGGATAGTTGCCAAAATTATGGCATGATTTTCTTATGCCTTTTCAATCCAGTACATAAATGTACAACAAAAATCAAAAAAAAAACAAAAAATGATATCAAATGCGACCAAAACCATATGTACTCAGACATTATACTGGTGCAAAGTACAAACAGTCCCCCGCAAAAACCAAGCCATCAACCATCTCGTAGCCAAAAACGTAACAAAGTTATGGCCACTTATGGAAGATGTCAATACAAAATTATAGCATTTTTCCCACATTAGGGTTTTGGTTTGAGACAATTTAGTAAAACTGTCAGAAAAAGATTCATGTCTGGTATCCCCGAATCGATCAATCCAACCCAGATAATAAAGATAACATGACTATTAGTTCCTAATAACGGTGAACACCTGGTCCACCAAAAAAAAAAATTAAAGTGATTCCAGCTAACGAGATAATTTGATTGCTTTTTCCTACCTATAGTCACGTGCCCAATCGAACAAAAGTTCATCCTAAATTGTTCAATCAATCACACATAGGTGATACCAACCCAAAAATGTAATCAATGGAACAAGCATCCCATCATCCGCGGCAAACACAAATAAATTATCGCCCGGCACATGCCCCACTAACGAAAAACGAAACAATGTTTAATAGCCTTCAAAGTTGGTCACACTAGCGAACACTAAAATCCTGGCAGCTTCAGCTGCCCCCCTCACTATCCACGTTCATGCGTCCTCGCTGTGCCCCCATAAAACAAGTAACGGCCACCATGTGGGGGGTCCTTTGTATACTACAGGAGAAAATTGCAGAACAATATTGTATGCGTATGGGTTTTCTCCTTTTTACAGATTTTGGAAATGTACTAAACGGTTTTGGTGTCTATCACAAAACGATATATGAGGAAACATGTTATTACCATTTCTAAATTTCACCATATGTCCACTTTGTTGATTCAATTTTTAACATGACCTATGATAAGATCTCAGCACTGGTTAACAAGTCTTCGTAATAAGCATTGTTTCTAATAGTCTTGAGGGGTGCAGATTTGAAAATGGGTTGGTTTATATAGGGGGTTTTTTGATGCTAAATAGTAAAATTTCATTCAACAACTGTATTTATCCCCCCAAAATAGTTGTCAATTCTAAATCCGTAACGCAGATATGCTACTTTGTAAGCTCCCTTCTGTGACGTCAAAGATGGTGAAATTACATTATCCCAGATATTGTTACAAAATTATGTGAATGTCACACCAACGTAGAACAAATGGGATACAAATAATTATTACAGCACTATCTCTTTTAGTCTACGGAATATCTATCTGTCTCATGAAACGTTGATGATTAGAATTTCGAATATGTGGCAAATTTTCAAAAATCACTTCATCACATTTCTTTTTTTTGTAAAGAAACGCAAATTATCTGCCAAAATTTACCACTAAGAAGTACAACTGTGGGTAAAAAACAATCTCAGAATGCTTTGATAATAAGCTAGTGTTTTTTTCAATGTGTCTTATACCCATCTTAAGATCACGCGCATCCTGTCATAATCCTAACGAAATCGGGCTCGTATCCGTTAAGGCTGTAAACAATGGCTGGCATCCTTAAGGATGCGTTACAAAACAATGTAAATGGAATGGTTGGATGGCTATAATAATTTCTCACTTCAAAAATTCATATAGTGGTTAAGCGTCTTATATACTTAATATACAAATTTAAGTCTTTTTACACTTTCATTCACACTCTACACGTGCGTGATCACTCATCCGGTCCCTTATAGGTACTCCCCCGTCTCTGACCTGCTCGTTACAACAACTAATTTTCTAATCAGCCAATCCACATCACCGGCAAATGCGTGCATTTTAGGCATGTAGACGCGGGTCCAAGAACACAACTCCTCCCTGATTCCAACTTGAAGCATCAGTATGGGATAAAGGTGGATTTTCGAGTGCCTTTACGTGGCGTGGGTTTGGTCTCAGGTGGCGCAGAAGGGCCTGGTCTGAGTAGGTTCAGAAACTGACCGATCCCATCTCCACATGGCTGATATCATATTACGCGATCACGCCACCCCACCCATCTCTAGGGTTTTACAGGTCCGAATGGTCCGAAAAAGAAAAAACATCTCAGTGAGCGGCACAGTCTCTGTCTGGCGGAAAAATGCCTTCGTGGATGCCGAGGAGAAGGGGCAGCACTGGTTTGAGCTGATACCACACAGAGGCACAACAGTGACTCAAACATCCCACCGCGCTTACAAGAACAAGGTCTAGGCAGAAGAGCAATCTTCTCGAACGCCAGTACGTCAACTCACTTTGTGACGGCAGGGGATAGGTGCTCCTCAGCAGCCGGAAGACCCAAAGACCACACCGGGTGCCACTACCTTTCAGCTAGAACAGGAAATTGAGGCTACACATTTGCACGTAATCGAATTGGACTAAGAAGATTGTGGCGAAAAGCGTACGTTATGCCCTGATCTGAATGAGTCTCAGATTTCTCGCTGTCACATGTTCGCCATGGTGCTGAGGGTTCAGACCAGTTTGGCATCAACAACATTCAGTCTGTGTGCCTGTGGATGCCTCCTGGTCGCTTGTGTATCAAGCGTGTGTGTCAGGTGCGGTGGTGGTTGGGTGGTGCCATTTTGTTGGGGAATCAATCTTGAGCTGTCATCACTTGCAATGGCCAGCGCGAGACACGTCCCTACCTGATATTATTGTTGCTCTGAACCACTGTGTGTCCCACCCCCTTTATGACCACAATGTAACCCAAAATCTTATGGCCCTTTCAGCAGGATAATGCGCAATGTCATAAAGCTGGAATCAACCTCAGCTGGTTTCTTGACATGACAATGAGTTCACTGTACTCAATGGCCTCCCCACAGTCACCAGAATCTCATCCAATATAGCATCCTTGGTGGCATGTGGTGGAACGGGAGATTCGCATCACTTGGATTTGTAGGCCGACATCTGATTCATATCTCTCGCCGGCAGCTGGGGGGTATACGCCCAGCATGTCAATTTGGACCAAAATCTTTGTGGAAGTGCTTCCAGACACCTGTTGAATTCTATGCCATGAAGATTGAGGCAGTTTTGACGGCATAAGGTGGGTCCAACCCTTACTAGCATGGTGTACTAATAAAGTGGCCGGTGAGTGTAAATCGTATAAAAGCGGGCTTATATTATCCGAGAACAAATGTAGTTCCACATTAAATCTTATATCTCAGGGGCGTGGCCTTGACTGCCTGTCTGCACGGACGCATTGAGGTGTGTTAGCTTCCTTGATACTGTTACTGCAGTCAAGCCCAAAAGCGATTTTAGCAGCGAAAGCCGATGTCAGAAAAACTCAATCATGCCTCCCACTGTCATGAGCAACCTAACAGAAGATGGGGTACCCTCAAATCCGCAGACGAAATCAATGGGCGACTTTTTTACCTCTTCCTCCGCTGTAGAAGATCTAATCCCGATGGCGCCGCAAGACCGCTGACTACTATGCTGAAGCACACAGTAACTCGCCGTGACATGGCAAAAGGTACGGGGGCCACACTCAAATAGCCGCTCCACTCTCAGCCCCCGCTGTCCCGAATCAATAACATAACGGGGATGGTAGAGGATTAGTAGGGGGGATTGGCGCCGATCGCCATCAACATGGCCTGCCGCCTAGCTTCCTCCACGAGCTGCTTTCCAGTAAAACAGAGGCCAGACCTTGTCAACACCAGAGCAAAGAAGACTCAGGAGATGCAAAACTCACTTCCCGATAGGATCCCCCTCCTTAATCTGCTAACTACATCACAGACTGCCTTCGAGCTGCTGCCAGCATCGGTAGAAAACACCACAGAGTGTTCCATTGACAAAACATGCTCTAGCGCATGGCGGCGGGCATTCCAGGAGACATAAAAAAATGCTGACTTTCCGATAACAAGACGTCTGTTCAACTCTCCTTGGTAATAGAATCTCACCATGTTGAAGAGAAAATTGGGGGAAGTAGTTCATTCACTACAACGAGCTATAGATGAATCACTATAATCTAGAAGAAGAAGTTCAACAAAATTCCAGGCTAAGCTAGCCTGACTATATGAGGACAGACTCGCCGGAATAAGATATCGTGAACATTCCGGGGGAGTCCAGAGGTACTTTCGCACAGGCAGAAATAACTTCTTACATACAAAGATTTATTAAAGTACTTCTTTTCCATAATGTACAGAGCAAGACTTCGAGAATTGATAGAATGCGCATACAGACTCCCGCTGCCAAAACATCTGAATGAAGAATACCACGAGATGTGTTAGCACGAATCCACTTTTTCACGACAAAGGACCGTCTTGATGGCTGAAACTAGAAATAGGAACTCTCCCGATCCATACCAAGGTCTAAATCCGATCTAACACAGAGCCCTTTCGGCTGCGCAACACTTAACCTTATCCGCCCCATGGAGACCACTACATCCAATCACGACACGTCTCAGAAGAATCATATTCACATACAAATGGGGATTCCCCACAAAGTTACTGATATCCCGCAACGGCACTGCAATCTATCTTCCGTATTTTGATTCACCGGAGGAAAGGTGTAACGTTTACTGAAAAGAGGGCGACCTTCCATACAGATCACAACTCTTCAAGATCAAGAACCCTTACTCCAAATGTCCAGAGGAATGGCACAATAGCGTTCAAAACAACAAGAAGGCAAATTGAACAATGCGGTACGGTTGCACGACCTAACTAGTCCGAATTTATCCATCCCTCGGACTGCGGTAACTATAAACCGCAATCTGTCATTTTTTCACCCCACCCGGCAGCTTTATGCTGGCAAAAATTCTAAATGGGCAAAAGCTTTTGTACCCCAAATGTTCCATGTTTATTGTTATGTCATTGTGTTTAAATAGGTTTCAGCCGACCATGCACACGCAATACAAGAACGATCCTAAGGTACCAACTCATTCTCATGATATACTAGAAACAGAACACATGACAAACACCAAGGTTCTCACCAGGGTAGCAACACACCATAACTATCAGGGGATAAGGACGTGTTCAATAGATGGCCAGTGGCCAATTAACAACTCCGTCTCAAAAGGCTCCAAATATTGAAAGATGCAAGGAAACAGTCATGCTGACAGGTAATATTTTGTTCAGGGAAACTCACTTGAAACAGGAAGTCACACAGACTCCATAATTTCCGCAAATTTTCCACAATGGGGGGTGTATACCAATCCCACTTTCAAAACAAAGTCAGGGTGTGGTTCCAACTGCGTATTAACAATGACCAGTAGCGTTCCAAGAGAATTGTACAGTACTTGAAAAGAGCTCATGGGATAGATATACGTCGCTAATATTGCACAATTCACAACTGAACCTTCACCTTGTAATGTGTTTCTACTAGCTCTCCAAATAGAGCCGATACATTTCTTGCTTCCGCAAGATGCAACGTCAGGGTCTCTGAAAAACAATGCTATGGGTGAAACTAATCATGGGAGGGGATTTCAATATCACCCCTGATCCTATATGGACTTGCTCCCAGTACCCCCTAGGAAAGCCCAAGTCCTGAGCCCACTAGTCTAGGAATCATCAGAATTAATATGACATAATGGAGTGGCTCAACACAGCACAGAAAAGGACTCATACATGTTCATTCACAATTCCGCCACTCATATTCTTATATTTCTAGAATAGATTTTATTCCTAATAAGCAGCTACATCTTACTACAAGAGTTTACAGAAACAATACTATACGGCAAACCATTGGGCAACCATTACCTATGCCAGGGTCCCCTAAACTATGGCCCATGGGCCATATGCCGCCCACCAACTATTTTTATCCGGCCCCCGTCGCATCCAGCGCTTGTCGGGCAGGGGCCTCCATCCGGACAGGAAGCTCCTGCCCGTTACTGTATAGTGTTCTATGTGGCTGGAAATAGCAGCACGAGCACTATTACTACAGGTAGAGCGATGTAACTGGAAGACAACCCCAGCGCACCCCTGGATGCACGTGCACCGCTTCCTGTCCGGCAGCAGCCAGAAGAAAGAAAACGCAGGAGCCACTGCCAGAGGTGAGTATACGATTGTGTCAGCCCTAATGTATGAAATAATTAATTATGGGGTCAGCATAGGAATTAATAAAGGGTGGGATGCAGCATAGGAAATAATTAATGGTGGGGGGCAGCATAGGAAATAATTATGGGGTCAGCATAGGAAATAATTAATGGTGGGAGGGCAGCATAGGAAATAATTGTTGGGGGCAGCATATGAAATAATTAATGGGGGGAGGGCAGCATAGGAAATAATTAATGGTGGGGGGCAGCATTGGAAATAATGAATGGTGGGGGCAGCATAAGAAATAATTAATGGTGGAGGGACAGCATATGAAATAATTAATGGTGGGGGCCGCATAGGAAATAGTTAATGGTGGGGCAGCATAGGAAATAATTAATGGTGGGGGGCAGCATATGAAATAATTCATGGTGGGGGTAGAATATGAAACAATTAATGGTGAGGGGATGCATATGAAATAATTAATGGTGGGGGCAGCATAGGAAATAGTTAATGGTGGGGCAGCATAGGAAATAATTAATGGTGGGGGCAGCACAGGAAATAATTAATGGTGGGGGCAGCATATGAAATAATTAATGGTGGAGGGGCAGCATATAGAATATTTAATGGTGGAGAGGCAGCATATGAAATAATTAATGGTGGTGGAGCAGCATATGAAATAATTAATGGTGGAGGGGCAGCATATAGAATAATTAATGGTGGAGAGGCAGCATATGAAATAATGAATGGTGGAGGGGCAGCATATGAAATAATGAATGGTGGGGGGCAGCATAGAAAATAATTAATGGTTAACAAGTTTAATAAGGGCTGTGTTGAATAGTTTAAGGGGTGCAATGAGAATGGGTCAATGTTTCTGAAAAGCTTTTAGCATTTTTTTCCATCTTAAATGATTCTTGGAAATCACTTTCACTTCATCACTTGGATTAATAATAACTGATCTCATAAATGCTAAAAACTAGACGAAAAGAGGGAAATCCATGCCAATAATGAACTTGTAAAATAGAGAAACTTTATTGATAACAAGGGGTCAACCCCTTGAGAAAGACCAGCGGGTTGAAACGCGCGTTGGGGGCTGAACACCAGGTACTGTGGTCCACGGGATCTCCCTTTCACAGATTTTTATCTTTGTTTGGGTCTGATATTTTTTCAAATAACTGCATGTTTACTTGTAGTATTTATCTGCTTAACTTCTGTGTCTGGGCATGAGTTTTTGTTATGTGGTGCAGTACACATTACTGCCATTAGGAGCAGCGCTCCCTTTGTACTACTCTATATACAGCTGTGTACCCTTTACCTGGGTTGTTCATGCATTGTCTCTCCTGGAATTTTTTAGTACATTTTAAAGAATTAATTTGTTATCAATAAAGTTTCTCTATTTTACAAGTTCATTATTGGCATGGATTTCCCTCTTTTCGTCTAGTTTTTTGGTATTTATTCAATAATTGTGAGGGCCACATCTGACCACTCTGGCATACCTTTATGATTAGGTCTTAAGTGACCTCTGTTATTGTTAGTACTGTTAATCGTTGTTGTGTTGTTTTGTTATTTTGAATAACTGATCTCAGTTTGCACCCATAGCTCTTTGATATCCATGCTCCATATATTCTGTCTTATATCCTCTTATCCTCAACCATGCCTCAGATGCTTGGTTGCGTCTTACATCAACCTATCCAATATCTTATACAATTAACATTAGCAAATCGATGTTGGATTTTTTCCTGAATCTTCTAAAGCAGGCTATATCATGTAATTTTCATAAGGTCTCTTGCTCATACATTATTACAGTCCAAACCACAATGTTCCTGCCTATGCCTCCATTCATTTGTTTGAGTTGTTGTAGGGCTTGTCTTTACATGAAAGATTGTCACGGCGAGGACGCCGCCGCCTCGTCACGTGAAGTGGGGTGCAACTGTACAGGTTAATTTAGCCTACTCAGACTTGCACTCACCTTTCACTCAGGACACAAATTGAGCATAAATCACACCTCATACAGCTCCAGCACTCCAGACCCGCTGCCACCACTTATTGCATTTATACTGGGACCAATAAGTATCCTACTTTACATCCACTCTTGCTTCTCAAGCAGTCACCTTGTCACACTTTAATGACAAAAAGTTGTTAAGTGCATAAAAAAGATGTTAAAAACAAAAGAATTACAAAATAAAATGACACACAACACGGCAAAACAGTTATAAAATAAAAAGGGAGAAAAATAACAGAAACTTACAACTTAAAGTAAATCCTGAATCCCGGGAAGTGGGAGAAATATGGAACACCCAGCTTGTCAGGCAGCCCCCATAAAGTGAACACCATTTCCTGTACCTCCCATTCATTAATTGGTCCACATGGTCATTCAGGATTTGGCAAAGTGTTAATGAGGGGGGAGAGTCCAGGAATATTTAAACAGTTTCCTTGTTTCCAAATCTAGATGCAGGGATAGGGGTAGGTGCAAAGAAGAGGTGACTATTTTAAATGGCTTTTGAAGCCACCACAGAACATTCTGCAGGTCATCAGGCTGCAAAGACTCCAGGATGTTGAAAACCCTCCCTGGACACTTCAATAGATGCCATATATTTCAACAAAGTTTGTAATTGCCCTGTAGTTAAACAAATCTTATACATTCACGATTAATATCTCGTTGACAAAGATTATCAAAAGATTTATTCTGAGGTATTTTTTCAAATCCTCCCAAACGATGCAAACAAATATTTTAACCAGTGGACTTAAATTCAAAGGTGGGGAATTTTTAGACTTCTTTTTGATTTATTACCGTATTATTGAATTGTAAACCTTCATGCTCACCACTTCCAGTACGTTTAACCTGTTCGCGACGCCAGCAGGTATTTCACAGGCGGGGCGGTCGCGTTCCGATGCATGGAGAGGCTATGGGGCCGAGCCCTCTCATAGCCGGTAAGTCTTGCTGCATATTGACAGCAAAAGGCTTACAGTAAGGGAAAACCCGCGATCGGGGAGCCGGCACGGGTGTTTTCTTTGCCGGCAGGCTTTCCAACAGACGGAGGAGCATGGGCGCCGCCATCGTTCCGAGGATCCGCTCCCCGGGACGTCATCGGGGAGCGGCGACTCCGTCGCCCATGGTAGAGGGGTCTCACGAAGAAACGAAGCTATCGGGTTAACAAGGCGGGGGGCTTCACTACAATGTGCGGAGTCAAGTCACTAGTAATGTATGAGTGTGAGTGTAAAACAAAATTCCCATATACTGCCATTTTACTGTAATATGGGCGGAGGAGTTATATGGTAGGATTCGCTGAGACCACCTACGGGTCACAGTACGCCGTAGGGGCGTTGAACAATGGTTTTTAAAGAAAAGAGTAAACATTCAAAAAAAGTAAAGAGAAAAGAAATAGAGTGAAGTGAACTATATAAAACTCCAAATTTCAAATCACCCCCCCTTTCCCTAGAACTGATATAAATCTAAGAAGAACACAGTAAAAATCTAAAGGGACACATTAGGTACCTACAATAGCTGTCGAAATGCATGTGATCTATCAAATAATAACGGTTTTCACTGCTGTTTAATCAGCTATTCCTTTGTAACGGAAAAATCGCGTCATAGGGGTGCAAAACATTCTGGAAAATCTTTGTGTTGCATTACATCACCATTTAAAAAAAATTTAACATTCTATAAAAAAGTGATCGCAAGACGAGTCGTACACGTCCTAAAAATAATATCATTGAAAACATCAGTGTCAAAGAGTCGCGCAAAAAGGAGAGCAAACCACCATCATAAATGCATACAACGGAAGTATGGAAACGGTACGCATAGCAGCAAGGAAGCCGGTGCAAAAGATAAAAAAAAAAAATTGTTGTCATGAGTGTTTAATTTTTTGTAAAATGTTGTGAATAACATTATAAAACCTATACAAATTTGGTATCCCTGTGATTTTACCGACCCAAAGAATAAATTAGATGTGTCATTTGTGGCGCTCAGTGAAAGCTGTAATATCCGAGCCCACAAGAATACGACACAAATGCGTTTTTTCACCATTTTCACTGCATTTGGAATTTTTTTCCTGCTTCCCAGTACATGGCATTGAATATTCAATGCAATCACTATGAAGTGCAATTTGTTACGCAAAAAATGAGCCATCACACAGCTTTTTACGTGTAAAAATAAAAAAGTTATAGATTTTTGAAGGTGGGGAGTGAAAAATGGAAATGAAAAAACGGGAAATGGCCCGATCCTTAACCGGTTAATTTGTCTTATGTCTTATGTCTATGTAATGAAACATGTTTTATGAATTGTGAATAAATAAAGAGATTTGGAGATTCAACGAGATTGTAGTTTTGATATACTGTGCTATGATATAGGTTGATATAGTTGCAGTAGTACACCTAGTCAATTTGATTGATGTTATTATAGCAACTTTCTAAGTTTAACTGGTTTAACTGATATTCTAGGGTAGTCTAGGGATAGCCCTCGGTAGAGGCCCAAAGGTAAAGCAAGCATAGGCTGATGCAAGGGTTACTGAAAGAATTTTGGTGTCTGGGGTAGTGTGCCATGACAAACAGATTGAACCAGTAAAGGGAAGGAAACGCACCACAATATTTCACATAATATTAATTGATGTACCCAATATAATTTTACAGTGTGATAAATAATCAAGTATGATTTTGATAGACTTTGATTATGTGCACATTCATTCTTCCTTGGTATATTTTGGTGTAGACTTGGTCATTTTGGTAAAATAGAAATAAAAATATATCCTTTGACAGATAATCATAAATAATAGATAAAGGTTCAATCTTTTTATCACAGACAAAATGAGACAGGCACTTCCATATCAAAACGTCCATGCATCCAACATGACAACACCAAGAAACAAAGAGATGTGTATAAAGGATCAATAGTTGTGAACAAAGTCAGTTTATTAAATATATTTAAAAAGCACCAATGAACTACAGGACAAAGAATAAAAACACTACAGAGTACACCATAATGGTGTATAAAGCCACCAAGAGCTAGAGGGTGAACTAGCTCAAAATCCTCTACTACACTCTTCCTAAAGATCACAAAAAAAAACAAAGAATGTATATAATATATACCATACAAATGTAGTACCCACGGAATATATCAAAGGTAATCACAGACTGAAAATAAAAATAGAACATGCCTACACAGGGTAACGCCATTATAAAATACCCAAAATATGGGATAAATAAAAGCATGGGCATAGAGAGGTGAAGGTGAGCAGACCCGACGCGTATCATCACATAATAGTGACTTCCTCAGGAGTAAGCAAAATGGAAAATGTCCTGTATATATACACAAGCCCCACACACAACAGAAACACCCACAAACTAATTACCTGCAACCATAGCATCCTACATGTGATAAGACTTGTAGACATACATACGCTGTATAGAATCAGAAATTCCACCGGGGATCAACACCGGACACATGTGACCTAATAGGAAGTGCCTGGCAAAGCAGTCAAATATACGCATGTACCAGTAAAATAGATAAGCTAGAGCCAAACGCCACATACAGTACAGACCAAAGGTTTCAACACACCTTCTCATTCAAAGAGTTTTCTGTATTTTCATGACTATAAAAATTGTAGATTCACATGGAAGGCATCAAACTCTAAATTAACGAGTCACAAAAAAAGTGTAAAACAACAGAATATATGTTATATTCTAGGTTCTTCAAAGTAGGCAACTTTTGCTTTGATTACTGCTTTGCACATTCTTGGCATTCAAAAGGTTTTCACATCACAGGTGTCAGGTCAGGTTTAATAAGTGGATTTCTTGCCTTATAAATGGGTTGGGACGATAAGTTGTGCTGTGCAGAAGTGGATACACAGCTGATAGCCCTACTGAATTGACTGTTAGAATTTGTATTATGGCTAGAAAAAAGCAGCTAAGTAAAGAAAAATGAGTGGCCATCATTAACTTTAACCCCTTACTTACTTTGACATAATAGTACTGCATGGCAGGAGGTGTGTTCCCGCATTTTGTAGTACTATTACATGCCAGAATCTGCAGGTGTCAGCTGTATACTTTAGCCGACACCCTCCTCTAACACCAGTGATTGGAGATTTCTCTGATCGCGGGTGTTAACCCCTCACATACCGCGGTCGCGCTGACCGCAGCGTGTAAGGGCCATTTAACATGAATCGGACACGACCAAACCATCCTCCACGCCGTCCCACCTGCCCCCCACGTGGCGCTTACCGGGGGGGTTCAGTGCACCGATCGCAGCCCCGGGTTTGTCAGTGTCCCGGGGATGCACAATCCTCTTCCCGGGAACTGGGCCCTGGAACTGGAGACAGATGTAACACACTGAGCATGTGCAGTTATGCGTGTTACATTACACAGTGTAATGCATCTGTATTACACTGTGTAAGGTGAAGAAGAGCTTGAACAAGCAATCAGTGGATCGCTTGTTCAAGCCAACCTGTAACAGTAAATTAAAAAGTAAAAAAAATTTAATAAAAGCACATTTTAATGAAAATAATTAATTAAATAAAGTCCCCTAAACACAAACATTCCCAATACACATGTAATTAAGTAAAAAAAAAAACACAAAATCGCCAAAAAACCTATTTGGTATTGCCGCATCCGTAACAATCCGTACAACAACTCAGAAACATTATTGGACCCACTCGGTGAACACCGTAAAAACAAAACCCTAAACTCGCCAAAAATGTACACTTTTCATAAAATCTCTTCACAAAAATGTTCTTCAAAGTGATAAAAAAAAGTTATGTGCTCCAAAATGGTACCATTGAAAAGGACAACTCAACAGGAAAAAAATCCGCCCTTAACTAGCTCTGTCAACCCAAAAATATTAAAGTTACGTCTCCGTAAAGATGGCAATGCAAAAACAAATGAGATTTCCTCTATATTTTCCTGTAAAATTGTTAAAATAAATAAAAAACTATATAAATGAGGTATCACTATAATCTATAACTTAAGATTAAGATCTATAGAATAAAGATAATATAGTATGTTTAGTGTACGGTGTACGACCCCCAAAAAATACTAAAAGAAAGGATACCAAAATTGACAATTTTCTTTTCACCCATACATTCAAGAGTTAATAAAATCAACAAGCTAATGACCCACTAAAATGAAATATTTGTAAAGTGCATCTCATGTCGCAAAAAATAAGCCCAAATTGCCAAAAAAATAAAGATTGTATAGCCAATAAAAAGTGACAATGCATTATATTTTCTGATTAGCGCAGCTTCCCTTCGATGCCCTGGTGTGTGCCCATACAGCAGGTTACCACCACGGGAGAGAGATTGGGTATCAAATTTTGTGGAGCATTTTGGTATTTTATCCACTGAGAATTTGTACATTTTTTGAAAAACAAATTCATTAAGCCAAAAAATTTTACTTTCAAAATGCATCCGATTTTTTTTTAACCCCTGTAAAACAATTAAAGGGTTAACAAACTTCATAAAAGTTGTTTTACGTACGTTGAGGGGTGTAGTTTCTATAATGGGTTAATTTATGGGCTTTTACTTTTATTTAGGCCTCTCATAGTGATTTGAAACCTGAGCCGGTCCCTCAATAGCAGGATTTTGCGTTTTTTATGAAAATGTGAAAAATCGCACCTAACGTTCAAAGCCCCATAATGTTCTATAAAGATGAGAGTATGCATAAAAAAACATATCCACATAAAGAAGACATTCGGTGAATGTTAGTTATTAAGTTTTTTTGCTTTTATGACTATGTGTGGAAAAAGTAGAACATTTTGAAATTCAAAAATCGAGAATTTTTCCAAATTTTCACCAAATATCTGATTTTCTCATAAATAAATGCAAAACATATCACCAAAATTTTTCAACTAACATGAAGTACAAAGTGTCACGAGAAAACAATTTCAAAATCACTTGGATATGTTAAAGCGTTTCAAAGTTATAACCATTTATAATGACACAGGGCAGATTTGAAAATAATGGGCTGTGTCAGGAAGGTGAAAAGTGGCTTCGGCGTTAAGGGGTTAAGAAATAAAGGCCAGTCAGTCTGAAAAATTGAGAAAGCTTTGAAAGTGTCCCCAAGTGCAGTTGCAAAAACTATCAAGCGCTACAAATGTAAGGAAATGTTAAGGAATAGCTGGAATTTACTCCTAAATGTTAATAGTCACTTAAAGGGGAGAAATTGAGGGGCTATAAGGGTTGGGTATGTAAGCAGGTAAGATATATGGATCAGATATTTAAAGATGGGTCTATGAGTTCTATTGAATCACTGAAAGAGGAATTTGTGTAGGGGATATTTTTTGTACTTAAGATTATAGGGGATTTGTAGGAAAGTGGAGTGCAACAATACAATCACATTGAATTAGAAGTTTAGAGGGATTTTGAAGGAAAGAAAGTTTTCATAGAATATCTCAATTTTTTATCGTTCACAGACTTCACAGAACCCCAAATTGGATGTATAAGATTGGATATAGGGAGAATGATAAGTGTCTAAAGTGTGGTGGTGAAGAAGGAGCAGATTGGATACATATATTTTGGAGGTGCCTAAAACTCCTCAAGTAATGGGAAGGAGTGTTTGATATTTTGAATAAGATGTTTGAAATTAATTTACAACTTGATGTATGGTTGGGTGTATTTGGGTATATAAAAAATGTTATAATAAAGAAGAAAGGAAGATTCTGTCCCAAATGTTATTTTGTGCTAGAAAAACAATACTTAAGGTATGGATCTCTGAAATATCGGCAACAGTTTGGATGTGGAAAAAAGGATACCATATTTTTTGGACTATGAAACACACTTTTTAGCAAGAAAAAATCTTGCTAAAAAGTCCCTGTGTCTTATAGAGCAAAGGTCAGGAGGATCCAGTACTGCCAGACCCTCCTGACCGCTGTAATGGAGATCTGGTGATGCCCTGATATAGAGCTGCACCCAATCTCCCAGAGAGGAGAGCCTCCACACTGCTCTCCCCTCTGCCTGACTGATCACATGCTTCTTACATCACTACTGGTCTGATACTGCCATGCTGCGCTGGGACAGGTTAAGAAGAAGGGGAATGGGGGGAGTGTGTGTGTGTGGTTGTGTGTGTGTAGCTGAGCTGTGTGTGTGGTTCTGTGTGTGTAGCTGAGCTGTGTGTGTGGTTCTGTGTGTGTAGCTGAGCTATGTGTGTGGTTCTCTGTGTGTACCTTAGCTGTGTGTGTGGTTCTGTGTGTGTGGTTCTGTGTGTGTAGCTGAGCTATGTGTGTGGTTCTGTGTGTGTAGCTGAGCTGTCTGTGTATCTGAATGGATGATGCAGAGATAAGTGTGTGTAACTATGGATGATGCAGTGCTGAGTGTGTGTAACTGGATGATGCAGGGCTGAGTGTGTGTAACTGGATGATGCAGAGCTGAATGCGTGTAACTATGGATGATGCATAGCTGAGTGCGTGTAACTATGGATGATGCAGAGCTGAGTGCGTGTAACTGGATGATGCAGAGCTGAGTGCATGTAACTATGGATGATGCAGAGCTGAGTGCATGTAACTATGGATGATGCAGAGATGAGTGCGTGTAACTATGGATGATGCAGAGATGAGTGCGTGTAACTATGGATGATGCAGAGCTGAGTGCGTGTAACTATGGATGATGCAGAGCTGAGTGCAGGTATCTATGGATGATGCAGAGCTGTCTGTGTGTGCTGTGTTTTAGTGTGACCAACACGGATATTTTAATTGGTTTAAAATATACTTTTCCTTTTTTGGAAGCCTAAATCTGGGGTGTGTCCTGTAGTAAGAAGTGTCTTATAGTCGGAAAAATACGGTAAATGAGGTTGTTCATTTGGAAAGATGTTGGGGTAAGGCCAAAGGCAAGAGGAAGTATTCAATAACAAATGGAGTAAGTGGCTGAAACTTCATGAAATGTATATCCGTTGAAAGGAGGTGTTCTCTCTATTTCCTATTGAGGGGTGGGATGAGGAGAGGGGAAGAAAAGGAAAAGTTTCTCTTTTCTTTTTCTTTTTTTCTCTGTGTGCATTTGTGAGATTGAGGGTTCAGGGAGTTAATAAGATTATATATTGATTAAATCTATTTCTTGTGTATGTTTTATGAATATGGGCATACTTCTTATATGCGTTGTATGTGTCGATGAAATATATTTTTTGTGTATGCACTATATACAGTTAGGGCCAAAAATATTTGGACAGTGACACAAGTTTTGTTATTTTAGCTGTTTACAAAAATATGTTCAGAAATACAATTATATATATAATATGGGCTGAAAGTGCACACTCCCAGCTGCAATATGAGAGTTTCCACATCCAAATCGGAGAAAGGGTTTAGGAATCATAGCTCTGTAATGCATAGCCTCCTCTTTTTCAAGGGACCAAAAGTAATTGGACAATGGACTCTAAGGGCTGCAATTAACTCTGAAGGCGTCTCCCTCGTTAACCTGTAATCAATGAAGTAGTTAAAAGGTCTGGGGTTGATTCCAGGTGTGTGGTTTTGCATTTGGAAGCTGTTGCTGTGACCACACAACATGCGGTCAAAGGAGCTCTCAATTGAGGTGAAGCAGAACATCCTGAGGCTGAAAAAAAAGAAAAACTCCATCAGATAGCAGACATGCTTGGAGTAGCAAAATCAACAGTCGGGTACATTCTGAGAAAAAAGGAATCGACTGGTGAGCTTGGGAACTCAAAAAGGCCTGGGCGTCCACGGATGACGGCTGAAAGTATATCCGGTACACTTCAGAATTCATCCGGCTACACAAGTGACCCAGTGCCATTGAAAGCCATGCATGCCCATGCCATCACGTTGCCTCCACCATGTTTACAGAGGATGTGGTGTGCCTGGATCATGTGCCGTTCCCTTCTTCTCCAAACTTTTTTCTTCCCATCATTCTGGTACAGGTTGATCTTTGTCTCATCTGTCCATAGAATACTTTTCAGAAACTGAGCTGCTTCTTGAGGTGTTTTTCGGCAAATTTAACTCTGGCCTGTCTATTTTTGGATTGATGATGGTTTGCATCTAGATGTTACCCTTTGTATTTACTTTCATGGAGTCTTCTCTTTACTATTGACTTAGAGACAGATACACCTACTCACTGAGAGTGTTCTGAACTTCAGTTGATGTTGTGAACGGGTGTTCTTACCAAAGAAAGTATTTGGCGATCATCCACCACTGTAAAAAGCAAAATAACAGCAGCACAGTTCCTTGGTAATGAGTTAAGCGGGGGCTTACTTCCACTAACACAGTCTGAGGGTGGGTAAGATATCCAAACAAAGAAAAACGGCAGCACCCAATGTTGTGAACAAACAAAGTGTTTATTCCACCTCCAGCCAACGTTTCGGCTGTTAACTCTAAAGGCTGACAAAGGCTGAGTGAGTAACAGCCGAACGTTGCGGAGGTGGAATAAACACGTTGTTTGTTCACAACATTGGAGTGCTGCTGTTTTCTTTGTTTAGATAGATAGATAGATGAGATAGATAGATAGATAGTAGATAGATGATAGATAGATAGATAGATATGAGATAGATAGATAGATAGATATGAGATAGCTAGATAGATAGATAGATAGATGTAGATAGATATGAGATAGATGAGATAGAAGAATAGAGAGATAGATAGATAGATATGAGATAGATAGATATGAGATAGAAGATGATAGGATAGATAGATAGATAGATAGATAGATAGATAGATATGAGATAGATAGATAGATAGATAGAAGATAGATGAAGATATGAGATAGATAGATATGAGATAGATAGATGTATAGATAGATAGATAGATATGAGATGATAGATATGATGATAGATCGATAGATAGATATGAGTGATAGATAGAGATAGATAGTATGAGATAGATAGATAGTATGAGATAGATAGATATGAGATAGATCGATAGAGAGATATGATGAGACCAAACTATATACAGACCTATTAGTGGCCAACATCTTATAATGACCCTGTATGGCCCACCAACACTATTTAGTGCCCCCTTTTTGTACCCCATTTACTCTGTATAATGTCTTCAACTATATAATAATCCCATAGCAGCTACTATGGGGCCCGCAGTGTCAACGGGCACAGTCATCTGATCTGACACTAAAGATGTATAACATACATGAGATCTATATATGCTCTATGTGTCTGTATCTGCAATGTGTATATGCTGTTTCTGTATATGGTGTATGTGTGTAATATACACTGTACGTCTATATATGGAATTATGTGTGATGTGATGTTCGTGATTGCTGTATATGTATGTGGTATATGGTGGATGTTGTTTTATATACTGTACGTGTGATCATATGCTGTATGTCGTTATATGGCACTGTATGTGTGTATATGTGATGTGTATATGCTCTATATGTAGTGTAAGGGTGTTTAAATGTATGTGTAGAGTGAAGAACTGTACGTTTATGTATATAGGTATAAAATGTGTGAAATATATATATATTTAATTAAGTGGCGAGCCCTGTCTCTCCTAGTTGAGGGCCCCGGTCTTCACGTATAGAATACGCTTCTGAAAGACGAACGTTTGTACGGCTGAGACTAGGACGGCTTCGCACATTCTATTATATTCGTTCCCCTACCTGTGGCCTCCAATTTCTTTGCTCACCCGTCACCATTGCCCTCGGCTAATAAGCCGTACGTCCTTTGTGCTCCCATGTATTGGTGCTGCTCCCATTCATTGTAATGAAGCCTCTCCGAGGACCTTTTCCACCATTGTGAGCTACAAATTGTAGTCCCGCTTTGCCACTGATCTGATAGTAGTAAAGTAAGAATGAGTGGAGTGAGAACCTGTGGCTCCCTCCTACACATTGCTTTTATTTATTTTTTCGCATTTCAAGCACAAATTTACAATTGAAACATCGGCTCCCATGAAAGAGGACAGACATCTTGAATGGCCCACTACTTAGATGGTGAGTTCCTACATTTTGGAGAAATACTTTGATATTTATTGATTTGTGTTTTACTGGGGTGTGTTGGACACCAGAGAAGAATCTGGACAATAGTCCTGATGCAGTGATCCAGGGATATCTGGTGACATCTTTTGCATATAAAAACCCCAAAAAGTGCAATAAACACATAAATAGTATAAATCTGAACGGTCGTAGGATGGATGGAAGGTGACAGGTTCTCTATAAACACCAGCCTGAAGTGTTTGGTCCTTCAAACAAACCATAGATCAAGGCAATATGAGCCGCTTTCCTTAGAGATGTGAACGTTTTGAAGCTTTGTCACCAAAGCGCCTGAAGAAAAAAACATACATTCGCATCCCGGTGGTACAGACTCACACTGTGGAAGCATGCCTCGGGTTCTGAGCTTCTTTAATACACTTTAAGAGGCTTGAAGTAAAGTTAATGTGAAAAAATCTTAATGGAATGAGGAAATAGAGGCTTGCCCATCAAAGTCAGCAAGGCCTAACTGGTTACTTTAAAGGGGATGTCCCGTGGTTGAAAAAACAGGCTGTTTCCTCCAAAAACAGCTCCTCTCTATAGGTAGTGTGTGGTACTGCAACTAACATTTCTAAACAAGTGAGCTGCCAATACCAGCACAAATCAGGTGTGGTGCCTGTTTTTCGGAGAAAGGATCCATTTCCAGACTTTCCTGTTTTCTACTGATTTTAAAAGACCATAATTAGTATAATATTTATTTTACACAATCAGAGGCCAACACGAAAATACATTCCATCACTGGAAGCCCCTTTATAAGTGGATATTATGCCTTACATATCAAGGTCAGTTGGATTCACATCGTTTGTCCCGTTTGAGAGGATTCTGCACTGTACTTATAACAGACAGTGGTACTAGCTGATAACAGATGGTACAGGCGTATTCCATTGTGTCCTTCACATCCTGAGGACGCAGGAGGAGTAGGGAACATTGGCAATAGCGACGAATCAGCTACTTCCGATGTTTGGGGTGTTCCCAAGTGTCACTGTATAATGGGCAGTGATATCACTTGGGTCCTCCCTAGCGAGACAACGTATGAGGCTCAGCAGGTCCGGGAGTGATGCAGTGCTGCATCGCCCCACATAGAGTTCATGGCCTCTGCGGGCGCAGAAACTATGCTCTGTGCCAGTATACGTGGGCTGACTTACACCCACAGTTGTAACTTAGTCTAACAGGCGCTGGTCTTTATAAAATTGGTCTGCTATTTCTTTTCTTTAGTTTTTTATTTGCCTCCACCCTCGCCTATAAATTCCGTATGCTTTGAGAGAGCCTTGTCGCACCACATGGGCCACGCCAGGGGAGAAATATTAGAGCAAAGAACGGAATCTTTCGTAGCGAATTTCATGGAATTGGCTAGAGATGTGCTACTGCAGACAGATATTTGGAAGCTTCTAGGAGACATGTATCTGCATGTGCCAATCGCGACAAGTTACGTAATGCAAGGTATTTAAGTTGTTACGTCAGTACTCGGCTGAAAAGTGTAAAAAATGGGAGTGAACAGGACTGGTATTACTCCTCGTGAATGGTTGGAATTAAAGGTACCCATTGGAAAGCATATTATGGGGATAATTTATCTATCTACCTATCTATCTATCTATCTATCTATCTCATATCTATCTCATATCCATCTATCTCATATATATCTATCTATCTATCTATCTATCTATCTATCTATCTCATATCTATCTCATATCCATCTATCTCATATCTATCTATCTATCTATCTCATATCTATCTATCTATCTATCTATCTATATCATATCTATCTATCTATCTATCTATCTACAGTTAGGGCCAGGAATATTTGGACAGTGACACAAGTTTTTTTTATTTTAGCTGTTTACAAAAACATGTTCAGAAATACAATTCTATATAATATGGGCTGAAAGTGCACACTCCCAGCTGCAATATGAGAGTTTCCACATCCAAATCGGAGAAAGGATTTAGGAATCATAGCTCTGTAATGCATAGCCTCCTCTTTTTCAAGGGACCAAAAGTAATTGGACAATGGACTCTAAGGGCTGCAATTAACTCTGAAGGCGTCTCCCTCGTTAACCTTTAATCAATGAAGTAGTTACAAGGTCTGGGGTTGATTCCAGGTGTGTGGTTTTGCATTTGGAAGCTGTTGCTGTGACCAGACAACATGCGGCCAAAGGAACTCTCAATTGAGGTGAAGCAGAACATCCTGAGGCTGAAAAAAAAGAAAAAATCCATCAGAGAGATAGCAGACATGCTTGGAGTAGCAAAATCAACAGTCGGATACATTCTGAGAAAAAAGGAATGGACTGGTGAGCTTGGGAACTCAAAAAGGCCTGGGCGTCCACGGATGACAACAGTGGTGGATGATTGCCGCATACTTTCTTTGGTGAAGAAGAACCTGTTCACAACATCAACTGAAGTCCAGAACACTCTCAATGAAGTCCAGAACACTCTCAGTGAAGTCCAGAACACTCTCAGTGAAGTAGGTGTATCTGTCTCTAAGTCAACAGTAAAGAGAAGACTCCATGAAAGTAAATACAAAGGGTTCACATCTAGATGCAAACCATTCATCAATTCCAAAAATAGACAGGCCAGAGTTAAATTTGCCTAAAAACACCTCAAGAAGCCAGCTCAGTTCTGGAAAAGTATTCTATGGACAGATGAGACAAAGATCAACCTGTACCAGAATGATGGGAAGAAAAAAGTTTGGAGAAGAAAGGGAACGGCACATGATCCAAGGCACACCACATCCTCTGTAAAACATGGTGGAGGCAACGTGATGGCATGGGCCTGCATGGCTTTCAATGGCACTGGGTCACTTGTGTTTATTGATGCCATAATAGCAGACAAGAGTAGCCGGATGAATTCTGAAATGTACCGGGATATACTTTCAGCCCAGATTCAGCCAAATGCTGCAAAGTTGATCGGACGGCGCTTCATAGTACAGATGGACAATAACCCAAGCATACAGCCAAAGCTACCCAGGAGTTCATGAGTGCAAAAAAGTGGAACATTCTGCAATGGCCAAGTCAATCACCAGATCTTAACCCAATTGAGCATGCATTTCACTTGCTCAAATCCAGACTTAAGACGGAAAGACCAACAAACAAGCAAGACCTGAAGGCTGCGGCTGTAAAGGCCTGGCAAAGCATTAAGAAG
Source organism: Engystomops pustulosus (assembly GCA_019512145.1). NCBI lineage: Eukaryota > Metazoa > Chordata > Amphibia > Anura > Leptodactylidae > Engystomops > Engystomops pustulosus. The sequence goes on from WNYA01000039.1 coordinate 245,918, forward strand.
GAGGAAACCCAGCGATTGGTGATGTCCATGGATTCCAGACTTAAGGCAGTGATTGCCTCCAAAGGATTCGCAACAAAATATTGAAAATAAAAATATTTTGTTTGGGTTATGTTTATTTGTCCATTTATTTTTGAGCTCCTAAAATGTGGAGTGTTTGTAAAGAAATGTGAACAATTCCTACATTTTCTATCAGATATTTTTGTTCAACCCTTCAAATTAGACGTTACAATCTGCACTTGAATTCTGTTGTAGAGGTTTTATTTCAAATCCAATGTGGTGGCATGCAGAGCCCAACACGCGAAAATTGTGTCACTGTCCAAATATTTCTGGCCCTAACTGTATCTATCTATCTGTCTATCTATCTGTCTATCTATCTGTCTATCTATCTATCTATCTATCTATCTATCTATCTATCTATCTATCTATCTATCTATCATCTATCCATCCATCTATCTATCTCATATCTATCTATGATCTATCCATCCGTCCATCTATCTATCTATCTATCTATCTATCTATCTATCTATCTATCTATCTATCTATCTTATATAACTATATTAACTATATTAACTTCTGTACAGAGAAAACGTGATGGCATGGGCATGCATGGCTTTCAATGGCACTGGGTCACTTGTGTAGCCGGATGAATTCTGAAGTGTACCGGGATATACTTTCAGCCCAGATTCAGCCAAATGCTGCAAAGTTGATCGGACGGCGCTTCATAGTACAGATGGACAATGACCCCAAGCATACAGCCAAAGCTACCCAGGAGTTCATGAGTGCAAAAAAGTGGAATATTCTGCAATGGCCAAGTCAATCACCAGATCTTAACCCAATTGAGCATGCATTTCACTTGCTCAAATCCAGACTTAAGACGGAAAGACCCACAAACAAGCAAGACCTGAAGGCAGCGGCTGTAAAGGCCTGGCAAAGCATTAAGAAGGAGTAAACCCAGCGTTTGGTGATGTCCATGGGTTCCAGACTTAAGGCAGTGATTGCCTCCAAAGGATTCGGAACAAAATATTGAAAATAAAAATATTTTGTTTGGGTTATGTTTATTTGTCCAATTACTTTTGAGCTCCTAAAATGTGGAGTGTTTGTAAAGAAATGTGTACAATTCCTACATTTTCTATCAGATATTTTTGTTCAACCCTTCAAATTAAACGTTACAATCTGCATTTGAATTCTGTTTCATTTCAAATCCACTGTGGTGGCATGCAGAGCCCAACTCGCGAAAATTGTGTCACTGTCCAAATATTTCTGGAACTAACTGTATGTGGGTATATCGTTTATATGTCTGTAATTTTGATATACGGAAATTATAAAGCTTTTTGTGAACTGAAGCGCTCCAAAGAAACTGTCTCACATGAGGACCGCCACAGGAAAAGAAGACAAAGGGGGTCATTTACTAAGGGCCCGATTCGCGTTTTCCCAACGTGTTACCCGAATATTTCCGATTTGCGCTGATTTTTCCCTGTATTGCCCCGGGATTTTGATTGCGATCAGATTGTGGCGCATCGGCGCTGGCATGCACACGACGGAAATCGGGGGCATGGCCAAACGAAAACCCGACAGATTTGGAAAATTTTATAGGAGATAGATGATAGTGAGATTGATGAGCAGCATGGTGGCTCAGTAGTTAGCACTACAGCCTTGCAGCGCTGGTCAACATCTGCAAAGAGTTTGTGGGTTTGTAATCCTTGTGCGCTATATAAATAAAGGAATTATTAACTATAATTACTATGATAGAAGATAAATATGAAAGATAATAGAGATTTCTAGATACAGAACTATAAAGTAAATGATATATACAGTAGATAGATATGAGAGATAAATACAGTAGAAGAGAGAAGACTGATTGATAAATAGATAGAGAAAAAGCAAGATATATAAATGGTTAGATTATAGGAGATAGATAACTATACAGACATTTTGACGTTTACAAATAAAATAAAAAAGAATTAAAGTAAACTGCAGCAAACCACATATTTTCTGAAAGTAGACACTTGCCCCATAGGTGCCTTCATGCAATTTTGATTCAAACTGAAACACTTTATAAAAAATACTGTATATACTCGAGTATAAGCCGACCCGAGTATAAGCCGAGACCACAGAAAACTGGGAAAACCTATTGACTCAAGTATAAGCCGAGGGTGTAGTATACAGCCAGCCAGCCCCAATGTAGTATTCAGGCAGCCAGCCCCAATGTAGTATACAACCAGCCCCGTGTAGTATACAGCCTGCCCCACGTAGCATATAGCCTGTCCCCGAGTAGTATACAGCCTGCCCCCGTGTAGTATACAGCCTGCCACATGTAGTATAGTCTTCCCCATGTAGTATACAGCCTGCCCCACGCAGCATACAGCCTGTCCCACGTAGCATACAGCCTGCCCCCATGTAGTATACAGCCAGCCCCATGTAGCATTCAGCCTGCCCCATGTAATATACAGCCTGCCCCCATGTAGAATACAGCCTGCTCCCATGTAGTATACAGCCTGCCCCATGTAGTATACAGCCAGCCCCATGTAGCATACAGCCTGCCCCTATGTAATATATAGCCTGCCCCATGTAATATACAGCCAGCCCCCATGTAGTATACAGCCTGCCCCATGTAGTATACAGCCAGCCCCATGTAGTATACAGCCTGCCCCTATGTAATATACAGCCTGCCCCATGTAATATACAGCCAGCCCCCATGTAGTATACAGCCGGTTTATAGACCCTTAGGCCTCTGGGTACTCTTCCACTCACTGCGTATGATTTTAATGAATTAATAGTCCAGAACAATCTCACTTCTTTCTCTGCCAACCCTTTTATTTTGAACTCTAAGCTTTTAGTGCTAATAACTTGTATATCTTCTTTTTCATTACACTGCGCAAAAAATGAGTTTGCATCCTCCCTCCCTTGTTTTAATGATACATCTTCTTCTGATTTATCCGTTTCCATGTCTGTCCCCGTGTTCATGTCTTCCTCTGTTCGCGGTATGTTGGTACTCAGTGTGCTCTACTCCGTGGAAAAGTCGTATACATGTATATAAATGCTTGTGTCAATAGAGAGTGGGCGCAAGTGGCACTACTGAATATATCACACGCATTGCTGAAAAGTCCATCAGAGGTAAAATATGGAGACAGTATAAACTGTGGTGTACGGAATGTTGATAGGAGCGTGGTGGTGCTCTAGATTCCTAGCATAAGCACATCAAAACGTGGAGAATGAGAAATGGAATGGCACTCACCGCATCGGCTCCTTTGAATGGCGTCTTTATTTAAGCATACTCACAAAAAACAGGAGTGTAGTGACACATGGAGGGAGGGGAGGACGCAGGGACTCAACACATGGCAGAAAAGGACAGCTGTTTCGCGCTCTCGGCGCTTCGTCTAGCTTGTCTGCTAACACACATGTAAAAACAAAGCAGGCCTTTTAAACCCGTTTAGCCACGCCCCCTAAAATAAGAATGGATTTCATTGGTCGTTGTCCTGTGTCAGGACCTCCCAGCTGGTGTAAATTGCCTTAACATGAGTACATGAATAAATAACATATCCACAAGTCAAGTGCATAAGCCGGCTGCTGGAATGTGCCATGGTCCGCTTACACCCCGCCAGCGTCGTTACGGACGGGGCGTGCTGTGAACCGCCTGCCCGGGTGCGTGTCGGCACGGGTGCTAGGCAACCGCGTCGTGCACGTGACGGGCCAGCTGTCACATGACCCGCCCCTCCTTCGGACGTCAGCCGGGGAGGCGGAACCAAGCGACAAACAGCGCCGGTTTTGGCGCACGGCTAGAGCGAGTGGATTGTATCGCTGTGGTAACAGCTAATATTGCGGCAATACTGATAAACCAAGGGAGTATGGTATAGAATACGTTTATAATAAATATAATAAAGGCGGGCGTTGATAGCTGGCGGGGCGAAAAGGAGACATCCTGCATAACAAGCATTTGGATCTAAGCCTCATGTATAGATATACATGGGCGTGAGAGCTAATTTTTGCCCTTATGACCTATACGAGGTGTGGCAACAGGGCCAGAACAATTAGCTGTGTGTACATAAACGCAGTGAAAAAGATTAAGAAGTGGCCTATTATAATTTGCACTATTTCTTCGATTATGATTCCCTTTTCAAGGGTAGGGGCATTTGGTGTGCATGTTCTATTGCTTCTCATATAAACGCTTATTGTGGGTCACATCAGATAAAGACACTCATGTCTAATTTGTCATTAAGTCCCAGGGGACCTAAGGCTCCTGTACGGGAGAAGAAATGGCCAAGTCACACGACGGGGATCGGGAGCCGCGACTAACATTTTTTATATATAAGAATGGCACCTGATATTCTCACTTTTAAACCTGAATATCTTTGGATCCATGCAACACAATTCTAGATTCATTTGAAATGCTAACTTTGCCTACTCATAGCGCCTGCCCTGGCTGGTGACACTGTTGGGGATTTGTTCAAAATTGAAGGTATACAGAACCAGCATCAGGAGCGTAACTTTAGGGGGTGCAGAGGTTGCGATCGCACCTGGGCCCAAGAGGTTTAGGGGGCCCTTATGGTGTCACTTTCCCATATGAGAAGACTATTACTATAAACCATACATAATAGTCGGGGGCCTGGCACAGACTTTGCACTGGGGCCCATCAGCTTCTAGTTTCGCCACTGACCAGCATGGTTACCGCAGCGCCTTGCAGCGGCATGCTATTCCATCCGTTTTGCATTTAGTTGTCATTTATTTTTCAACAGGAAAATTACCCCAAACACACCTCCAGGCTGTGTAAGGGCTATTTGACCAAGAAGGAGTGTGATAGGGTGCTACGCCAGATGACCTGACCTCCACAGTCACCAGATCTGACCCCAATCGAGATGGTATGTGGTGGGCTGGACCGCAGAGTGAAGGCAAAAGGGCAAACAAGTGCTAAAGCATATCTAGGAACTCCTTCAAGACTGTTGCAAGACCATTTCAGGTGACTACCTCTTGAAGCTCATCAAGAGAATGCCAGTGTGCAAAGCAGTAATCAAAGCAATAGGTTGTAACTCTGTAAAACCTAGAATATAAGACATATTTTTTGTTACTTTACACTTTTTTGTTAAGTATATCATTCCACATGTGTTAATTCATAGTTTTTATGCCTTTAGTGTGAATCTACAATTTTTATAGTCTGAAAAAAACAGAAAACTCTTTAAATGAGAAAGTGTTTCCAAACTTTTGTTCTGTACTGTATACACATGCATGGACTAATAATATAAAACAGCCAAGAAGGTTAGTCTCATAGAAATACAAAGAGTCACAAGTGCAAGTTGCCCAACCAGTGAATAAATGAGCAGGATGTGTTACAAAATATAAGAAATGGTATGCATGATAATTACAATATACATAAATAATAAGAATAAAGTAAATGTGTGTGATAGAGATTTTTATCTTGGACTAAAAACAGTCCTTCATGTTGTAAGGTGACTTTCAAATTAACTCTTTCATGGTTGCCCGGTACCAGGAATGAGAGCACAAAAACCAAGAGACATCAGTGCCTGGGGGGAGATATACACTCCGTCATTGGCTAATACTTACCTGTGACATGTAGCATGTAGCCTGTAGCCTGTTCTGCTGAATCCATCCCCTCCTAGTTATAGGTACACTTTCAGCCTAAATTTATTAGGGGTGTCTAAGAGTGAATCAAAGTAACACACCACTGACAATACCTAGTGTGAACAGTAACACAGGACAACTGGAATTACACGTCTGAAATTGTAATAAACTCTACTGATCGTACACATTATATGACAATATGTGACTCTTACTCTGGTATACCTGGGAATACTACTGATATATATTTATATTCTGACATACATGTTGAGCAGCACACTGGGGCACATTTACTAAGGGTCCGCGGACCGCATTTTCGTTGGGTTTCCCACCTTTTTCCATTTTGTGCCGCATTTAACTGAGGTTTTAGGCGGACGCGATCGGATTTTGCTGAAATCGCACCAACTTTCATGCAACACAAATCGGGGGCGTGGCAGTCGGACAACCCGACTAATTCGGACTAAGCCCGGGATTTAACATTCTAAATTGTGTCGCAAGCCATGCACTTACATGCACCGGGACGAAGATGGTGAACTTCGGCAGACCTGTGCAAGGAAGCGACACATGCAGGAAATTGGACTCACAATCTTAGTGAATAGCGGCAGCTCCGAATCCTAGTCGAACAACGCACCTTGGGGATCGCGACGGGACAAGTAAATGTGCTCCACTGTGTTCTTAATTCTCCAATCTTCACTATAAACTTTTTAATAAAATATACTAATAAAAGTTAGTTTTAGTACCTGGTTATGGTATATATGGGCTAAATGATAGCCCCCTTTTTTGGTCTGTTTTTGAACCTACCAAGTAAAGATCCCTCCCTAAATTTTTGTTAATATCATAAATATAAAAGCATGAAACACAAGTATATTGTCACAGTTCGGAGGGAGCGAACTGTCTGAGAGTCTCTTACAGGAAAGAATCTGTGGACCCTCTGGATCACCCCGGGAGGTGATGGAGCTAGCCACAACCCGGGACCAGAGACCTCGCCAGGGCCCGCCGCAAAGTGGGATGGTCTTGGGATACCACCAGGCCGTTCCACTGGTGTGACTAGGCCCGCGGTGGCCGCCAAGGTAGTACAGCAGGAAATGCAGGACACAGTCCAAACCTAAGATGACAGCAGGAAACACTGAGGAACACTGGTAACGCTGGAGACAGGAATATAGAGGAACACTGGTGACACAGGAGAGTTTGGGAACACTGGGTGGCAATCACTTCTGTAGGAACAGCTTAGGGAAGCCTGGCATGGAAACCATAGAGATCCTAAAAGAAGATCCAGCTGGGAGTGAAGGGAAGTGCTGGATTATAAGGTGGAGCTGGATTAACCAGCCCTCAATCAGGAAGACGCTGGCCCTTTAAATCCTAAAGAGTCGGCGTGTACGCGTCCAAGCAGCGGGAGAGCGTGGCCTGGAGAGGAAGCAGGCGTGCGGCCTCATTGGATTCGGAGCAGAGCTAAGAGCCAGGAAAGGTAAGTCCGGGCCGGGGGGACACCACCCTACATGCCACATGGAAGGGCACGGGTGTACCCACTATATAGAAAATATAAGTAAGTACATGCAGAGTAGAACTTGTATGTCAGATGCTAACAGATCCCAGCCAAATAAAGAAACATGAATAGAGGAAGCAAAAATCCTGAAGGCTATAGGCAGCTGGTACAACAGTCAGTAAATGCAAAGGCAATGACAACAACAACAAGGGTAAGTGCACCCTAGAAAAAATAATAAAAACAATAAATAAAATGATAAAGGTAAAAAAAAAAGGTGTATTGCAAAAATTGGAAGAGGAACCAATACATATAAAAAAGTGCAAAGTGAAGACCATAAATGAGAAACATAATAATCTAGAGGTTACAGGTTTATAGAAGCCTGTAAATACTAAATCTTCATTGAGCCCCCTAGGTGTTTAAAACCCCAATGCAAAATTCCAACTGGACTCATAACGCTAGCTTAGCTACTTTACCGGTGAGACGACTGCCTCATCAGGCACTTTTTATTAGGTCACATGTATTGATCACATGGTGTGGATATTTCTGATTCTATGCAGCATATATGCCTACACGCCGTATCACATGTAGGATGCTGCAGTTGCAGATAGAGATGAGTAAGCACTAATATGCTTGAGTGCTCGTTACTCGAGTCAAACTTTTTCCGATGCTCGAGTGCTCGTTTCGAATAACGAACCCCATTGAAGTCAATGGGAGACTCGAGCATTTTTCAAGGAGACCAATAAAATGGAAGTCAGTCCTGTTTCTTCGTTTTTTTATTCAATTGAATATTTGTGGAACTTCAAAAAGGCGAATATCCTGTGTTAAACATCTGCAATGTGTTCTTCACACATATTGTTCTTTACATACTATTGTGAAGAACAGCTTTCTGCACTAATGTCTTCTGATAAGTTAGCAGATGTATGGAAACATCTGAAATGTGTTCTTCACTGATAATTTAACAGTGAAGAACACATTGCAGAAGTTTCCATACATCTGCTAACTTATCAGAAGACATTAGTGCAGAAAGGTGTTCTTCACAATAGTATGTGAAGAACAATATGTGTGAGGAACACATTGCAGATGTTTCCATACATCTGCTAACTTATCAGAAGACATTAGTTCAGAAAGGTGTTCTTCACAATAGTATGTGTAGAACAATATGTGTGAAGGACTCGATGATACTTATAAAAAGTCTCCTTTATTGCCGTCATCCAGGTTGCAGAATACAGGATACAAGATACTTGCACAGGCATCTTCTTTTTGTTCCTTTTCAGTCTCTGATTATCTTGACTATATTCAATTGATACTACATTTGTGTCGTATATATAATGTACATTCTTTGTTTTTTGGGTGCTCTCTAGGCAGAGTGTAGTGGGGGGTTTTGGGCTAGTTCACCCGCTAGCCCTTGGTAGCTTTATACACCTCTATGGTGTACTTTGAAGTGTTTTTATTCTTTGTCCTGTAGTTAATTGATGTTTTTTTTATATCTTTAATAAACTGAATTTGTTCACAACTATTGATCCTTTATACACATCTCTCTGTTTCTTGGTGTTGTCATGTTGGTTGCATGGGTATTTTGATATAGTAGTGCCTGTCTCCTTTTGTCTGTGTTAAAAAGATTAAACCTTTTTCTATAATTTATGATTATCTGTCCAAAGTATATATTTTTATTTCTAGTTTATGAAAATCACCAAGTCTACACCAAAAAATACCTAGTTAGAATGAATGTGCACACAATCAAAGTCTATCAAAATCTTACTTCATTATTTATCACACTGTAAAATAATATTGGGTACATCTATTTATATTACATGAAATATTGTAGTGCGTTTTTTTTTTTCACTTTACTGTGTGTGAATCAATGAGCATGTTCCATCTTTGGAAACCGAGAAAGAGTTAACCTTATTCTATGAGTAACTCTTGTGATCCAAGAGGTGATCCTTTTAAGACTGTCTGGCAGCATTTCACACCAAGCCATGAGTAAGACAACTATATTATAACGCATAGGCTATATCGGCCAGTCTGCATTTTTTCTACTTCGCCCCATTTATGTACAGTATATCACGCTACTTGTTTTTTAGAGGAAGAATAAAACTCTAATGCTTATACCACAATGATTGAGAGCTGGAGCGATCTTTGTTGTTTGGATCCTAATCAAAATCTCTGTTATTCAGCACAACCGGCGGCCCGCGACCCTCAAGTTGCGGCCCCCTGCCCTGCTGCCTGCAGCTTAAAATGCACCAGCAGGGCACAATCTTATTATATTTTTGTCATGATTTGTGGCAAAAATTTAATAAAATATGAGTGCTGCAGGTCCTGTCTGACTGCGTAGAGTAGAAGCTGAAGGACCTGTGATGATGTCATCATCACATGATCCTCCGGCTTGTCCTCTATACAACCTCCTGCAGAACAGAGCTGCTCATAACTGGGGCAGCAGGGAAGGAACTAGAACTGGGGGCAAGGGGAGAGAGGGGAACTAGAACTGCGGCAAGGTGGGGAGAGAGGGAACTAGAACTGGGGGTAGGAGGGGAGAGGGAAACTAGAACTGGGGGCAAATGGGGATAGGGAAACTAGAACTGAGGGGAGAGGGGAACTAGGGACAGGAGGGGAACTAGAACTGGGGGCAGAAGGGGAGAGGGGAACCAGAACTGGGGGCAGCAGGGAGGGAACTAGAGCTGGGGGCAGGAGGGAAGAGGGAAATTAGAACTGGGGGCAGGAGGGAAGAGGGAAATTAGAACTGTGGCAGAAGGGATGATGGGAAATAGAACTGAGGGTAGGAGGGGTGTGGGAAACAAGAACTGGGGGCAAGAGGAGAGGGGGGTATAGAACTGGTGGCCTGTATAGATTACTAAATGCATTATCTCAGGTATCATAATGATAAGTTTTTTCTTTTTATTTTGCCTCTCAACCTCAGCCTTATTGGTGACATTGGGGTTACAAGCACCGGAAAGAAGAAGTTTAACTCCGGCGTACCTCGGCACGGAAGCGACGGATGCAGGAACTCGGGCGCCCCACCTTAGTGAATCGCCACAGACCCGAATTCTCATCAGACAACACACTATGGGAACGCGACAGGACCAGGTAAGTAAATCTGCCCCATTGTGTTAATTTTTCATTTTTTTTATGCATATATTTGTGTTTTATCTTTAATTTTCTTTTCTACTCTAGGTTTCTTGCCACAGGAAATTCTTTTATGTCACTTTATTTTTATTCTTTGTTTGGCATATCCACTATAATCTTGCAACACAATTTGGTTTTTAAATTCCGTAGTTTGTCCGAATCAGTCGGGTTGTCCGACATCCACGTCCCCCGATTTGTGTCGCATGCAAGCCAGCGCCGATGCGCAAAACGGTAGAAAATGTGGTGTTCGGACCCTTAGTAAATGTGCCCCAGTGTGTGACAACGCCACACACCCAGGACAACTAGCATATATGCTATGATAGTAACAGTAGATACTGCTCTGGGTAGTGGGTATAATATAATCAGGGATCAACTATGTAAAGTTATCGCAGTGAACACTAGGGCTAAAGATGTCAGTGAGTGTGTATGACTGTCACACTAGAGTCACAGTCTGCAGATGTCTCAAAGGATAACCAGTCACACAGATTATATTACCATCAAAGTAGGTGTAAAGATTGTAAAAAGTCTCAGGGCATAGTTGCCCTATTAAGGGCTGCCGTAGGGGTTACCCTATTCGGAGCCGCTGTGATAGACCAACAGCTATAGATGTGAGACTGTAATTACTTCTTACTATCAATGTTGCCTATATTACACTCTTCCTCATATAAAATCTGTGATATTTTCCATATATTTAGCCCTATGTTAATGCTAGCTATGGTATATTCCTGTCTTGCCCTGGATCATATCAACTGAAGCAACCCTAGATTAAGCTAACTTAGTGTAAAGAATCAGCTGTCTAGTTCGGAGGCACAGCTGTATTGGTGCCATGGATGTGTGAAGAAGCCACCTCACTCCTGGTACTTGAACTATAAACAGTATTTCCCAGTAGTTTTGTTGGCTGCTGCTTATAGTAACTACTGGTTTGTAGTTGCCCATTGTCACAGTCTACGGAGTCCTGTGGATGATGGTATCTTTTGGGCTTCCAGAATGAGTCAGCAACTTCAGGCAGAGCATTTTGCTGTCCCTGAGTCTCGTCCCCTGCCTGGATCTCCTGGTCCAGCTATTCTGTTTGTTTTAGTTGCAGATGAGGCATTTGGATGAACTATTATTTTTTCTTCTTTTTTTGCACAAGGATAATTTGTTCAAATTCAAACCAAGACCCCATATCAGTAAACATGTAGCAAATTAATACATTTATGTTGACTTCTGTGTATTTTCTTTGTATGTTGCAAAGCAATGTACTTTTCATTGCAGATTTTGTGCCTGAATACGCTTGTTAGCATTCCTTGTTTTTTAGAAAGTTTTGCTGGACATCTCCATGAACATACACAGATCAACATCCATTGTTTTTTGAAAAGTGACTCTGGCTGAGTTGACATCAGGTTTTTTGGATAAGCTAAGCGTATATGTAGGAAAATCACCCAACATATACGTTTAGTGTATTCATTGACAAATAATGGCAGACATAGACATAGTTGTTGCTTTCATTTGGCCACTATACAAAAAAGCAGAATGCAAAGACATAGCAAGCAATGTCTTTTTATCCTGCAGCCTCCGCCTAAGTGTCGTATGTGGTCAGCTGAGGCAGTAGATGGCTATGGGGAGCAAATGCAGTGTATGGAAGACCCAGTGATGAAACCAGATAATAATATTAGGATATATTGGTTGGAGGGTGTCTTAGGCAGTTTTAGTTGTTGCCGTGGTAATTGAAACTGTGGCGCATGCTGCCTTGGTATCTTGGAAAGAAGCTTTGGTCTGGCTTCTGGAGGTTCGTGAGCATGGGAAGTTTGCTTGAGAGAAAGGAGGGGACTCATTAGGTAACTGTGCTTCTTGTGCCTTTTCAACATGACTTAGCACAGCTTCAGAAGATGGTCCCGAGAGTTCCGACTCCATCAAGTTATTTGTGAGGCTGTAAAGGGATATAAAAAAAAAATTATGGCAAGCATTAGTATAAACTAAGTTATAAAAGTGTGGTTGAAGGAAAAAACATACATGGCAGGCTCCATAATATATTTTAGAAACATGAGCTGCTGGCGGTATATATATGGAAATTTTTGGATTACCTCAAACCTCTTTTGTTGGGAACAAATTCCTGGAGAACTTGATCCCTGCAAAATCTCCATCTGGTCAAGACAGCACTGACTAGAAAAAGAAATTAGAAAATATAAATAACTACACATTGGGGCTCATTTAATAAGGATCCTTGGAGCGAATTTTCGTCAGCTTTCCCCACGATTTCCGTTTTGCGCTAAATTTCCTCGGGATTTTGGCGCACCCAATCGGATTTTGGCACGCCAGCTTGCACGCAACAGAAATCGGGGGCGTGGCCGTCGGACAACCCGACGGATTCGGACTACACACAGGATTTACCATTTAGAAATGTGTCGCAAGACACGCACTTACAAGCACCGGGAACAAGAAGGTGAACTCCGGCGGATCTTAGTGAATCGCGACAGACCCGAATCTTCGTCGGACAATGCACTGCTGGATCGTGACAGGACCGGGTAAGTAAATCTGCCCCATTAATTCAACAGCCATTCCACAAAAAAAATTATAAATGCAAAATGAATTTATAAAAACCTTTCCAACTCCCCCCACAGGTCTCCTTGTTTCTTTTAGCAGTGGCAGGTTCTTGCAGGCTGCCGCGGACATCATAGTGTGTGCACGGCCAGCACTCATGCACCTGCCACTGCCAGAGCATAGCAAGAAAGAAAAGGACCTGCAAGGGATGACAGAAAGGTTATTATTGAGTTTACTTTATATACTGTTGCAGGAGGTGGCTGGATGGCTATATAGTTAGGGGTGGCTGACTATATACTGGGGAAAGGGTTGGCTATATACTGGGGAAAGGGTTGGCTATATACTGGGGGCATGGGCTTGCTAGCTATATACTAGGGGAGGCTGTGACCAATGCATTTCCCACCCAAGGCTTGTAATCGAGTCAATAGGTTTTCCCATTTTTAGGAGATTACACTATGTACTTCACCTTATAATCGGATCGGCTTATACTCCAGAAGATATGGTATGTCACAAAACACGCCTGCAGTACATCAAATACGTACAAAGAAAAAAGAGAAATTACTTAGTTATGTGCACTCACTGGAATATCATTTCTTAGGATCCATTTCCATTGTTATCTTCTCCCATGCTGTCTCTGTTTTCCTGTGGTCCGCATAGGCATCTGACTTTGTGTCCCATACCTCAGGATGGGACTGCACAAGGAGAATAAGCTTTTCTGCATCAAAAGCCATCATAATCTTTCTGACATGTGATTTTACAGTGCTTGGACAGTTGCTTCCTGTGTAAAGCAAAATCTAGTTCCCTAGCACCATTTGCAAAATATAAAAGCACAACAGGTGCCGTTGTACGTGAAAAACCACTCCAATGTGAAAGAGTCCTTACTATTAGCTCTAACTGCAACCAATAAATACCTGCAGTACACTCATTCCCTTCAAGAGAGAACAAAAATATGGTGGCTACTATGGCAACAACACTTTTAAAATCTGCATTATCCCGCAAAGTAAGCTCTCACTTGATCTATTGCATAAATAGCAAGGGGTATCTGATTTTCTCAAGTTCTTTGTAAATGTCAGCTAATAACCAAAGGGCTCTTAAAGTTTGATGACCGACCTGAAGGCTATACAGAATGGCAATATTCATTTAGGAAAACAATCAAAGACCTTGATCTGTTTGCAAAGAAGTTGATATTCTAGTGAAATGTCTAGGGAATGAGTCAACAGTTCATCCAGAGCAGAAGACATTAACATCAACCATCAAACTAACACATGGTTACATATTATATGGAAGAGACTTGCTGACTATTATGACTCACCAGAATTGACTAAGCAAATAGATGGTTTTCCCAAGATTTCTAAAAAAGCACAGTCATAGATTCCTAGACACATCACTTGGCATCAACCCCATAGTACAGAAGTTACTATATAGTCTACAAGAGAAATGGATTACTCAAGGTTCCAAGTACAAACAGCTACACAATGTTTAATTTCCTCCATTCTCCACTTTTGTGGACTATGTGCATCAACAGGACAAATAAAAATCTTAGTTTTGACTTCTAAATATGACGTTTTATTATACTTCTGTGTACAGAGCTGTATGAGGTGTCATTTTTTTTTAAATGAGCTGACATTTCATTGTTACCATTTTGAGAACTGTATAGCTTTTTGATCACTTTTTATAATGTATTGCAAAATGGTGAAAAAGTAGCGATTCGGAGATTTGGGCACCTACTGTAGTGCAGGATATGGCAAATTTGCTATAGACACTGGCAAACTGTTACACATCTTTATAAAGTTGCCATAGTATGGCATGGCTGCATTGGCAATTGATCATCGCTCCCCGGTGACATCACGGGAGAGACAATCATAGACAATATGGCGGCTACCACACCTTTCCAACTTTTAACTGCGCCTGGGGCTTTGCTAATAGCAGTCAAAGCGTTAAAACCCGTGATTGATGCTGGCAACACCTAGCTTGTAAGGAGAGGGCTCAGCTCATGAGATCTTAGTAGAAAATCCTGCTCCAAGATTTTTCTTGTTTCAGTGCACCCCATTGGCCAGAAAGAAGGTAAGGCTATATGTGATCCTTGATGATCAAAGGCCACAACTCTTCATATTCTCTTAAAACATGTTCAAGTGTGAGCAGAGAAACTGAAAGAAGAGTTTCTGGGTATCAAATCGAATATGTAGGTGGTGAAACATTGCTGCCTCTACAGTCATAGCCATAAATTTTGAGAATGACGCAATCATATTATGAGTAACAAAGATTTTATTAACAGTTAGAATGAGTTAATGCAGCAAGTCAATATTTGCAGTGTTGATCCTTCTTCTTCAGGACCTCTGCAATTCTCCCTGTCATGCTCTCAATCAACTTCGGGACCAAATCCTGACTGATAGCAGTCCATTCTTGCACAATCAATGCTTGCATTTTGTCACAATTGTTTGGTTTTTGTTTGTCCACCCGTCTCTTGATGATTGACCACAAGTTCTCAATGGGATTAAGATCTGGGGTTTCCAGGCCATGGACCCAAAGGGTCAGCGTATGACAGCCCCGCCGCTGCAAATTCACAGCCCGATACATCAAGAGGCTTCTGCCTCTTGATGTATCGGGGCGAGAGACTGCAAAGCGCTTATCCTTCGGCAGGCAGTGCCTAGCGTAGAAAAAAACGCAGCTGGCGACTTTTCACATATGAAAAGTCGCCGGCAGCAGCAAGTGCGCAGGCGCGGGGACAGTAACGCCCCGCGCCGGCCCACTCCCGTCCGGCCGCTCCCTTCGCTCAGCCGGACATGCCCCCCTTCACGCCCCACTGATCTAGATCTTGAGATACACATTCACGAACGGTTTATCTCTACATCTACATTTTTTAAAAAGGTAGATAGCAACAGCGACCAGAACTATGATAGTCCCCACTACCAAAAATGGAAGGAAAACATCCCCTACAGCCAGTACAAGAGAGTGAGGAAAAATTGTTCAGATATAGCTATTTTTAAAGAACAAGCATCCATTTTAAAGAAAAGATTTTTACAAAAAGGCTATCCGCCCCGCATTTTAAGACAAGCCTACCAGAAAACAATATCCCTCACCCAACAGGACTGTCTGTCAAAAGCCAGTAGTCTGAAAAAACGTAATCAGACCAATGAAAAATACTACTTAAACTTTATTTAGGAATCAACCTCTGAAGGGATAGCAAAAATTAAAAAATGCAGTCATAAATTATGTCTGTGCTGTGCCAATCAATAACAACGCCACTATGATCAAATCAAATAAAACACAAGAAATGTTTCAAATCAAGCATACAATTACATGCCAAAATAGGTATGTCATATACTTAATAGAGTGTCCGTGCGGCTTACAGTACATTGGCAGGACAACTCAACCCCTGCATGATCACATCACAAATCACAGAAGTAACATTGAAAAAAGGATTCCTGAAACACGGTCTCTCCAAACACTTCTCTTTTAAACCTCAAAAAAATAAAAAATTAATGATTATCAGTCCTATAGACCACATTGATGAGAATATAAAGATATCAGACTTTATGTAGGAGAGAAGTTTTTTGGATGTACAAATTGCAGACCCTGAGATTGGAAGGTCTAAACGAAATTACCGAAGCAATAGTATAAGCCTTTATACATTACCTAATGGATAGATGTTTGATCCCTTATTCAGTTCCTTAGATGTATCCCACCCGATATCTACTTCTTTCTTCTTCTATAAATCTAACGTAATCCAAGAGATGTAACACACACGAGCACTCCGCATTTATGGTTTCCATGTTGACCCCTCTTGGCTTCCGCACCTGGGAGCGTTCCACCGGCTAATACGAGCCGTCAGCATTAAACCTCCAGAGATCGCCACGGTAAAGACTATCTATGTTTGGTCTTTCTATTAATAATAAATAATCTGTATGTTAATGTACGAATGTGCAATTGGTTGTCTATTTTAGAATTTAGTGTTGAAATTAAGTTTGTTGGGAAAAAAAAATTCTGATGTCACTTCTGGCATCTTTTTTATTATAAAAGCAGTAGGATTATATACCTGTCCATTGACCTGATGAATCGGCCAGAGTTAGGTGCGAAACGCTGAAGCTATTTTAGCTTTTTTATAACTCAGGGTTGCGCCGCGGAAAGTTCCTTTCTTCTTTTTATCTCCATCTGGGATCCACCGAGAAGTTTTTCTCTAAAAAGCCTGGAAATTCTGACAATCTCTATGTTTTGTTCCCTGAGCATAACAGTGGTAGAAGGAATGCGTGGGCACAGCCGACCCTTGATGCGATCCTGCCGCAGCAAGTCCAAGCCGCTTTGCGGCGGGCTCTGGTGAAAACCAGATGCCACTTGGATTCCGGTCCCAGGTGTCGGCTAGTTCCATCTTCCGCGGTGGTCCAGAGGATCAACTGATCCTGACAGTAAGATCCGGCCATGGATCCCGCCGAGGCTGCTCCTCCCAGTCAGCCTGATCTCGCCACCATCATGATCCACCAGTCCCGGCAGATTGCAGCACAGCGGAATCAGCTAGAGCAAGTCACCGCCATGCTACAACATCTACTAGCTACCCAGCATCAGCAACAGTCTCCTGAAGCGGCCGCTGCGACTCCTGCTACCCCGGCTTATCTTCCTGCTGCTGAACCCAGGCTACGCCTCTCGTTGTCCGGCAAGTATGATGGAGATCCCAAGATGTGCAGGGGCTTCATAACCCAGTGCTCCTTGCACATAGAACTCATGCCGTCGCAATTTGCCACAGAGCGGTTCAAGGTGGCATTTGTCCTCAGCCTTCTCTTCCCAAGGACGCACTGGCAGCTCTGAACCTTCCATCCTCATCACCATGGCCACTCGAATTGACGTTCGGTTTAAGGAGCCCGCTGAGGAACTACACTCCGAGTATCCCCAAGGCCGTGTTAGACGCCTTCCTCACCTGGCACCAGTGAGTATCCCCAAGGCCGTGTTAGACGCCTTCCTCACCTGGCACCAGTCTTCCAAAGGCCGCTCCAGCCCCCGCCAGAATCTTCTGCTGAGGAACCCATGCAGGTTGACCGAACCCGGCTCACTCTACAAGAGCGTTCAAGACAACGTCAGGAGAACTTGTGCATGTATTATGCCAGCCCACAGCACTTCGTCGGGACTTGTCCTGTACGTCCCCAATGCCCGGGTATTATTATCTCCACTCCTGTTACTACTCCCCACTATAATCTGATCGGCTCTAATTCCAGAAGATATGGTATGTCACAAACCAACGCCTTGCAGTACATCAACTACGTACAGAAAAAAAAGGAAATTACTTAGTTATGTGCCTCACTGGAATTCATTTCTGTGATCCATTCCATTGTTTACTTCTCCCATGCTGTCCTCTGTTTCCTGTGGTCCGCATAGGCATCTGACTTTGTGTCCCAACCTCAGGATGGACTGCACAAGGAGGAATAAGCTTTTCTGCTCAAAAGCATCATATCTCTTTCTGACATGTGATTTTACAGGCTTGGCGTGCTTCCTGTTGTAAAGCAAAACTCTAGTTCCCTAGACACCATTTGCAAAATATAAAGCCACAACAGGGTGCGTTGTACAAGTGGTAAAAGACACCACTCCAATGTGATAGAGTCCTTACTATTAGCTCTAACGCAACCAATAATACCTGGCAGTACACTCTTCCCTTCCAAGAGAGAACAAAAATTGTGGTTACGTATGGCCAACAACCTTTTAAAATCTGCATATCCCCCGCAAGTAAGCTCTCATTGATCTCTTGCATAAATAGTCAGGGTATCTGATTTTCTCAAGTTCTTGTAAATGTCAGATATAACCAAAGGGCTCTTAAGTTGATGACCGCCTGAAGGCTATACCCAGAATGGCAACTATTCATTTAGAAAACAATCAAAGACTTTGATCTGTTTGCAAAGAAGTGTAGTCTAGTGAAATTGTCTAGGGAATGAAGGTCAACTGTTCATCCCAGAGGCAAAGACATTACATAACTTTCAAACTAACACAGGGTACATATTCTATGGAAAGAGACTGCTGACTATATGACATCACCAGATTGACTAGACAATGAGGTTGTTCCCAAGATTCTAAAAAGCACGTCATAGATTCCTAGAAACATCACTTGTGCATCAACCCCAAGTACCGAAGTTTACTATATTATTCTACGAGAAATGGATTATCAAGTTCCAGTACAAACAAGCTACACGAACCTGTTTAATTTCCTCCATTCTCCATCGTTTGGGGACTATGTGCATCAACAGGACAACATAAAATCTTAGTTTTGACTTCCAAATATTACGTTTTATATCACTTCTGTGTACAGAGCTGTATGAGGTGTCATTTTTTTTTAAAGAGCTGACGACTTCATTTGTTACCACTTTGTGAGACTGTATAGCTTTTGATCACTTTATAATGTATGCAAAAATGGTGAAAAGTAGCATTGGAGATTTGGGCAACCTTACTGTAAGTGCAGGATATGGCAAATTGCCTATAGACCTTGGCAAACCTGTTTAACATCTTATAAAGTTGCCATGTATGGCCTGGTTGCATTGGCAATGATACATCGTCCCCGGATGACATCACGGGAGTGACACATACGAGCAATATGGCGGCTACCACACCTTTCCAACTTTTAACTGCGCTGTGGCTTTGATAATAGCAGTCAAAGCCTTAAAACAAGCGTGATTGATGCTGGCAACACCTAGCTTGTAAGGAGAGGGCCTCAGCCATGATATCTTAGTAGAAATTCCTGCTCCAAGATTTTTCTTGTTTCAGTTGCACGCCCCATTGGCCAGAAAGAGGTAATGGATAATGTGATCCTTGATGATCAAATGCCACAACTCTTCATATTCTTTAAAAAACATGTCAAGTGTGTCAGAGAAACTGAAAGAAGAGTTTCTGGTATTCAAACGAATAGGTAGGTGGTGATTAACATTGCTGCCTCTACATCATAGCAATAAGTTTGTGAGAATGACGCAACATATTTGAAGTACAAAAGGAATTTTATATAACAGTTAGAATTGAGTTAATGCAGCAAGTCAACTATTTGCAGTGTTGAGCCCTTCTTCTCAGACCTCTGCCATTCTCCTGTCCCTCTCCACTCAATCAACTCGGGACACACATGCCTGAACTGATAGCAGTCCATTCTTGCAACAATCAATGCTTGCATGTTTTGTCACATTGTTTGGTTTGTTTGTCCACCCGTCTCTGATGATTGACCACAAGTTCTCATGGGATAAGATCGGGGTTTTCGCAGGTCCATGGACCCAGGTCAGCAGGTAGACAGCCCCGCCGCTTGCAAATCACAGGCCCGATACATCAGAAGGCTTCTTCGCCTCTTAGATCGGGCGAGAACTGCGAAGCGCTTATCCTCGGCAGGCCGTGCCTAGGTAGAAAAACGAGCTGGCGACTTTTCAAGATAAAAAGTCGCCGGCATCAGCAATGTGCGCAGGCGCGGGGACAGTAAGCCCCCGCGCCGGCCCACTCCCATCACGCCTCCCTTCGCTCAGCACGGAATGCCCCCTTCACGCCCCACTGATCTAGATCTTGAGAGACACTTCACGAACGGTTTATCTCTTACTCTACATTTTTAAAAAGGTAGAATAGCAACCACAGCGACCAAACTATGATATGTCCCCACTCCAAAAATGGAAGGGAACACACCCCTAAGCCAGTACAAGAGGTGAGGAAAAATTGTTACATATAGTATTTTTACAGAACAAGCACCATTTTAAAACAAAGATTTTTACAAAAAGGCTATCCGTCCCGCATTTTAGAAAGCATACCAGAAAACAATATCCCTCACCCAACGGACTGTCTGTCAAAGCCAGTTAGTTCTGAGAACAAAACGTAATACAGACCATGAAAACACTATACTAAACTATTGTAGGAATCAACCTCTGAAGGGACTAAGCAAAATTAAAAATGCAGTCATAAATGTTATGTCTGGGCTGTGCCAATCAATACAAACACGCCACTAATGATCAATCAAATAAAACACAAGAAACTGTTCATCAAATCAAAGCAACAATTACATGCCAAAAGGTATGTTATCCTTAATAGAGTGTCCGTGCGGCTTACAGTACACTGGCAGGACACTCCAACCCCTGCATGATCACAATCAAAATCCAGAAGTAACATTGCAAAACAAGGTGTCCTGAATGAACCAGGTCTGCCTCCAAACCACTCTCTTTTTAAACCTCAGAAAAATAAAAAATTAAGATCTCGCTTCCTATAGACACATTGATGAGAATATAAAGATATCAGACTTGATGTAGGAGGAAGTTTTTTGATGATGACTACAAATGCAGACCCTGAGATTGGAAAAGGTCTTAACAGAAATTACGAACCGAAGCCAAAATATATAAGCCTTTATACATTACCTAATGGATAGATGTTTGATCCTTATTCAGTTCCTTAGTGTATCCCACCGAGTTCTACTTCTTTTTCTCTATAAAGCTCAACGTAATCAAGAGATGTAACCCGAGCACTCACAGACGAGCACTCCGCATTTATGGTTTCCATGTGACCCCTCTTGGCTTCCGCCACCTGGGGAGCGTTCCCCGGCTCATACGAGACCGTCAGCATTAAACCTCAGAGTCCGCCACGTAAAACAGACTATTCTATGTTTGGTTCCTTTCCTATTAATAATAATAATCTGTATTAATGTTCGAATGTGCAACTTGGTATTGTCTCATTTTAGAATTTAGTGGTTGAAATTACGTTTTGTATGGGAAAACACAATTCTGATGTCACTTCTGGCATCTTTTTATATAAAAAGTAGATTATATACCGGTCCAGTTGACCTGATGAATGTCCAGAGTTGGTGCGAAACGCTGAAGTATTTTAGCTTGTTTTATCCGCGGTTGGCCGCGGAAAGTTCCCTTCTTCTTTTTCAATCCTCCATCGTGGATCCACGAGAAGTTTTTTCTCTAAAAAGCCTGGAAAATTCTGACAATTCTATGTTTTGTTCCCTGAGCCTTTAGTTATCCAACTTGCTTTGTGTAATGGTGCTCCTTCATGCTGTGAAACAGGCTTGTTATGTCACGAAACTGCTCTTGGACGGTTGGAAGAAGTTGCTCTTGGGGACACTCTGGTACACAATTCTTTTATCATGGATGTGTTGTTAAGGCAAGACTATGAGAGAGACATTCCCTGCTGGCTAAGAACAACCCCACACATGAATGTTGATGATGCTTTAACAGGGGCATGAGACAACAAGACGTTTTCCAGATTCCACATGGAAAGGGGCATTCATCAGAAAATGATTACCCCAGGCACCACTCCCTGTACCTTTTGCAGAATAGTCAGTCGGTCCCTGATGTTTTTTTCGAATTGAAAGAGAAGAAAGAAGAGCGATACAAGCGCCACAGGTGTGAAAAGCATTTCTGGCTTGGTAAAAACAAAAAAAAATTATGATTGGTTAATCTTGCTCACCTTTTCTGGTGGTACAAGCGCTCAACATCGTATATAGCTTAGTATTGTAGTCGGTCTCGGAACCGTCCTGGTGTTATTCCCGGCAATAGTAATTTGTCGGAGGAACGAGTATATTTAATAATGAGATGTTTTTTCTGGAGAGAAGTGGCTTTTTGCTGCCGCTCCTTGACACCGAGGCCTTGCTCCAAGAGTCTCCGCCTCACAGTGCGTGCAGATGCACTCACACTGCCTGCTGCATTCCTGAGCAAGCTCTGCATGTTGAGCAGCCCGATACCAAACCTGAAACACTTTAAGAAATGGGCCTGGTGCTTGCTGGTCCTTATGGGCACCCTGGGCCTTTTGGCAACAATGGAACCTCTCTCCTTGACAGTTCCGTTGTATGCTTGCATATATTGTTGAGGCAATCTTTTCTCAGCTGGCATACTCTTCCACTCTCCCGTTTGCCAGTTTTGTGCAGTGCATGAGACTGTATTTGTTTCTTTAGAGATACCATGGTTATCAGACGAGAGAAAACAATGAATGCCAAGTCACCGAGCCTCCTTTGTAAACTGTTCCAGGGTGTGAGTTCTTGTCACGGGTGCTCCCGCATCCTGACTCGGTCGCGGGACGCATCAGTGCCTCCGTGTGCCCCCGCTGCGCCTGCCGTCTCACTCCACTCTCCCGGCTCACTGCTTTGCCCGGACTGCCGTGCGCGAGGGGTCCCCGTATCTAGAAGACAGGGGACACGCGCGCTCCTTCCGAAAATTTTAAAGGCCAGCGCACCGCTTAATTGGTGCACTGGGCTGAAACATCACCTTTAAGAATCCGTGCCTCTCCTGTGTTTCCTGACCGGATCTTTGTGCCTCAGGCCGAAGAGAAAGCTTCCTGGGTGATTTATCTGCGTTCCTGTGTGTTCCTGCGTTCCTGTGTGTTCCTGCGATCCTGTTTTTCTCCGCTCCCGGTCCTGTGTTCCCGTTTTCCCGAGTTCCTCCGTAGTTGCTGTGTTTCGTGTGCCTGTGTCCGCCACCTGCCTGGACCTTCCGTTGCTGACCCCGGATTTGGACTTGACCTTCATCTCTGCCGCCTGCCCTGACCCCGATCCCTGGACCAGACTACAAGACTGTCTTCTGCTAAGGTACTCGTCTCGGCTGCCACCGGGCTGGTCACGCCTGTAACGACCTGGTGGTATCCTGCCGCAGCAAGTCCAAAGACCGCTTTGCTTCGGGCCTGGTGAAAACCAATGTCCATTGGATTCCGCCCAGGTGTCGGCTAGTTTCCATCTCCCGCGGTGGTCAGAGGATCCACTGATCCTGACAGTAAGATCCGGCCATGGATCCCGCGAGCTGCTCCTCCCACGTCAGCCTGATCTAGCCACCATCATGATCCACCAGTTCCGGCAGAATTGCCCACACAGTGGATCAGTCAAGCAAAGTCACACGCCATGCCTACAACATCTATAGCTACCGCCAGCACAGCCAACAGTCTCCTGAAGGCCGCTGCGTACTCCTGCTACCCCGCGTTATCTTCTCCTGCTGCTGAACCAGGCTACGCCTTCGTTGCACCGGCAAGTATTATGGAGTCCCAAGATGTGCAGTGGTGCTTCATAACCCTGCTGTGCTCCTTGCACATAGAAACTCATGGCCTCCGCAATTTGCCACAGAAGCGGTTCAAGGGGCTTTGTCCTCAGCCTTCTCTTCAGGGAAAAGCCCTGGCCTGGTGGCTAACTCCGCTTTGGGACAGAGGCGATCCAGTTTATACGTCCTAGCCTCAACCGCGTTTGTCGATTTCCGGTCAGTCTTCGAGGAACCAGTCATGTAGCCTCCTCTGCGGAGTCTGCATTGGTTGGAACCCTGCCTCAGGCAACTACATCTGTGGGAGAGTACGCAGTTCAATTCCGCACCCGGCTTCCGAACTGCTTGGAACGATGCAGCCCCTCAATCGCTTATCATTTAAAAGGGCTCTTCTCGCAGGTCAAGGACCACTGCGAGCTCTGAACCTTCATCCTCATCCCATGGCCACTCGAATTGACGTTCGTTTTACGAGCCCCGCTGAGAACTACACTCCGAGTATCCCCAAGGGCCGTGTTTGACGCCTTCCTCACCTGCACCAGTCTTCCAACGCCGCTCCAGCCCCGCCAGAATCTTCGGCTGAGGACACCATGCAGGTGACCGAACCCGCTCACTCTACAAGAGCGTTTCAAGACAACGTCAGGAGAACTGTGCATGTATTATGCCAGCCCACAGCACTTCGTCGGGACTTGTCCTGTACGTCCCCAATGCCCGGGAAACGCCAGCACCTAGGCTTCTCAGGAGAAGTGTCCCTAGGTGTGAATAAAGCTTCTCCACGCTTGATTCTCCCCGTGCTCCTCAGCATTGGCACCGATACTCCGGTCCAGGTTTCTGCTTTCCTGGATTCGGGCTCCACAGCAAACTTTGTAGATGCTGCACTGGTCGCCCTGCATCACTTCCCGGTGGTTCGCCTTGAGAAGCCCTTGTCCATTGCCTCAGTCAGTGGCCAGATTCTCTACGTGCCCATCTGGTTTCGCACTGAACCCCTGCTCCTTCAAGTTGGTGCATTACATAAAGAGAGACTCTCCTTTTTTGTGCTGCCACAGTGCACTTCCACTCTCCTGCTGGGTCTCCCCTGGTTGCAGCATCATGCCCCTGTTCTGGACTGGTCTTCTGGGGAGATTCTCCGATGGGGTCCGGATTGTTCCTCACTCTGCATGACGATTCCACTTCTGCTCCCTGTCAGGACTGCTACCTTGTCTCCCAAGCCTCTGGAGGGACTTCCAGCTGCGTACCGGGACTTTGCAGATGTGTTTTCTAAAAAACAAGCCGAGACCCTTCCTCCACATCGTCCCTATGATTGCCCCATTGACCTGCTGCCTGGATATTCTCCACCACGAGGTCGGGTGTATCCGCTCTCGGTTCCCGAGACAGCCGCTATGTCGGAATATGTTAAGGAAAATCTGCAAAGAGGTTTCATCCGCAAATCCTCCTCACCAGCTGACGCTGGTTTCTTTTTTGTCACTAAAAAGGATGGCTCTCTCTGCCCCCGTATAGACTATCGCAGTCTTAACAAGGTCACCGTTAAGAATCGCTATCCTCTGCCGCTTATCACGGAGCTATTTGATCGTATGCGGGGTGCAAGAATTTTTTCCAAATTGGATCTTCGTGGGGCCTACAACCTCATCCGCATCAGGAAGGGTGACGAGTGGAAGACCCGTGATGGGCATTTTGAATATCTAGTTATGCCCTTCGGACTTTGTAATGCGCCAGACGTTTTCCAGGAATTTGTGAATGATATTTTCCGGGACTTATTGTACAGTTGTGTTGTGGTTTATCTGGATGACATCCTTGTGTATTCTGCCGATTTGGAGTCCCACCAGTCTCATGTATGGCAAGTTCTCAGCCGCCTCAAGATGAACCACCTCTATGCCAAGCTGGAGAAGTGCCAGTTTCATCAGAAGAGCCTTCCGTTCCTCGGCTACATAATTTCTGATAAAGGTTTGCAGATGGATCCTGCCAAGTTATCTGCGGTTCTTCAGTGGCCACGCCCAGTGGGACTGCGAGCTATACAAAGATTTCTGGGCTTTGCTAATTATTATAGACAATTTATCCCACATTTCTCATCTCTGGTAGCGCCGATGGTGGCGCTTACGAAAAAGGGTGCTAATCCCCGTGTCTTGCCACCAGCGGCAGAAGAAGCCTTCATGAAATTAAAAACTGCCTTTTCCTCCGCTTCAGTCCTTACCCGACCGGATACTGAAAAGCCGTTCCTGGTGGAGGTTGATGCCTCCTCCATGGGCGCTGGGGCAGTCCTTACCCAGAAGGGTCCCAGGGGACGAACACTCACTTGTGGTTTCCTCTCCAAAACCTTCACCTCCGCGGAGAGAAATTATTCCATTGGAGATCGGGAGCTTCTAGCCATCAAGCTGGCTTTGGAGGAGTGGCGTCATCTGCTGGAGGGAGCCCGATTTCCAGTCAGCATTTTCACGGACCACAAAAACCTTCAGTATCTATAGACGGCTCAGCGTTTGAATCCACGTCAAGCCCGGTGGTCCCTCTTCTTTTCTTGCTTTGACTTCCGAATCCATTTTCGCCCTGCAGAGAAAAACATCAAGGCTGACGCCTTGTCCCGTGCTTCTGATGTTATGGGGGAGGACTCTTCTCTGAGGCATATTGTTCCTCCAGAGAGACTTGTGCTTGCCGCACCGGTGGACAGCTGTGCGACAAGACTTATGTGCGACCTGGCCTCCGAAAGAAGATCCTGACCTGGGGACATTCGTCTCGTGTGGCTGGGCACCATGGGGTGCAGCGCTCTGTGGCCTTAATTTCCCGATTCTACTGGTGGCCTGATTTGGTCAAGGACGTTCGGGATTTTGTGGGTTCCTGTGCCTCTTGCGCCCACAACAAGCCCTCACGACTAAAACCTGCTGGTCTTCTGTTGCCGTTACCCGTGCCTACCAGCCCATGGTCTCATGTGGCTATGGACTTTGTTACGGATCTGCCGCCATCTTCTGGCAACACCGTTATCTGGGTGGTGACTGACCGCTTTTCGAAGATGTCTCACTTTGTCCCTCTACCAGGTTTGCCTTCTGCTCCACGTCTCGCCAGCCTCTTCTTCCAGCATATTTCTGGCTTCATGGTCTCCCTCGGCACATCGTCTCGGATCGAGGAGTTCAGTTTGTGTCCAAATTCTGGAAATCTCTGTGCAACCAGTTGCAGGTGAACTTGGACTTCTCTTCTGCCTATTACCCACAGACTAATGGCCAAGTGGAGAGGGTGAATCAGACTTTAGGTTGCTGTCTCTGCCCGTCAGGACGACTGGGCCTCTCTTCTACCATGGGCGGAGTTCTCTTACAATTCCCTGGACTCCACTTCTGCCGGTTCTGGTCCCTTTTTTATTAACTACGGACTGCATCCTCGGCCTCCTCTTCCGTTATCCATGTCTGCAGATGTTCCTGCGGTGGAGGACCTGGTACGTGATCTGAAAGCCATCTGGGAGCAAGTCCACACCTCATTGCCAACCATTTCCTGTTTTAGCTCCAGGTGACAGGGTCTGGCTGTCCGCCAAGTATGTTCGGCTGAAGATCCCGAGCTACAAATTGGGACCCCGGTTCTTGGGTCCATTTGAAATTCTCAGCCGCATCAACCCGGTGGCTTACAAGTTGCGTCTGCCTCCCAGCATGCGCATTCCTAACTCTTTTCATGTTTTCGCTGCCAAGAAGCCAGGCAGCTGACACCGCCTTCAACCGACAAATTACTCCTCCTCCGGCACCACAAGCTGATTCCACCGATGTCTTCGAGGTGAAGGAGATCCTGGATACTAAGACAGTAAGAGGTAGGCGGTTGTTTCTGGATCTTTGTGCCGCACAGCCTAAGAGAAAGCTTCCTGGAGATTATCTGCGTTCCTGTGTGTTCCTGCGTTCCTGTGTGTTCCTGCATTCCTGTGTGTCTCCACTCCCGAGTCCTGTGTTCCCGTGTTACCCGAGTTCCTCCGTGTTGCTGTGTTCCGTGTGCCTGTGTTCTCGTTCCCACCTGCCTGGACCTCCCGTTGCTGACCCCGGATTTGGACTTGACCTCGCATCTCTGCCGCCTGCCCTGACCCCGAGCCTGGACCAGACTACGAGACTGTCTTCTGCTAAGGTACCTCGGCTGCCACCGTGGGCTGGTCACGCCTGCGAACGACCTGGTGGTATCCTGCCACAGCAAGTCCAACCCGCTTTGCGGCGGGCTCTGGTGAAAACCAGGTGCCACTTGGATTCCGGTCCCAGGTGTCGGCTAGTTCCATCTTCCGCGGTGGTCCAGAGGATCCCCTGATCCTGACAATTCTTACTTAATCATTACAGATTGATCTCCAGCCCTGTTCACATTAACACCCACACCTGTGTTAATGGGGCATCACTGAAACAATGTTAGCTGTTCCTTTTAAGGCAGGCCTGCAATGAAGTTGAAATGTGTTTTGGGGGAAAAAGTTCATTTTCTAGGCAAATATTGACTTTGCAATTAATTGCTGTTAAGCTGATCACTCTTTATAACATTCTGGAGTATATGCAAATTGCCATTATAAAACCTGATGCAGTAGACTTGGTAAAAATTAACATTTGTATCATTCTCAAAACTAATGGCCATGACTGTACCTACCTTAAATGCAATCAGATCCCAAACCACAGAGAGGAGATCTCTACACCAGAGGTAGCATTACATCATCAACACCTGAGTACTATAGCGCCTCTCATCCCAGCATTTGACAGAGAGGTTCAGATAGTATTTCTACTAGGAAAATACATCATGTGACTCTCACAAAGTGAGACAAATGGTCCCCACCATTCTCTAAATTTTAGGTCATTTCAAGTGATGTCTGCCTTTTGAATGTTCACAAACCAACAACTGTAAATGTTCTTTACACAAATCCTTTGACAAATAATAATTCCTTTATTTATATATGCAGTGGTCCAAATTGGCCCCTGTCCCCAATGGGGCTCCCGATCTAATTAAACTATCAGTATGCTTTTGGAGTGTGGGAGGAAACCAGAGGAAACCCACGCAAACACGGAGAGAATATACAAACGCTTTGCAGATGTTGACCCTGGAACTTGAACCCAGGTCCCCAGCACTGTAAGGCTGTAATGCTAACCAATAAGCCACCTTGAAAATAGGCAAAGACCAAGTAGAAAGGATGGCACTCACCCACGTCCAGTTTGCAAGGATGATTCTTCTTTATTTGGTAAACAATAGTACTCACATAATGTAGGACAGGCAAGGGAGGGGGTGAGGAGTGATGCTACAGAAAGGCAACGGCCGTTTCGCGCAGGTTGCGCTTCTTCCGGCCTCCGTGCATAGTGACTATACATTCGTGAAGGGTATAAATGCTATATCAAACAACCGACAAATTAGAAACACCTGTTGCCCAATGTGCGTAAACATATCACGCATTACGTGTTACACCAATAGAGTATACAGAAAGGCTAAAACTCACCCTGGTGAGCGGACGCTCAGCCAATCCTGTGGTGCAGACACTCCGGTGCAGCGGCGTGATCGGCGGGGCCTCTCATGCCTCCATCCGGAAGCCGGGATGCCGTTCCGCCCACAGCGCGCTCTGTTACCTGGGGTGCATCACATGACTCACACCCCGCCCGCCGCGCCTCCCGATCACATGACGCGTTACCATGACAACAGGTGTAGCGTCATCACATCTAAGGATTTGCGGCAACGGTGCAGGGGAGGAGGAGGAAGGCGAGCAGATACCTCAAACCAGTAGGGTGATACGAAGCCTATGTAACAATCTCTCTTTCATAGTGGTGAAGTAAGCCTAAAAACAGGAGATATCTACCTAAGGTCGTTTGTTTGCATAACACTACATAATGATTAAAAACTGATCGGTGATGAATATGATCGTTCTTACACCTGAATCAGCCACTAAAATCACACCGTGTCTGTTTTGTCTTATTCGTTATTTTGTCTGGGAATATGTCACGTATTATTGTATCATTATAAGAAAATCCCAAAGTCGATTTTGTCATTAAGACCCACCGGCCCCATGGCGTTCGAACGCAGAATCCACCTGCTTTCAGCTTGCAGCAGTAGGCGCTGCCTATCCCCTCCTTTTACCGGGTGCTTGATAACCTCTATGCCTGCGAATCTAAGAGCCCTACTATCCCCTCCATGTTCCTCTCTGATATGTTGTACAAGGCGTGGGGCCCCTCGTACCCACGCCTGTGAACGTGCCATACATATATCTCAAGCTTTCCATAAATGTTTTGGTAGTGCCGTGACCACCCTTTTTCCCTTTTCTATGGATAAACAATACTGTTTGCTTATGGATCACTGAGCACACCTTTTTGGACTTTGCTTTTAGTATTGACACAAATGCATTATGGAACAAATGGACATTACGAGTTCAATGGAAGAAGGACTGATTAGACAAGGGAGGGAGGAGGAGGAGCATGTGTTTCACGCCGCCCCGCTACTCCCGCCCGCATCCAGAGCTTGCTGATGCCGGCGTCCCGGCTTGGTTAAACATCCCCCGCTGATGGTATGACGAGGGTCCGGAGGTCCAGAACCTCAAGCGCACGAGAGGTGGTTCCAGGGCTGCGCTGAGAGAGAGGAGCCGCAACACTAAGCAACCAGCAGAGTGTCACACTGCGGTGGCAGGAGCTTCGGGAGCTGGAGGAACTAAAAGACCTGGACGGAATACCTGCAAGTCCAGCAGAGAAAAGATTTGCGAGGATCTCCCTAATCCAATACATCGTAGAAAGAGTCCGGGGGACCGGTGGATACCTGGCAGGCTAGCCGTTATCGTCCTGAAGAGGAGGTTTGAGGGCTTCGTCCTGAGGATCGGACCAGATCCGCTGGGGTCATTAAGGTCTACTGGGGTGTTCCTCGCCCTAAACAGGTCGTATGAATCCTTGTCTTCTTGCTTCTTGGTATACTGTATATTTGAACTACACTTGCAGTTACTAACTCGCTCCTGGCTTTGATATTACAACAAACGCTTTAATTCTAACCAGCCACGCGGCTGCACTTAAGCTCAAGAAGAAAAAACCGCAGCTGACGCCTAACTGCTTAAAGCATTTTTCCTGACTAACCATCTAATGCAGGCCCCCTCTCCCACTGTGGCAGTTTGTTTGTCCGCTTTTGGTGTTTATTAAAATAGCAATACACTAACCAAAAACTGTTTAGTGGGATACTGCTTTGCTTTCGCATTACTGCCTGGGGGAGGAGGGAAGAGGAGGAAAAAAAGAAGAAAAAGAGAAAATGCTTGTTTTTTAATTCACTGTATCTCTCTGGACTCATTGTTTGGGGCCCAGTCGGCCTGTGGCAAATACCTGGGTTGATAAAATTGAAATACCAGTGTATTGCTTATTTTCTCAGTTGTTTAGTCGAACGACTAGGATATTATACTGCTGTTGGTCTTTAAACAAGGGTGTTTTCATTCCTTGTAGGTGTGGACAGAGTCTTTCGATGTACTATTTCTCTCATATACTAGAGCGGTGGCACTACTCAATCATCTGCTTTTGTTTCTACTAAACCCTGCAATGCTTTGACTGCTAATGTTTATGCACTACTTTGCTAAAAGAAAGTCGCAGTAACTACTTGATTGTTAACTGTAATTCCCGTGTCTAAATTGCCTATGACAGACCACTATTTTTCTGTCAGTGTTATGATCATGTACCAACTAGGCTAGACTGGGGTGAACCTGTGTGGAAACACATCCCTGAGTAATCATCTAAATCTCATTACAAGAGCTGAGCTCAAAAACAGGGCGTTGTGGAAATACAAGTTTTTCTGCCAAGATAATTTGTTTTAAAATATTGATTAAAGAAATACAATTTTCCTGGTAAGACCAGTACACCCTTCTAGCCAAGATGACTCGACCTAATGTAAAAAAAAAGGGTGCGAGCACTACACCGGTGTCCTCCCCAATAAAAAGTATGGGATCCCGTTTGAATTTTATATGCTATATAAGGATGAATTGCTGGACCACTTGATTGAGATTTGGAATTCTTCTCTTCAAAGTGGATCTCTCCCCCCATCTACGAGGGAGGCATTGATAGTCTTAATTAAAAAACCAGACAAAGATAAGCGAAAAGTGGACTCATATCGTCCCATCTCGTTAATAAATGTTGATAACAAACTGCTTGCCAAGGTGCTGGCAGAAAGACTTAAAAAAATAATTGGAGAGATTATTCATCCGGACCAAAAAGGTTTTATGCCTGGAGGCTCGACATTTGATAATATAAGGAGGTTATTCTTAAATATGCAGATGGAACCATCTGGCCCTGGTCATAGGTCCTTGTTGTTCTTGGATGCCTCTCGTGCTTTTGACACCCTCGAATGGTCCTTTCTTTGGTATACACTGGAGAAAATGGGCTGTGGAGCCCAATTTATCTCATGGGTAAAACTTTTGTATGAGGAGCCATTGGCACGGGTCTTAGTAAATGGGGAAATTTCAAGGCCATTTAGGCTTGGAAGAGGTTCCAGACAGGGATGCCCGTTATCCCCTCTCCTATTTGCTATCGCTATGGAACCTTCCCAATTTGAAAACGACCCGGTGTTTAGAAAGATGTGGGATGATGCGCACCTGGAGCACTCACTCACCCTATTAAGAATAATATTAAAGAGAAATGAAGAAGAGTACGAAAAGGTGACAGAGGAGCTGTGCAAAGCTAAAAGAGAATTAAGCAAAAGATTAACACCACAAGAACACAGCATTTTCTTGAAAAGTTTGGAGAAAAGACTGGTTCCTGTTCAGACCGACATAAAAGAAAGAAAAAAAGATAAATTCCTGAGGGATAAGCAAGACTTCACAAGTGGTAAGATCTTCAGTTGGAGACCACAGAAAGGACAAAGAAAGAAGAACCAACCGCGAAAAAAGTACAACCCTAAATATCCCGGTAGAGATTATTGGACCACGGATTCTGATTCGAGCATATCAGACGACACACCACGAGCCGGAAGTGAAAAAGAAAAAGAGCAGAAAACCACGAATGAGACTGTCCCTTTAGGAAACGCACAAGGAGAGGAGGAAGGCGGAGAAGAAAGAACGGGAAGAACCAGGAGACAAAAAAGGAAACAAGTAACATGGAAGAAACAATAACCAAAAAGGAGGACACTCTAGTTATTAACTTAACGGACACCGTCTTGGATAAAGTTTGTATCACAGCATTACAAAAGGGTTTGAGTTTTTGTTTTACTAAACAGTTTGATAAGGTGGAATTTCAGGTAGATTTATTTAAGGGGTTGAGGAGAATGAACCTCAAAAAATACTTCTCCCAAAAAGAAAAAAGAGATAAAGATAATGAGGCCAAGGAAGCGGAAGTCCCATTAGAGATAGGACCACTTGGTTTCTTCGTGACTTTCAGAGGTGGAGAAAGAGTGTATATTATTCCTAGCCAGTGAGGAGGAGACAAGACCAGAGGGGGAGGTAGAACCCTTTAAGGGGGGCAATGTATCTAGGTTTAACCCCCAATTGCAACAAGGAGGCACTATCGACATCTTCCAGAAGCTAGTCATGAAGGATATAGATGCCTTAATATACAAAAGAGAATGCCAGAACATGACTAAAGAGGAGCGCAGGGCAATAGAGAGTTTGAAAAAGAACAAGGGGCTGGTAGTGAAGCCAGCGGATAAAGGGGGCAATATAGTGATCATGGACAGTATATACTATGAAACAGAAGCAAATAGGTTATTGGGGGATGAGAAGACCTACTACAAATTAGAAAGGGATCCCACATACAAATATAGGGAACAACTGAAAACATTCCTGAGAAAACAGGTAGAAAGAGGCATTCTGTCCAAAAAGACAGCGGAGAAATTGTTACCCCTGTACCCCAAAAAACCAGATTGGTACTTTTTACCTAAAGTCCATAAAAGTCTAAAAAGACCCCCCGGCCGGCCGATAGTGGCGGGTATCGGCTCAGTGACTGAACCGCTGTCGCAGTACGTCGACTGGCTGTTGAGACCCATATTAAAAGATATTCCCTCGTATCTTAAGGATACAAATGACTTTTTGTCTGCCCTGAGTGAGCAAACTTGGCAGGATACTTGGTTTTTAGCATCTATTGATGTGGAAAGTTTGTATACCCGGTTACCACATAAAGAAGGAGTACAAGCGGTTAGGGACGTGGTTCAGAAAACACAGAAAGGAGATGACTATACCAACTTTGTTTGTGAGGCCCTACATTTTATTTTATCCCACAATGCATTCGTTTTTGATAGTAAATGGTACGTGCAGAGGGACGGGACTGCAATGGGCACTCCCGTCTCCTGCACCTATGCCAATATATTCCACGCAGTCTTTGAGAATATTTACATATACAGTGACAGAAACCCATATGCTAAATTTATTCAAATGTACCGAAGGTTTGTGGACGATGTCTTCATCCTATGGTCTGGTACAGAAGACAAATTCAGAGAGATGGTTGAATCCCTTAATGTAGAGAATGACATGAATATGCTCTTTACATACACGATAAGTGACAAAATACTAGAGTTTTTGGATGTACTTGTTGAAATACAGGATGGGAGGATTACCACCTCCGTACATAGAAAAAAGACGGCTACGAACGCCCTCCTCCATTTTGATAGTTATCACCCTATACACGTTAAGCGAGCTATCCCATATGGGCAATTTCTCAGATTAAGACGAATTAATAACACTGAGGAAGGGTATGAAAGACAAGCGGGGGAGCTAAAAGAGAGACTCATGAGAATGAAGGTCGAAGTGAAAAATTTCATAAATTGTAAAACCACTTTCGTGGTATATGTCATAAAATGCACCTGCCAAAGATATTATATCGGGAAAACGATCAGGAACCTACACTTGAGAATAAAAGAGCACCTTAGGTCAATAGAAACTGGAGTAGGGGCCCCACGCCTTATACAACATATCAGAGAGGAACATGGAGGGGATAGTAGGGCTCTTAAGTTCGCAGGTATAGAGGTTGTCAAGCACCCGGTAAAAGGAGGAGATAGGCAGCGCTTACTGCTGCAAGCTGAAAGCAGGTGGATTCTGCGTTCGAACGCTATGGGGCCGGTGGGTCTTAATGACAAAATCGACTTCGGGATTTTCTTATAATGATAAAAGAATATGTGACATATTCCCAGACAAAATAACGAATAAGACAAAACAGACACGGTGTGATTTTAGTGGCTGATTCAGGTGTAAGAACGATTTTATTCATCACCGATCAGTTTTTAATTATTATGTGGTATATGCTACAAACGACCTTAGGTAGATATCTCCTGTTTTACTCCACCACTATGAAAGAGAGATTGTCACACAGGCTTCGTATCACCCTATTGGTTTGAGGTACCTGCTCGCCTTCCTCCTCCTCCCCTGCACCGTTGCCGCAAGTCCTTAGATGTGATGACGCTACACCTGTTGTTATGGTAACGCGTCATGTGATCAGGAGGCGCGGCGGGCGGGGTGTGAGTCACGTGATGCACCCCAGGTAACAGAGCGCGCTGTGGGCGGAACGGCATCCCGGCTTCCGGACGGAGGCATGAGAAGCCCCGCCGATCACGCCGCTACACCGGAGTGTCTGCACCACAGGATTGGCTGAGCGTCCGCTCACCAGGGTGAGTTTTAGCCTCTCCGTATACTCTATTGGTGGAACACATAATGCGTGAAATGTTTACGCCCATTCGGGCAACAGGTGTTTCTAATTTGTTGGTTGTTTGACATAGCATTTATACCCTTCACGATTGTATAGTCACTATGCACGGAGGCCGGAAGAAGCGCAACCAGCGCGAAACGGCCGTTGCCTTTCTGTAAGCATCACTCCTCACCCCCTCCCTTGCCTGTCCTACACTATGTGAGTACCATTGTTTATTAAATAAAAGAAGAATCATCCTTGCAAACTGGACGTGGGTGAGTGCCATCCTTTCTACTTGGTCTTTGCCTATATTGATGTTGATACATACTTATAGGATTTTGAGCACCACTACTTCTTTGGAACTCACAATATCTGTTCAAGACCCCTGTTCCTGTGAAACGTGCCATACATATATATTACAAGCGTTCCGTAAATGTTTTGGTAGTGCCGTGACCACCCCTTTTTCTTTTCTCTATGGCGGTTAGACTAACTGTATGATGAGCATAACATTTAGAAATCACAAAACATATCAGAGAGGAACATGGAGGGGATAGTAGGGCTCTTAGATTCACAGGCATAGAGGTTATCAAGCACCCGGTAAAAGGAGGGGATAGGCAGCGCCTACTGCTGCAAGCTGAAAGCAGGTGGATTCTGCGTTCGAACGCCATGGGGCCAGTGGGTCTTAATGACAAAATCGACTTCGGGATTTTCTTATAATGATACAATAATACGTGACATATTCCCAGACAAAATAACGAATAAGACAAAACAGACACGGTGTGATTTTAGTGGCTGATTCAGGTGTAAGAACGATCATATTCATCACCGATCAGTTTTTAATCATTATGCGGTATATGCAACAAACGACCTTAGGTAGATATCTCCTGTTTTTAGGCTTACTTCACCACTATGAAAGAGAGATTGTTACATAGGCTTCGTATCACCCTACTGGTTTGAGGTATCTGCTCGCCTTCCTCCTCCTCCCCTGCACCGTTGCCGCAAATCCTTAGATGTGATGACGCTACACCTGTTGTCATGGTAACGCGTCATGTGATCGGGAGGCGCGGCGGGCGGGGTGTGAGTCATGTGATGCACCCCAGGTAACAGAGCGCGCTGTGGGCGGAACGGCATCCCGGCTTCCGGATGGAGGCATGAGAGGCCCCGCCGATCACGCCGCTGCACCGGAGTGTCTGCACCACAGGATTGGCTGAGCGTCCGCTCACCAGGGTGAGTTTTAGCCTTTCTGTATACTCTATTGGTGTAACACGTAATGCGTGATATGTTTACGCCCATTGGGCAACAGGTGTTTCTAATTTGTCGGTTGTTTGATATAGCATTTATACCCTTCACGAATGTATAGTCACTATGCACGGAGGCCGGAAGAAGCGCAACCTGCGCGAAACGGCCGTTGCCTTTCTGTAGCATCACTCCTCACCCCCTCCCTTGCCTGTCCTACATTATGTGAGTACTATTGTTTACCAAATAAAGAAGAATCATCCTTGCAAACTGGACGTGGGTGAGTGCCATCCTTTCTACTTGGTCTTTGCCTATTTTGATGTTGATACATACTTCTAGGATTTTGAGCACCACTACTTCTTTGGAACTCACAATACCTGTTCAAGACCTCTGTTCCTGTGAATGTGCCATACATATATATCACAAGCTTTCCATAAATGTTTTGGTAGTGCCGTGACCACCCTTTTTCCCTTTTCTATGGATAAACAATAAGCCACCTTGCCGACCCAAATGACTGACCATCTCATTTCCAGCTATGTCCTAAAGAGAAGCTCACTACAACTGTGCAACTGTCTTTTCAGAGGACTAAGGAAGATCAAAGAATGGCACACTCTGTTGAAAATGAAGCCTTCTTAAAGATAATGGAACAAGGCTTCTTCAAGGATGAAGCAAATCGTTGGGTTGCGCACTGCCTTTCAAAACAAAGAGATTCCCTACCAACAACAGGAAACAGGCACTAAGACAAAAGATATATAAACTATAAATCACAACCCTTCAATAGGTAGCCTCTAAAAAATTTCAATAAACAACATACCATATATACTAGAGTATAATATATGGTATGGTATATATATACCATATATACTCATAGTATTACATCACATGCCGGGTGCATGGAGAGGGCTCATGGGCTGAACCCTCTCAATAGCCGTAATTCTTTGCTGCATATTGCGAAGCTGCCAGCAGCTTCAAAAAGATGGAGGCGCTTGGGCGCCGTCATCTTTCCAGGGATCGTCGCTCCGTGTGACGTCAACGGGGAGCGGCGATCCGTCGCCATGGTAGCCTCGGGTCTTCCAAAGACACGAGGCTACTTCAGGTTGACCTATTTATTACAATGTGCTATCAGCACATTGTAAAGAATGGGGAGTAAAATCCACACATACTGCCATACAGTATTATGGCAGTATATGTTAGGATCGTACAGACAACCTAGGGTTAAAGTGCCCTAGGGTGTCTGAAAAATAGTAAAAATAAAAAAAGTTAAAAAAAAATTATAATAAAAAAACCTAAAAACTCAAATCACCCCCCCTTTCCCTAGAACTGATTTAAATATAAATAAACAGTAAAAATCACATTAGGTATCGCTGCGTCCAAAAATTCCCGATAAAATATGATAACAGTTTTTCACTGCGTTTAACCCCGTAACGGAAAATCGCGGCCAAAGTCGAAAATGCCACTTTTTTGCCATTTAAAAAAAAATTTTAAATTCTCTAAAAAGTGATCAGAAGGTTGTACTGTCCTAAAAATGATAACATTGTAAACGTCATCCAAATCTGCAAAAAACGACACCTCTAAAAGTTCCGTACACCGAAGTATAAAAAAGTTATTAGCACCGGAAGATGGCAAAATCCCCCAAAAAAATTTTGTACAGGAGGTTTTAATTTTTTTAAATGGATGAAAACATTATAAAACCTATACAAATTCGGTATACCCGTAATTGTACCGTTCCAAAGAATAAAGTAGACATGTCATTGGGGGCGTACAGTGAAATCCGTAAAATCCAAGCCCACAAGAAAACTGCGCAAATGTGTTTTTTAACCATTTTCACTGCATTTGGAATTTTTTTCCCGCTTCCCAGTACCACCATTTTGAAGTGTCATTTGTCACACAGAAAATAAGCCATCACACAGCTCTGTACATGGAAAAATAAAAAAGTTCTAGATTTTTGAAGGTGGGGAGTGAAAAATGAAAAAACAAAAAAGGGCTGCGGCGTTAAGGGGTTAAAGTGCAGGATAGTGTTGCTCAAATTCCAAGAAAAAAAAAACCACAGTGAATGTTGGAAAATAAATTGTGGAGCCGATACTTCACAGATATGGCGCACATGTTACAAACCCCCAAAGATAACCACAGCCTTAAAGCTAATAATGAATGCCCCCCTATGTGTAGTCTATGATGCTTCAGCAAAAGCAGTTACATTTACAATGAGGCTTTTATGTCTATGTGAATGATAGAGTTCAAGGGATTAGGAAGTAAAAATAACCTACTGAGTGGTGCAATGTACCTGCTGAATATAATCCAGCAGAACATGCTACCGGAGCCGTATCAGCATATCATCTCAAAGACACTACTTGGCTCATAGGACCAACATCCCTTGTATTCAAAAGGGGACACATATGTACAAGTATTTGAATGCCTTCATAATCAAGAGTATTCCTAAAGACGGTTCTTAAAAGACTTGATTCATTTTTAGGTAAAGGACTGTTGAGAGTTGGGGGAGTTACGTATTTCAAATGTATTTCAAATATTCCAAACAACCATATTGCACTTTTACCTGTGCAGCACTATCATGAACAGACTAGGCATCAAGGATGTTTGTTCACAGAAGCAGCTTTGCATGCAGCAGGGTTATGGATAGTGGGTTAAAAGAGACGTGTTGTTTATTATTTAGTTGTATCACCTGAGAGAAGCTCTGAGGTATAATTCAGTCACAGAACATGGCTAGTATTTTTGCTTGAGTATGAGGCCCCTTCCACACTTGCGTTGAACTCGCATCACACTCACAGCGAGTGCTGCCTGGATCTCAGCATGTCAGTTTAGTTCTGGTTTGCAGCATTCGGGTGTATAATTGAGACATTTGGAAGGACTTTTATGTGCCTTATGTATGATCATGTTTTTTTTCTTGTGATACATGCTTAGTTTTTCCTATCCTGGCATGCAACTTATGGCTTTTTTTTTGCATTGCATTTTTAATCCCTTAACGACCTGGCCATTTGTAGTTTTGTCATTTCCATTTTTCACTCACCATAATCTATAACTTTTTTATTTTTCCACATAAGAGCTCTATGAGAGCTTATTTTCTGTGTTACAAATTGCACTTCATAGTGACGGTATTTAAAATTCCATCCTGTGTACTGGGAAGCTGGAAAAAAACTCTAAATACAGTGAAAATGGTGAAAAACGCATTTGCAACGTTTTCTTGTGGGCTTGGATTTTACATCTTTCACTGTGCGCCCCAAATGACATGTCTACTTTATTCTTTGGGTCGGTACAATTATGAGGATAGCAAATGTGTATAGGTTTTATAATGTTTTCATACATTTACAAAAATTAAAACCTCCTGTACAAATTTTTTTTTAAATTTTGCCATATTCTGGTGCCAATAACTTTTTTATACTTTGAATTACGGAGCTGTTGGTGGTGTCATTTTTTGTGATTTTTGATGTTGTTTTTATTGATATAATTTTTAGGACTGTGCGACCTTTTGATCACTTTTTATTGATTTTTTTAAAATATTTTTCAAAATGGCAAAAAAGTGCCATTTTTACTCTGGTGCTATTTTCCGTTACGGGGTTAAAAGCAGTGAAAAAACGTTGTGATATTTTGATAGATTGGTCATTTTCGGATGCGGCGATACCTAATGTGTTTATGATTTTTACTGTTTATTAATATTTATATCAGTTTTAGGAAAGGGGGGGTGATTTGAATTTTCAGGTTTTTTTATTATATTTTTTTTATTTTCACTATTTTTCAGACTACTTAGGGCATTTAAACCCTTGGTTGTCTGATCGATCCTATTATATACTGCCATACAACAGGGGATTTTCCTCCATATTCATTACAATGAGCACATTGTAATGAATGGGTTAAAATGAGACAGCCTCGGGTCTTCGGAAGACCCAAGGCTTTCATGGCGACGGATCACCGCTCCCAGATGACGTCATGGGGAGTAATGATCCGCGGAGCACAAATCGTGGGTGGTACTGGTAAGCCTTTGCTGCAATATGCAGCAAAAACTTACCGGCTATGGAGAGGGCTCAGCCTTCGTACAGCGCGCATCAGGAAGGGGTTAAGCATTCTAGTTGCACCTCAGGGAGATGATGACACATGAGGCTGCAGTCACTCATGGTGTTAACGCATGCATTTTCAAACACATGATAACAGCTGAGAAGAGGAGATTTGCCTAATTAAATAGCTGTCAACATTGAGTTTACAAAATGTATATAAAATGTACAAAAATATAACACCACGTGACTGCACCCTTAGAAGTAACCAATAGATTTCAATGAAATGCGAATGCAAAAATTTATAATCTTTTAAAGCATGTGAAATAATTCCAATTTACATGTTAAAACAGGGTCCATGAAAAAAATCCTTTCTCTGAACCTGCCCTGGCACCAGACCAAGGTTCCACATGCACATTCAACACTCCTAAGACCTC
Organism: Engystomops pustulosus; assembly: GCA_019512145.1. Lineage (NCBI taxonomy): Eukaryota > Metazoa > Chordata > Amphibia > Anura > Leptodactylidae > Engystomops > Engystomops pustulosus. The sequence continues at coordinate 286,769 of WNYA01000039.1, forward strand.
TTCCAAACTTGCTTTGCAGATCACATCAGAGTTTGATCAGGGTGCAATCAGTGTTTGGTCAGTGAAAAACTGGCATTTTTCATCAGAGATCAATCAGTTTTCAGTCAGAGTTTGTTCAGTGTCTCAGGCCCCTTTCACACTTGCGTTTTTCACGCGCGTTTTGAACTTGCATTGCACTCTGACCCATTGTAATCAATGGGTCTTTTCAGATTTGCATTTTTTTTCACGCACACACGCACGTTTTTTTCAACGCGCGTTTAAATCTCAACATGCTCTACTTTTGTAAGTCACGCGCGTGAAAAACGCACCATACAAGTCTATGGAGATCAAAATCAAAAACGCATCAAGCATCAAAAACGCATTGCACTCTGAGACACTTGCAAGTGCAATGCATTTTTCACGCATCAATTGCCATAGAAAAGATAGAGCTCAGTACTGAGTCCATTTCACAGGCATTGAAATTGCATTGAAAATGCGCGTGAAAAACTGAGACACTGAATAAACTCTGACTGAAAACTGAAAATGCGCGTTTTTCACTGACCAAACCCTGATCGCACCCTGATCATGTCGAGATTTAAACACGCGTTAAAAAAAACGTGCGTATGTGCATGAAAATAAATGCAAGTCTGAAAAGACACATGGGTCAGAGTGCAATGCAAGTTCTGCGTGTCAAAAGCACGCGCAGAAAACGCGTGTGAAAAAAGCAAGTGTGAAAGGGGCCTAAGACCATTCACACCTAAATGAAGCCTATTCTGGTTGTAGGCTAATTTACATGTAATTTTTTTTATTATTGGGAGCTCAATGTATCTTTGCAGCATTGCCACATGTCCTTTAACCCCTTCCCGCCACGGCCCTTTTTCGATTTTGCGTTTTCATTTTTCACTCCCCACATTCAAAAATCTAACTTTTTTATTTTTCCATGTACAGAGCTGTGTGATGGCTTATTTTCTGCGTAACAAATTATACTTCAAAATGGTGGTATTTAATATTTCATGCCGTGTACCGGGAAAAAAATTCCAAATGCAGTGAAATTGGTAAAAAAAAACGCATTTGTGCCATATTCTTGTGGGCTTGGATTTTACGGATTTCACTGTGCACCCCAAATTACATGTCTACTTTATTCTTTGGGTCGGTACGATTACGGGTATACCAAATTTGTATAGGTTTTATAATGTTTTCATACATTTAAAAAAATTAAAACCTCCCGTACAAATTTTTTTGGGGGGATTTTGCCATCTTCTGGGGCTAATAACTTTTTCATACTTTGGTGTACAGAGCTACATTTACAATTTATCATTTTTAGGACTGTACGACCTTTTGATCACTTTTTATAGAATTTTAAATTTGTTTTAAATGGCAAAAAAGTGCCATTTTCGACTTTGGGTGCGATTTTCCGTTACAGGGTTAAACGCAGTGAAAAATCGTTATCATATTTTGATAGATCGGGCATTTTCGGACGCGGCAATATCTAATGTGTTTATGATTTTTACTGTTTATTTATATTTATATCAATTCTAGGGAAAGGGGGGTGATTTGAATTTTTAGGTTTTAGGTTTGAAACGCAGTAATGTAAATAGGCAAATCGCCTTCTCAGCTGTTGTAATGCGTTTCAAACACAATGAAAACCCAGGCCAACACGCAACGTGTGAATGCGCCCTTAGCGTTTTGATTCCGTTTTGTAACTGAATCAAAACGCATCGTGGCGGCCCGCGGCCGATCGCATATGCGTTTCTATGCAAGCGTATGTGATTGGCAATCAGCGCGTATTGTGTAAATGCGGGACACCGGGCGCTCATTGTGATGCATGCATTTACGTACAAACACATATGCGATCCACCCCAGTGCGTCTTGATTCAGTTACAAAACGGAATCAAAACACTAACGTGTGGCATCACCCTTATTGTCACTTATGGTTAGTTGACTCCGCCTACTTGTGATGGCCACGCCTAAAGTAAATCGGCCCCGCCTATATCATAGAGCCACTTTAAATTCCCAATCCGCCCCTGTTATAGGCCATTGTATTAAGGCTGAGAAGGTGTGATCCAAGCTTTTAGGGTTTATGGGTTTATTAATCACACCCTACTCCATATTAGCAACTCTACTAAGGTTACTTAATATTGGGTCAGTATAATCACAAAGATTGCTCCGTTGCAGTCAATGAAATTGCTGACTGTAGGCTATAGAGAGCTCATAAAAGCCACGTGCAGTGTCCACATGCATCCAGCTCCATATGAGAGCCACAACTTTCACTGGCTACACTGAATGCATATACCCTGTTTCCCCGAAAATAAGACAGTGTCTTATATTAATTTTTGCTCCTAAAGAGGCACTAGGTCTTATTTTCACAGGATGTCTTATTTTTCCATGATCAAGAATTTACATTTATCATTAAACAAAAAATCAACTTCTCTAACATCCTTATAATTCTACAAACTCTAAATTTCATGCTGTATTTCTTGTGACTCCATTTCTATTAGATTCATTGGCCCCTGTCTCACTTTCACTTTCCATAAATGACCCTTCTTATCCTGGTAGCTGCTGGGATCACATTTGCAGCACAACAGTCAGTGATTTAATTCTATGAATTCTTCCCCATGTCACATCCTTCTGCAGCATTTATAAGGATTTCCTAATAGTAATGTAACGGCTTGGGCGGAACTGCCGCAATGACTGCCGCTAGGTCTTATTTTCAGGGGAGGCCTTATATTTCTAATCCTGAACAAAATTGTACTAGGTCTTATTTTCAGGGGATGTCTTATTTTAGGGGAAACAGGGTATTTAGTCTTTCCTCTACTGACGTGACACTGACAGCTGCCTCATCTGCTGTATTGCTAGTTCTCATGTCACTACTTGCTCCAGAATCATTTAGGAGCCCCTGTAGCTTGTGATCTATTACACAGCAGGTTCGCTCTTTTCATTCATTCCTCCCTTACTGGCTGGCTAGGAATAGATTGATAGGCTAAGCTGGCTATCTATAACCTTCACACGTGTATATCACATTCTACACGGCGTGCAGCCGATATTATGACATTATGACATGCCGCCATGCACCCATCTCACTGATGTTATTATATCATATGCTGGACCATTCTTAAAGGACATGTGACAATGCTGCAAAGATACATTGAGCTCCCAATAATAAAAAAAATCACATGTATAGGAACCTATAGCCAGAATAGGCTGCATTTTGGTGTGAATGGTCTTAGTGTGGGATCCTTTGAAAGCAACAGAGAAGGGAGTGGTTATGAATGTAAGAAACATGCTACCATTAATCATTGGTCCTCTTGTCATACACTATTAATTCAATTTAGTCTGACCTGAAAAGAATTGTGAAACTGTGAGTGAAATTGAGACCCCTGAGGAGGTGACACTCGGCGAAACACGTAGGGTCGTTATCAGGGTCTATAGACTAGAATAGTCTTCATTAATACTATTGGCCTATCTTGTCAGTTGTTGATACCAGTTGGCCTACCTTATGGGCATACTGGATATTGTAAATACAACTTAAAAGGAGAGGCCAAAGTGTATAAGTGTATGGGTCTCATTTAAGGGCCAATTGTTCTCTTGATCCTCTTACAAGGTTATTTTGGCATTTTTTTTAGACAATACCAATAAAAGTTACTTTTTAGCATCTTTAATCTATTCAGTGAAAACACCTATATAAAAAGACGGAGCGGGCTGCACAGGAGTGGACAGTAATGATAATGGGAGACTTTAACTTTCCAAATATAAATTAGAGTCAGGGCTCTTCTTCATCTGTGAAGGGGCAACATTTTATCAACTTTCTGCAGGATAATTTTTTGGTGCAGCTTGTAGAAGTTCCCACAAGTGATGATGCATTGTTGGACCTTGTGATTTCTAACAATGCGGAGATTGTCCAAAATGCCAGTGTCCGGGAACCCCTTGGCAACAGCGATCATAATATAATTATTTTCCTCTTAAACTGTAAAAAGCAGAAACAGGTGGAAAAATTGAAAACTTTGAACTTTCTAAGAAGGCTAATTTCCAGAAATTCAGGGCTGCACTACAGGATATAGATTGGGATCAAATACTGTCATGTGATGATACTAATGTTAAATGGGAGAAATTCAAATCTATCCTGGGTCATTATACTTCTAAATTTTTTCCAATAGGTAACAAGTATAAACGGGCTAGATTACACCCTGCGTGGCTTACAGCTACAGTTAAAAGGGCAATTAATGATAAAAAGAGGCCATTCAAAAAATATAAATCTGACGGGTCACTTGAGGCTTTAAATACTAACATAAAACTTACCAAAATCTGTTAAAATGAAATATAATCAGCCAAAATACAAAATGAAAGGCAAGTGGCTAAAGATAGCAAAACAAATCCCAAGAATTTTTTTTAAGTATATCATTGCTTATACTAGGTTGGACCCCTTTATTCTGAAAATGGGGCATCGGTGACTGGAGACAAAGAGAAGGCGGAGATATTTAATGGGTTTTTTAGCTCTGTTTATACAATAGAAGAAAGAACTTCTGAGGTGCCAGTGTGGGTCATGCATACTGTAATATACTAGACAGGCTGAATGTAGACATGATCCAATCTAAGCTCAATAAAATCAATGTGTACAAGGCTCCTGGACCAGATAGGTAACACCTTGGAGTTCTTAAAGAACTCAGTTCTGTTATTGCTGTACCGCTGTCAGGGATTCTGTAATGTCTGGTGTGGTGCCAAGTGACTGGTGCATGGCAAATGTTGCGCCAATGTTTAAAAAAGGCTCTAGAACTTCACCAGGATATTACAGGCCTGTAAGCTTAACTTCCGCTGTGGGGAAAATATTGGAAGGGTTAGACTGTATACTGGAGTATGTGACATCAAATAGTATAATAAGTGACAGCCAGCATGGGTTTACTAAGAGTAGAAGTTGTCAGACTAATCTGATCTGCTTCTATGAAGAGGTGAGCAGATGCCTGGATGGAGGAGCTGCAGTGGATATTGTGTTCTTGGACTTTGCAGAGGCATTTGACACTGTCCCTCATTGACTCCTGATGGGTAAAAAATAAGGTCTGTTTTTGGCAGGAATCATTTGCTATTGGATTGAAAACTGGCTGAAGGATCATATCCAGAGAGTTGTAGTCAATGATTCCTAATCAGAATGGTCACCAGTTATAAGTTTATTCCAGGGTTCTGTGCTTGGCCCACTACTATTTAATATATTTATTAATGATATAGCACTATGTCTATTTTTGCAGATGACACCTAGCTGTGTAGTGTAATACAGTCTATGGAGGAAGTTCATAGGTTCAGGGTGACTTGGAAAAACTGAATGTTTGGCCATCCACTTGGCAAATGAGGTTCAATGTGGATAAATGTAAGGTTATGCACCTGGGGGCTAATTATCCTTGAGGAGTGCAGATTTGAAAATGGGTTGATTATATAGGGGGTTTTGATGTTAAATATGTAAAAATTTATTCAAAACGGTATTAATCCCCAAAATAGTCAATTCTGAAAATACGGAAAATCGATATTTGATTTGTAAGCCGTGTGACATCAAAGTAAATTATCCATACATTTCAAAGATTATGAAAATGTAAAGTAGGTTTTTGTAAATAAACGCAAAACTTATCAGCCAAAATTTACCACTAAAATGAAGTTTAACATGTGGGGAAAAAATAATCTCAGAATCGTTTTGCTAAGTAACAGTGTTCAAAGGTTATAACCATATTAAGCTACGCAAGTCAGAATACAAAAAATGGGGCTGTGGCCTTAAGCTATAAAATGGCTGCGTCACATGAAGATACCAATGTTCAATGGGAAACATTCAAATCTATACTGGGTCTTTATACTCCTAAATTTATCCATATAGGTATCATAGTATATAAAGCTGGAAAAAGTCCATCAAGTCCAACCTTTAAGAATTAAATAAATGTTTTATCCCCATAACCCGTGATACAAATTATTCTACAAACTCAATCCCGGAACTCTTCTTAGGCTGAACTATGCTATTATTAAGCCATGCTTCAACATTTAATGGAATACACATGAAAGTTATTAACTTTATTAGTCTATATATTTTTCTTATAAAGAGGTTAAGGACTGCAAAATGACAGGGTCGCTTCGACTTTGGTATCTGTACTAAGTCAAACTGGTCTGGTGCCCCATTGGTTCTACAGACCAACACTTATTATGCATGGCTGTTATGAGGCCCTCAGAAACATTAAACTACAAAAAAACCCATTCATTTATAACATATACCCTTCAAGTCAATGAATGTATTGACATCCAAAACTATAGCAATGGAACAAGTGTCTAACATCTTTTTCAGTAATCAGGGGTGTAACTAGAAGAGACTGGACCCAATAGAAAATTTTTGCATAGTATTATAGTATATAAGGCTGGAAAAATACAGTCCAACAAGTCCATCAAGTCCAACCTTTAAGAATTAAATAAATGTTTTATCCCCATAACCCGTGATATTTTTTCTTTCCAGAAAGGCATCCAGGCCTCTCTTGAACACACACATAGAGTCCGCCATAACTACCTCCTGCGGCAGAGAGTTCCATAGTCTCACTACTCTTACAGTAAAGAACCTTTGTCTATGTTCATAGTAAAATCGCTCTCCTCTAGGCGTAGAGAATGCCCCCTTGTCCTGGTCACAGGCCTAGGTATAAAAAGACTGAATAATCCCAAGTTTTGTAATCTGTCATTGTCTAGTCCCCCAATTCCCCTAATAATCCTGGTTGCTCTCCTCTGCACCCGTTCCAGCTCTACTATATCCTTTTTATACACTGGTGCCCAAAACTGTACACAATATTCCATGCCTGGTCTGACCAGGGATTTGTATAAGGGCAAAACTATGTCTTTATCATGAGAATCTATTCCTATCTTGGTACATCCCATAATTTTATTTGCTTTAGCAGCAGCTGCCTGGCTCTGGTCACTAAAATTAAGTTTACCATCCAATTTATATACTTGAAAAAATAATTTGGGATTATTTTTGCTCTCCCTGCCAATATTTCTCTCAGTCTCTATTTTTGCGGCCTTTATCTGCTTTTTACAGGATTTATTTTTCTCTCTATAATCCTGTAATGCCTCATCGCTACCTTCACGTTTTAGCACCTTAAACGCTTTATCTTTCTCGCTTATTGCTTTCCTTACAAGACTAGTTAGCCACATAGGCTTTTTCTTGTTCCGTTTATGCTTTTTCCCATAAGGTATGTGTTTCTCACAGGACTTTTTCAGAATATATGAGAAAAAGTCCCATTTTTGGGGGGGGCTTTTGACTATGATACTATGAATGTTCAATGGGAAACATTCAAATCTATACTGGGTCTTTATACTCCTAAATGTATCCCTATAGGTAAAAAGTATAGATGCCCTAGATTACAACCTGCTTGGCTTACAGTTACAGTTAAAAGTACAGTAATAAGTAAATGAATTCAAAAATATAAATCTGATGCGTCACCTGAAGCCATCAATAATTACAAAACACTTACCAAATCTGTAAAAAAAAAAAATAACCAAAATACAAGATGAAAGACAAGATGGCCAAAGAAAGCAAAACAATCCCAAGAATATTTTTAGTATATCAAGGCAAACAAAATGAGTCCGGTTTGACCCCTATATTCTGAAAATGAGGCTTTGGTGACTGCAGACATAGAGAAGGGGGACATACTTAATGGGGTTTTTTTTTAGCTCAGTTTTATACAATAGAATAAAGATTTTTGACTTGGAGGTGCCAGTTGGTGATGCATATGGTAATATCTAGACTGGCTGAATGTAGACATGATCCTATCTAAGCTCAATAAATCAATGTGTACAAGGCTCTGGACCGATGGGTTTAACCCAAGTTCTTAAGAACCAGTTCTGTTATTGCTGTACCGCTGTCTAAAATCTTCAGGGATTCCTTACTGTCTGGTACGGTGCACTTGACTGGTGCAAGGCGAATGTTTGTGGCAATATTAAAAATCTCTAATGCTAAAATGCTCTTTTCTTACCCTTACCCAATATTTTCCAGGCCTGTTATTGCCTACCCTATAATGATATAGAGGTAGAATTAATACACTGTGTATTTTTTCAGATGACACAAAACTGTGTAGTGCATACAATCTATGGAAGATGTTCATAGGCTGGAGGGTGACTTGGGACAAATTGAATGTTTGGTCATCAACTTGGCAAATGAGTTTCACTGTGTAAAATTACGGTTATGCATTGGGGCTAATAATCCAAAGGCAACATATTCCTTAGGGAGTAAATCTTGGAGAGTCCCTTGTGAGGAGACTGGGTGTACTAGTAGATATAATTGAATAACAGGATGCAATGTCAATCAGCTGCCTCTAAAGCCAGCAAGATCTTGTCCTGTATAAAAAGTGCTATGGACTCTTGAGATAGGAATGTATTACCTCAGTATTACCACTATGCTTAAAATGCTCTTTTCTTACCCTTACCCGAATTTTTCCAGGCCTGTTATTGCCTCCCTCTATAATGATATAGAGGTAGGATTAATTACATGTGGTATTTTTTTTCAGATGACACAAAGCTGTGTAGTGCAATACAATCATGGGGGATGTTCATAGGCTGAGGTTGACTTGGACAAATTGAATGTTTTGTCATCAACTTGGCAATGAGTTTCACTGTGGATAAATGTACGGTTATGCACTTGGCTATATCCAAGGCAACATATGTCCTTGAGGGAGTAAATCTTGGAGACCCTTGTTGAGGAGGACTGGGTGTAATAGTAGATATAAATTGATAACATGCATGTCAATCAGCTGCCTCTAAAGCCAGCAAGATCTTGTCCTGTATGAAAAGTGCTATGGACTCTTGAGATAGAATGTATTACTCAGTATTACCACTATGCTCTAAAATGCTCTTTTTCTTACCCTTACCCGAATATTTTCCGGCCTGTTATTGCCCTACCTTATAATGATATAGAGGTAGGAATTATAGCACTGTGTATTTTTTTCAGATGACACAAAACTGTGTAGTGCAATACAATCTGTGGAGGATGTTCATAGCGGAGGGTGACTTGGACAAATTGAAGTTTGGTCATCACTTGGCAAATGATTCACTGTGGATAAATGTACGTGTTATGCACTGGGGGCTAATAATCCAAAGGCAACATATGTCCTGAGAGTAGTAATCTTGGAGAGTCCCTTGTTAGGAGGACCTGGGTGTATAGTAGATATAAATTGAATAACAGGATGCAATGTCAATCAGCTCCTCTAAAGCCAGCAAGATCTTGTCCTGTATGAAAAGTGCTATGGACTCTTGAGATAGGAATGTATTACCTCAGTATTACCACTGTGCAAGGCATGATTCGGCCTCCCTGGAATATGCTGTCCAATCTGGGCCCAGTCCATAAAAAAATGCCCTGGAGCTGAAGAGGGTTCAAAAAAAACTGGTAGTTGTTCCGATTAACAAATCAAAAGATGAAGGAAACTGTCTCCCTCTGTAGAAAACAAAGTTTAATCATCAGAGGCAACGGTCTTTTTTTATATGAGAACTGTCAATCTGTTGAATAGCCTGCCTCAGCGCTGGTCACAGCAGAGAGCTTCAAGAAGGGCCTAGATGCCTTTTTACACCTAAATAACATTGATGTTACATTTATAGAATTGTTTCCCCCAAATCCTCCTCAACCAACTTTCCCTTCCTTGTTGAACCTATGGACATTTGTCTTTATTCAACCGTATATACTATGATACTATGAATGCTGAGTCAGCTCGACCATGGCATTTAAATTCCTGCTGGGTGATTCAAGCTAATTCCCTGCTTGATTGATGCTCTGGCAATACTGTGGGCTGATCTAAGACCCCAGGATTGCCATAGTAAATGCCTGTAACAGAAATGGTGTCAGTCTATGCTTCAAGTTAGAGTGACAGTAATAATACCGTGCAATCAAGGGCATTGCTAGGGTGGTAAAAGATCAGAAAGCACAGAAAGTCGCAAATGCTCCATTCATATGGCAATTAGTTCTAGTAGATTTTTTCATAAAAAGTATCCTGAAGTTTGTGTCCCTAGTCTTTGTTTTGACACACTGTTCATACTTTCAGAAATGCCCACTCCGTACATAACCCTCTCACATTTGGTTTGCAAAAACAACTTTATTTAAGTACAGCTACAGAAAAGTCTATGTGGCGATTTACTTACCCGGTCCATTCGCGATCCAGCGGCAGTTTCTCCGGCGCTGATTCGAGTCTTCCGGAGATTCACTAAGGTGGTTCCCCCGATTTCCACTAGGTGTCGCTGCTGCACTGAATTCCGTCAGAGTTCACTGAAGTTCACCAAGCTATGCTGGATGCTGGAAGCGACACTTTTAAAAAAAAAAAATACGGCGGTTTCCTCCGAATCTGACGGGTATTCCGAGGGCCATGCCCCTAGATTTCCGTCACGTCATGCCGGCGCCGATGCGCCCACATCCGATTGCGTTCGCCAAAATCCCGGGGCAATTCAGGGAAAATAGGCGCAAATGGTAAAATTTGTGTAACCCGACGTAAATACGCGATGTCGCGCCCTTAGTAAATGACCCCCTATGTGTTCCATCCACTGCAAGTGATCTTATGTCTTTATTGTCGCTACATTTGGTTCCTGACAATGTTATTCTGTGACTTCCACTAACACTGTAAATACTGTAAGGCGTGTTCATAAGTTATTTGCCTAGCTTTTAAACATTACAAGTCACTGAAAGGCATATAGAACATCCAGCGAAGCCGTCCCTGGAAGCTAGCATTGCATTTGTACGCAATGCTAGTGCTACGAGAGAACATGTCCTAAGAATGTCCCCATAGCCCCCAGTAATGTCTTCACAGCCCCTAGTAAAGTCCTCACACAGCACCCAAGTAACCCCACAACCCCCAGTTTTGTTTCCTAGTATGTACTCACACAGCCTCCTGTGATGCCCCCAGAAGCTCCCAGTAATGTCCCTCACACAGCCCCAAGCCATGTCCCTCACACAGCCCCAAGCATGTCCCTCACCGCCCCCAGCAATGTCCTCACAGCTTCCAGCAATGTCCCTCACACGCCCCCCAGTAATGTCCCTCACACACCCCCAGTAGTGTCCCCACAGCCTTCAGTAATTTCCCCACATTCCCCAGTAATGTCCCCCCACACCCCCAGTAATGTCCCCCAACAGCCCCCTAATGTCCCCACACAGCCCCAATAATGTCCCCCCCCACGCTCCAGTAATGCCCCCACACAGTCTCCAGCAATGCTCCTCACACAACCTCCAGTTTATGTTACCCACAGTCCTAGTAATGTCCTCACAACCCCAGTAATTCCCCACATCCCCAGTAATGTCCCCACAGCGCCCTAAGTCAATACCATCTCAGTAATGTCCTTACAGACCCAAGCAATTTCCACCCATGTCCCTCTGCTCATTCAGTTATTACACTTTCATGCTCTAATCCCCTTCCCAATGTTAGCCGCTATAATTTTTTACCCCTCACCTCACTGTGGGTAGTGCAGCTCTGTGCACTGCCTCCCTGCAGATCATGTGATCACACAAAACATGACACTATCACAGGTCCTGTACCTGTAGAAATATTCTGCAGGAGGCTACATGTCCTGTAGGGGAAAGCTGTGGCATAGTTTCTCATCACTATGTATGTCCTGGGGATAACAGTGGGGAGAAATTCTGTGGTGCCACCAGGTCGTTACCTGGGTCGACTGCCTGCGGTGGCAGCCAAGGTCAAGGATCAGATCACTGGAGTCTCGAGGTCAGTAACAGGCAAATGTCAGACAGGCGGCAATAATGCAGAATCAGGAACAGAGGAGAAGGTCAGGACCCAGTAGCGAAGGAGGTAGGTTAGGGTCAGGTCTGGTCACAACAGGAGGTCAGAATACAGAAGATACGCAGGAAAAGCTTTCTCATAGGCTCAAAGCACTAAGATCGGCGGGTTGCTGGGAGAAGCCGGCTTTTTAAAGAAACCCAGAAGTGGCCAGCGCAATCAGCGGCACACGGCCCTTTAAATCTGCAAGTGCCTGCGCGGGCGTGCCCTAGAGCGCAGGGACGCACGCACTGGGCAGCCAGGATGGGAGCAGGAACGTGGAGAGGTAAGTGAGCTCGGGTACCGCCACGGAGAGTGATTGCAGGACAACCCGTGACAAATAGGTTGAGACTTATGTGTGTTAAGCTTTAATAAGAAACCTTGCCAAATTCTTAATTATACCATTACCACCCCCACTGATCTCTCAGGGTCGAGCATGTGAGAGTATATGTTGTATCTGCATAGAGCGAGATGAGGTGGAAAAGGTCACCTATATGTATTCCGTGTATGTTTGGGCACAGCCTGAGCAGTCTGGCCAGAGTTTCGATAGATAAGAAGAAAACAAGGGGAGAGGATGCAGCCCTATTTTGTCCCATTTATTATCCTGATGATCCAATATAGTACCATTAGCAAAGACCATGACTGGGGGAGGAATATAGGGCCTGGATACTTTAAGCAGAGAATCATCTATGCTCATTGATCTAAGCGCCAGGTACAACCATTAATGCGATCGAACGCCTTATGGCATTCAAGACGAGCAAAACCGCAGGTTGCTTGTTAGAGTGTAGCCAGTTCAAATGTTACCACCCTCCGCGTGTTGTCCAAGGCCTGGTCATTTAGAAAGCCAGTCTGATCATCACTTAGGGCATAAGTCAGTCTGCTAGTATGGCTGCATATAATTTGGCTCCATTTGATAGCGATAGGGGTATTAAATTTTGAGGGTCTCTGGGTCTCCCTGGTATGGATTGCATCTCCAATGTAAGACGGACATCTTGTATGCTGGTGTCAATATGACACTGACGGGCGTGTGGTCGGACCAATTAATTAGCCTATTTTGCCTCCTGAATATGAATCTCGTCCGTTAGTAAAAGTCTATTCAGCTATATAGTTGTGTACAATGGAGTGGAATATTATTCCTTCAGATGCAATGATAATGCAGCAGGTGTCAAAGATTCAAATTTTCATTCTCTGTTGAGTGCATGTTGCTGCAATCCATTTTGGATCAGGGGTGAGTTTAAGTCCCCGAATAAAGTAGTTTACTCTTACATGGAAGAGATGACGCATGATCTTATGGAAAAGGAAAAATCTGCCTGCGGCTCAGTGCATATAAAGAGGCAATCGTTAAATGGGATTTTGTTGCTAGTACTGACTATTATATGTATCTACCATTGGATCACTACGTTTCCGTTAATCTGAAGGGCAAACATGGTTCTCAGGTAATGAGGACACCTCTGCATTTCTTATGAAAATAGGAATGAAATACATGCGGGAAAGCTGCGGGATTGTATACATAAGGCATCTTCCTGCAATAGATGGGTTTCCTGTAAACATAGGATATCACATTTGGAGGCTTTCGCCTCTTTCGACAATGAATTATTTTATATGGGGTATTTAGGCCTTTGCATTGATGCTGGTTATCCTGATTGCCACTTGGGGAGTGGTACTAGAACTACAAGGTATCATAGTAAAAGGCTGGAAAAAGATGGAAGTCCATCAAGTCCAACCTTAATAATAATGTTTTTTCCCCATAACCCGTGATATTTGCTCTCCAGAAAGCATCCAGGCCTCTCTTGAACATGTACATAGAGTCAGCCATAACAACCTCCTGCGGTAGAGAGTTCCTCACTGCTCTTAAAGTAAAGAACCTTTGTCTATGTTGATGGTAGAATCGTTTCTATTCTAGGCGTAGAGGATGCCCCCTTGTCCATGTCAAAGGCCTAGGTATAAAAAGATCTTTTGAGAGATCCTTGTACTGCCCATTCAGCTTCCACAAATCCCTCTGTAACACTAAACTATCGACCTCAGTATTAATTACTTAACAGCTAAGTATCATCTGAATATTGAAACTTGACTGTGTAAACCCACTACAAGGTTCATTAATAAAATATTAAAAAGAAGTGGCCCCAATACTGACCACGGTAATGTCAACCCATCTGAGACTGTGCCATTAACCCCTTAAGGACGCAGCCATTTTGCAGGTTAAGGCTCAGCCCGATTTTTTGATTCTGACCTGCGTCGCTTATATGGTTATAACTTTGAACACTGTTACTTATCAAAACGATTCTGAGATTGTTTTTTCCCCACATGTTGTACTTCATTTTAGTGGTAAATTTTGGCTGATAAGTTTTGCGTTTATTTACAAAAAAAAAAGAAAATGATAAATTTTTTGAAAAATTTGCCATTTTCGAAATTCAAAATCATTGCGTTTCCAGGCAGATAGATTTACCACCTAAATAATTGCTGAATAACATTTCCCATTTTGCTACTTTACATTTCATAATTTTTGATATGTCTGGATAATTTATTTGATGTCACGCGGCTTACAAAAAGAATTCGCTTTTCCGGATTTCAGATTACTATTTGGGGATAATACAGTTTTGAATGAAATTTTACATATTTAGCATCAAAACCCCCTATATACCAACCCATTTCAAATCTGCACCCCTCAAGCTATCAGAAACCGCTTTTACGAAGAGTGTTAACACCCTTGAGATCTTCATAGTATTGAATCAAATGAGGGAAATTCTGCCATTTCTATTAGTTCATTGGCCCCTGTCTCACTTTCACTTTCCATAATACCCTTCTTATCCTGGTAGCTGCTGGGATCACATTGCAGCACAAACAGTCAGTGATTTAATTCTATGAATTCTTCCCCATGTCCATTCCTTCTGCACGCATTTATGAAGGATTTCTAATAGTAATGTAACGGCTTGGCGGAACTGCCGCAATGACTGCCGCTAGGTCTTATTTTCAGGGGAGGCCTTATATTTCTAATCCTGAACAAAATGTACTAGGTCTTATTTTCAGGGATGTCTTATTTTAGGGGAACAGGGTATTTAGTCTTTCCTTACTGACGTGACACTGACAGCTGCCTCATCTGCTGTATTGCTAGTTCTCATGCACTACTTGCTCCAGAATCATTTAGGACCCCTGTAGCTGTGATCTATTACACAGCAGGTTCGCTCTTTTCAGTCATTCCTCCTTACTGGCTGGCTAGGATCATAGATATAGGCTAAGCTGGCTATCTATAACCTTCAACGTGTATATCACATCTTACACGGGCGTGCAGCCGCATATTGACATTATGACATGCCGCCATGCACCCATCTCACTGATGTTATTATATCATATGCTGGACCATTCTAAGGCATGTGACAATGCTGCAAAGATACATTGAGCTCCAATAATAACAAAAAATCACATGTATAGGAACCTAAGCCAGAATAGGCTGCATTTTGGTGTGAATGGTCTTAGTGTGGGATCCTTTGAAAGCAACAGAGAGGGAGTGGTTATGAATGTAAGAAACTGCTACCATTAATCATGGTCCTCTTGTCATACACTATTAATTCAATTTATCTGACCTGAAAAAGAATTGTTGAAAACTGTGAGTGAAATTGAGACCCTGAGGAGGTGACACTCGCCGAAACCATGTAGGGGTCGTTATCAGGGTCTATAGACTAGAATAGTCTTCATTAATACTATTGGCCTATCTTGTCAGTTGTTGATACCAGTTGGCCTACCTTTGGGCATCTGGATATTGTAAATACAACTTAAAAGGAGAGGCCAAAGTGTATAAGTGTATGGTCTCATTTAGGGCCAATTGTTCTCTGATCCTCTTACAGGTTATTTTGGCATTTTTTTTAGACAATACCAATAAAAGTTACTTTTTAGCATCTTTAACTCTATTCAGTGAAAACACCCTATATAAAAAGACGGAGCGGGCTGCACAGGAGTGGACAGTAATGATTGGGAGACTTTAACTTTCCAATATAAATAGAGTCAGGGCTCTTCTTCATCTGTGAAGGGCAACATTTTTTCAACTTTCTGCAGGATAATTTTTTGGTGCAGCTTGTAGAAGTTCCCACAAGTGATGATGCATTGTTGGACCTTGTGATTTCTAACAATGCAGAGATTGTCCAAAATGCCAGTGTCCGGGAACCCCTTGGCAACAGCGATCATAATAATTATTTTCCTCTAAACTGTAAAAAGCAGAAACGGTGGAAAATGAAAACTTTGAACTTTCTAAGAAGGCTAATTTCCAGAAATTCAGGGCTGCACTACAGGATATAGATTGGGATCAAATACTGTCATGTGATGATACTAATGTTAAATGGGGAGAAATTCAAATCTATCCTGGTCATATACTTCTAAATTTTTTTCCAATAGGTAACAAGTATAAACGGGCTAGATTACACCCTGCGTGGCTTACAGCTACAGTTAAAAGGGCAAATTAATGATAAAAAGACCATTCAAAAAATATAAATTGCACGGGTCACTTGAGGCTTTAAATACTCAACATAAAACTTACCAAAATCTGTAAAATGAAATATAACAGCCAAAATACAAATGAAGGCAGGTGGCAAAGATAGCAAAACACAAATCCCAAGAATTTTTTAAGTATATCATTGCTTATACTAGGTTGGGACCCCTTTATTCTGAAAATGGGGCATCGGTGACTGGAACAAAGAGAAGGCGGAGATATTTAATGGGTTTTTTTAGCTCTGTTTATACAATAGAAGAAAAAAACTTCTGAGGTGCCAGTGTGGTCATGCTACTGTAATATACTAGACAGGCGAATGATGAGACATGATCCAATCTAAGCTCAATAAATCATGTGACAAGGCTCCTGGACCAGATAGGTAACCTTGGAGTTCTTAAAGACTCAGTTCTGTTATTGCTGTACCGCTGTCAGGATTCTGTAATGTCTGGTGTGGTGCCAAGTGACTGGTGCATGGCAAATGTTGCGCACATGTTTAAAAAAGGCTCTAGAACTTCACCAGGATATTACAGGCCTGTAAGCTTTACTTCCGCTGTGGGGAAAATATTGGAAGGGTTAGACTGTATACTGGAGTATGTGCATCAAATAGTATAATAAGTGACAGCCAGCATGGTTTAACTAAGAGTAGAAGTTGTCAGACTAATCTGATCTGCTTCTATGAAGAGGTGAGCAGATGCCTGGATGGAGGAGCTGCAGTGGATATTGTTCTTGGACTTTGCAGAGGCATTTGACACTGTCCTCTCATTGACTCCTGATGGGTAAAAAATAAGGTCGTGTTTGGCAGGAATCATTTGCTATGGATTGAAAACTGGCTGAAGGATCTATCCAGAGAGTAGTAGTCAATGATTCCTAATCAGAATGGTCACCAGTTATAAGTTTTATTCCAGGGTTCTGTGCTTGGCCCACTCTTATTTAATATATTTATTAATGATATAGCACTATGTCTATTTTTGCAGATGACACCTAGCTGTGTAGTGTAATACAGTCTATGGAGGAAGTTCATAGGTTCAGGGTGACTTGGAAAAACTGAATGTTTGGTCCATCCACTGTGGCAAATGAGGTTCAATGTGGATAAATGTAAGGTTATGCACCTGGGCTAATTATCCTTGAGGAGTGCAGATTTGAAAATGGGTTGATTATTAGGGGGTTTTGATGTAATATGTAAAATTTATTCAAAACGGTATTAATCCCCAAATAGTCAATTCTGAAAATACGGAATAATTTTGATTTGTAAGCCGTGTGACATCAAAGTAAATTATCCATACATTTCAAAGATTATGAAAATGTAAAGTAGGTTTTTGTAAATAAACCAAAACTTATCAGCCAAAATTTACCACAAATGAAGTTTAACATGTGGGGAAAAAATAATCTCAGAACGTTTTGCTAAGTAACAGTGTTCAAAGGTTATAACCATATTAAGCTACGCAAGTCAGAATACAAAAAATGGGGCTGTGGCCTTAAGCTATAAATGGCTGCGTCACATGAAGATACCAATGTTCAATGGAAACATTCAAATCTATACGGGTCTTTATACTCCTAAATTTATCCTATAGGTATCAAGTATATAAAGCTGGAAAAAGTCCATCAAGTCCAACCTTTAAGAATTAATAAAGTGTTTATCCCATCAATAACCCGTGATATTTATTTTCTTTCTCTCAGAAAGGCATCCGGCCTCTCTTGAAACATGTACATAGAGTCCGCATAACAACCTCCTGCGGCAGAGAGTTCCACAGTCTCACTGCTCTTACAGTAAAGAACCTTTGTCTATGTTGATGGAAAATCCGCTCTCCTCTAGGCATAAGGAGTGCCCCTTGTCCTGGTCTAGGCCTAGGTTATAAAAGATCTTTGGAAGATCCTTGTACTGTCCGTTTAGGTATTTGTACATTGTAATGAGGTCTCCCCTCAGTCGTCTTTTTCTAAACGGAATAATCACAAATTTTTTAATCTGTCATTGTATCTAGTTCCCCCTATTCCCCTATTATCCGGTTGCTTCTCCTCGCCCCGTTCCAGCTCTACTATATCCTTTTTATATTCTGGTGCCCAAAACTGTACACTATTCCATGTGTGGTCTGACCAGGGATTGTTTAAGGGCAAAACTATGTCTTTATCATGAAATCTATTCCTCTCTTGATCACATCCCATAATTTTATTTGCTTTAGCAGCAGCCGCCTGGCTTGGTCACTAAAATTAAGTTTACCATCCCACCAATACCCCCAAGTCCTTTTCAGCTCCAGTTTTTACTAGTATTGACCGTTTAGAACATAATTATACTTTTGTTTCCATGGCCCAAGTGCATAACTTTACATTTATCTACTAAACCTCATCACCATTTCTCTGCCCACTCCTCAAGCTTCCCCAAATCCCTCTGTAATGCTAAACTATCGACCTCAGTATTTATACTTTACACAGCTTACTATCATCTGCAATATTGAAACTTGGCAGTGTAAACCCACTACAAGGTCATTAATAAAAATATTAAAAAGAAGTGGCCCCAATACTGACCCCTGTGGCACTCCACTAGTAACAATCTGAGAATGTGCCATTAATGACCACCCTCTGTTTTCTATCACTAAGCCAATTACTTGGCTCATTTTATATACCAACCTTTTATGTGGCACGGTGTCAAATGCCTTTGAAAAGTCCATATATACAACATCCACAGCATCTCCCAGATCCAGTCTTGAACTTACCTCCTCGTAGAACCAATCAGATTAGTCTGACAGGACCGATCTCTCATAAACCCATGTTGACGCTGGGTTATAAGGTTGTTGCACAGTGATAACTCCAGGATAGCATCTCTAACAAACCCCTCAAATATTTTCCCCACCACCAGTTAGACTCACGGGTCTGTAGTTCCAGGATCGCTATTTGATCACCGTACATAATTCATGCAGAACCCGGGGTGTATGCCATCTGGCCCCGGTGATTTATCTATCTTGTGGTTGCGAGGCGGCGCCATACTCTTCCTGGGTTAAACTGTTGACATTCCAAAAAGAATTTACATTATTCCTCATTTGTGTCTTCACCAGGGATTTTCCTGGATAAAGCCAGTGAGAAGGCGACATTCAAGATTGGCTCTTTCCTCATCTCCTTCCACCATGCCCCCCATGTTATTTCTAAGGGACCCACACTCTCTGTTTTTAGTTTCTTACATTTATATACTTGAAAAAATAATTTGGGATTATTTTGCTCTCCCTGCCAATATTTCTCTCAGTCTCTATTTTTGCGGCTTATCTGCTTTTACAGGATTTATTTTTCTCTCTTCATAATCCTGTAATGCCTCATCGCTACCTTCACGTTTTAGCACCTTAAACGCTTTATCTTTCTCGCTTATTGCTTTCCTTACAAGACTAGTTAGCCACATAGGCTTTTCTTGTTCCGTTATGCTTTTCCTCATAAGGTATGTGTTTCTACACAGGACTTTTTCAGAATATATGAAAAAAGTCCCATTTTTGGGGGGGGCTTTTGACTATGATACTTTGAATGTTCAATGGGAAACATTCAAATCTATACTGGGTCTTTATACTCCTAAATGTATCCCTATAGGTAAAAAGTATAGATGCGCTAGATTACAACCTGCTTGGCTTACAGTTACAGTTAAAAGTACAGTAAAATAATGTAATGAAGGAATTCAAAAATATAAATCTGATGCGTCACCTGAAGCCATCAATAATTACAAAACACTTACCAAAATCTGTAAAAAAAAAAAAATAAGCCAAAATACAAGATGAAAGACAGATGGCCAAAGAAAGCAAAACAAATCCCAAGAATATTTTTTAAGTATATCAATGCAAACAAAAATGAGTCCGGTTTGACCCCTATATTCTGAAAATGAGGCTTTGGTGACTGCAGACATAGAGAAGGGGGAGATACTTAATGGGGTTTTTTTTAGCTCAGTTTATACAATAGAATAAAGAATTTTTGACTTGGGAGGTGCCAGTTGGGTGATGCATACTGTAATATACTAGACTGGCTGAATGTAGACATGATCCTATCTAAGCTCAATAAAATCAATGTGTACAAGGCTCCTGGACCAGATGGGTTATAACCCAGAGTTCTTAAAGAACTCAGTTCTGTTATTGCTGTACCGCTGTCTAAAATCTTCAGGGATTCCTTACTGTCTGGTACGGTGCCAATTGACTGGTGCAAGTCGAATGTTGTGGCAATATTTAAAAATCTCTAATGCTCTAAAATGCTCTTTTTCTTACCCTTACCCGAATATTTTCCAGGCCTGTTATTGCCTACCTCTATAATGATATAGAGGTAGGAATTAATAGCACTGTGTATTTTTTTTCAGATGACACAAAGCTGTGTAGTGCAATACAATCTATGGAGGATGTTCATAGGCTGGAGGGTGACTTGGACAAATTGAATGTTTGGTCATCAACTTGGCAAATGAGTTTCACTGTGGATAAATGTACGGTTATGCACTTGGGGGCTAATAATCCAAAGGCAACATATGTCCTTGAGGGAGTAAATCTTGGAGAGTCCCTTGTTGAGGAGGACCTGGGTGTACTAGTAGATTATAAATTGAATAACAGGATGCAATGTCAATCAGCTGCCTCTAAAGCCAGCAAGATCTTGTCCTGTATGAAAAGTGCTATGGACTCTTGAGATAGGAATGTATTACCTCAGTATTACCACTATTTTTAGATGTGGTAGGTTTGTAATGTTGCCCGTACAACTCAGGAGAAAGAAAACAGCTGCATTTTGGAGGTTTGAAGGTTGACAGTGAAAATTTCATAAATTGATAAACACTTTTGTGGTGGTATACGTCATTAAAATGACCTGTCAAAAGATATATATCGGGGGGGAAACGATCAGGACACCTAACTTGAGAGTTAAAAGGACACCTTGATCATAGAAAACTGGAGTAGGGGCCCCCCACGCCTTGTACAACATATAAGAGAGGAACATGGAGGGGATAGTAGGGACCTTTAGATTCTGCAGATAGAGGTATCAAGCACCCGGTGTAAAAGGAGGGGGGATAGGCGCGCTACTGCTCGCAAGCTGAAAGAGCAGGTGGATTCTGCGTTTCGAACGCCATGGGGCCGGTGGGTCTTAATGACAAAATCGACTTTGGGATTTTCGTTATAATGATTACACATAATACGTGACATATTCCCAGACAAAATAACGAATTAGACGACAAACAGGACACGGTTGTGATTTATGGCTGATTCAGGTGTAAAGAACAGATCATATCATCACCGATCAGTTGTTTAAATCAGTTATTGTGGTATATGCAACAAACGACCATTAGGTAGATATCTCCTGTTTTTAGGCTTACTTCACACTATGAAAGAGAGATTGTTAAATAGGCTTCGTATCACCTACTGGTTTGAGGGTTATGTACGCCTTCCTCCTCTAACTCCTGAACCATTGCGCAAATCACTTAGATGTGATGACGCTACACATGTTGTCATGGTAACGCGTCATGTGATCGGAGGAGCGGGGCGGCGGGGTGTGAGTCAGTGTGAACCCCAGGTACAGAGCGCGCTGTGGGGAGGAACGGCATCCCGCTTCCGGATGGAGGCGATATGAGAGGGGCCCCGCCGGATCCGCCGCTGCACCGGGTGATGCACCACAGGTTGGAGAGCGTCCGCCCTCCCAGGGGTGAGTTTTATGCCCTTTTGTATAATCGTATTGTGTAAGACATCGAATGCGTGATATGCGTTACGCCCATTTTGGGCAACAGTGTTTTCTAAGTTGTCGGTTGTTGATAATCAGCATTTATACCCTCCGAATGTATAGTCACTATTGCACCGGAGGCCGCGGAAGAAGCGGGCAACCTGCGCGAAACGGCCGTTGCTTTCTGTAGCATACATCCTCACCCCCTCCCTTGCATGTCCTACATTGAGTGAGTACATTGTTTACCCCAAATAAGAAGAATCATGCAATTGCAAACTGGACGTGGGTGAGTGCCTCCTTTACTTGGTCTTTGCCTATTTGTGATTTGATAAATAACTTTCCTAGGATTTGAGCACACCACTACTTCTTGGAAACTCACGTACCTGTTCAAGACCCTGTTCTCTGTGAAGTGCCATACCATATATATCTCAAGCGTTCCAATAAATGTTTGGTAGTGCCGTTGACACCCTTTTCCCTTTCTGTAATGGATACATATAAACAATAAGCCACCCTCGCCGACCCACGACAATAGGACGCTGACCTCTCATTTCAACAAATGTCCTAAGGAGATCACTACACACTGTGCAACTGTCTTTTCAGATGGACTAAGGAAGATCAAAGAGAATGGCACCCTCTGTTAAAATGAAGCCTCTTAAAAATAATGGAACAAGGTTCTTCAAATGGATGAAGCAAATCGTTGGGTTTTGCGCACTGCCTTTCAAACAAAGAGATTCCCTACCAACAAAACAGGAAACAGGCACTAAGACAAAAGATCATAAAACTATAAATCACAACCCTTCAATAGGTAGCCTCAAAAAATTCAAAAATCCAACATACCAATTATACTAGAGTATAATATATGGTATGGTATAGATATAACCAAATACTCATAGTTTACATCACTGCCGGGTGCATGGAGAGGGCTCATGGGCATGAAACCCTCTCCCAATAGCGTATTCTTTGCTGCATATGCGAAGCTGCCAGCAGCGTCAAAAAGAGGAGGCGCCTTGGCGGCAACGTCATACTTTCCAGGGATACGTTCGCTCCGTATGTGACGTCAACGGGGAGCGGCGATTCCGTCGCCATGGTAGCCTGGGTCTTTCCCAAAGACACGAGGCTATTCAGGTTGACCATTCATTACAATGTGCTATCAGCACATTGTAAAGAAT
This sequence comes from Engystomops pustulosus, assembly GCA_019512145.1. Taxonomy (NCBI): domain Eukaryota; kingdom Metazoa; phylum Chordata; class Amphibia; order Anura; family Leptodactylidae; genus Engystomops; species Engystomops pustulosus. Next base: position 309,796 of record WNYA01000039.1, read on the forward strand.
GGGGAGTGTAAAATACCACAAACATATCCATACAGTATTATGGCAGTATATTTAGGATCGTACAGACAACCTAGGGTTAAAGTGCCCTAGGGGTCTGAAAAATAGTAACATAAAAAAAAGTAAAAAAAAAATTGATAATAAAAAAACCTAAAAACTCAAATCACCACCCCCTTTCCCTAGAACTGATTAAATATAATATAAACAGTAAAAATCACATTAGGGATCGCTGCTCCAAAAATTCCCGATAAAATATGCTAACAGTTTTCAGCGTGTAAACCCCGTAACGGAAAATCGCGGCCCCAACAGTCGAAAAATGCCACTTTTGTGCCATTTAAAAAAAAATTTTAAATTCTCTAAAAATGATCAGAAGGTTGTACTGTCCTAAAAATGATAACATTGTAAACGTCATCCAAATCTGCAAAAAACGACACACTCTAAAAGTTTCCTACACCGAAGATAAAAAAGTATTAGCACCGGAAGATGGCAAAAATCCCCCAAAAAATTTTGTACACGGAGGTTTTAATTTTTTAAATGATGATGAAAACCATTATAAAACTATACAAATTCGGATACCGTATTGTACCGTTCCAAAGATAAAGTAGGACATGTCATTGGGGGCGTACAGTGAAATCCGTTAAATCCAAGCCCACAAAGAAAAACTGCGCAAATGGTGTTTTTTAACCATTTTCACTGCAATTGGAATTTTTTTCTGCTTCCAGTACCACCATTTGAAGAGTGTCATTGTGTCACACCAGAAAAATAAGCCATCACACAGCTATGTACATGAAAAATAAAAAAGTTCTAGATTGAAGGTGGGGAGTGAAAAATGAAACCGCAAAAACAAAAAAGGGCTGCGGCGTTAAGGGGTTAAGTGCAGGATAGTGTTTGCTCAAATTCCAAGAAAAAAAAAACCACAGTGAATTTGGAAAATAAATGGTGGAGCAGTATACTTTCACGATATGGCGCACATGTTACAAACCCCCAAAGATAACCACAGCCTTAAAGCTAATAATGATGCCCCCCTATGTGTAGTCTATGATGCTTCAGCAAAAAGCGAGTTACCATTTACAATGAGGCTTTTAGTCTATGTGAATGATAGAGTTCAAGGGGATTAGGAAGTAAAAATAACCTACTGAGTGTGCAATGACCTGCTGAATTATAATCCAGCAGAACATGGCTACGGAGCCGTATCAGCCATATCATCTCAAAGACACTACTGGCTCATAGGACCAACATCCCTTGTATTCAAAAGGGGACACATATGACAAGTAGTTTGAATGCCTTCATAATCACAGAGTATTCCTAAAGACGGTTCTTAAAAGACTTGATTCATTTTTGGTAAAGGATGTTGAGAGTTGGGGGAGTTACGTATTCAAATGTATTTCAATATTCCAAACAAACCAATTGCATTTTACCTGTGCAGCACTATCAGAACAGACTAGGCATCAAGGATGTTTGTCACAGAAGAAGGCTTTGATGCAGCAGGGTTATGGATAGTGGGTTAAAGAGACGTGTTGTTTATTATTTAGTTGTATCACCTGAGAGAGCTCTGAGGTATAATTCAGTCACAGAACATGGCTAGTATTTTTTGCTTGAGTATGAGGCCCCTTCAACACTTGAGTTGGAACTCGCATCACACTCACAGCGAGTGCTTGCCTGGATCTTCAGCATGTCAGTTTAGTTCTGGTTTGCCGCATTCGGTGTGTAATATGAGACAATGTATCATGTTTTTTTCTTGTGATACATGCTTAGTTTTTCCTATCCTGGCATGCAACTTATGGCTTTTTTTTTTGCATTGCATTTTTAATCCCCTTAACGACCTGGCCATTTGTAGTTTTGTTTCATTTCCATTTTTCACTCAACCATAATCTTATAACTTTTTTATTTTTCCAATAAAGGCTCTATGAGAGCTTATTTTCTGTGTACAAATTGCACTTCATAGTTGACGGTTATTTAAATTCCATCCTGTGTACTGGGAAGCTGGAAAAAAACTCTAAATACACGTGAAAATGGGTGAAAAACGCATGTTGCAACGTTTCTTGTGGGCTTGGATTTTACATCTTTCACTGTGCGCCCCAAATGACATGTACTTTATTCTTTGGGTCGGTACAATTATGAGGATAGCAAATGTGTATAGGTTTTATAATTTTCATACATTACAAAATTAAACCTCCTGTACAAAATTTTTTTTTAATTTTGCCATATTCTGGTGCCATAACTTTTATACTTAATGAAGAAGCTGTTGGTGTGTCATTTTGTGATTTTTTTTTGATGTTGTTTTATTGATATAATTTTTAGGGAATGTGCGACCCTTTGATCACTTTTTATTGATTTTTTTAACATATTTTCAAAATGGCAAAAAAGTGCCATTTTTACTCTGGTGCTATTTCCGTTACGGGGTTAAAAGCAGTGAAAAAACGTTGTGATATTTTTGATAGATTGGTCATTTTCGGATGCGGCGATACCTAATGTGTTTATGATTTTTACTGTGTTATTATATTTATATCAGTTTTAGGAAGGGGGGGTGATTAGGTGGGGGTGATTTGAATTTTCAGGTTTTTTTATATATTTTTTTTATTTTCACTATTTTTCAGACTACTTAGGGCATTTAAACCCTTTGGTTGTTGATCGATCCTATTATATACTGCCATACAACAGGGGGATTTTCCTCCATATTCATTACATGGCACATTGTAATGAATGGGTTAAAATGAGGACAGCCTCGGGTCTTCGGAAGACCCAAGGCTTTCATGGCGACGGATCACCGCTCCCAGATGACGTCATGGGGAGTATGATCCGCGGAGCACAAATCGTGGGTGGTACTGGTAAGCCTTTGCTGCAATATGCAGCAAAAACTTACCGGCTATGGAGAGGGCTCAGCCTTTCGTACAGCGCGCATCAGGAAGGGGTTAAGCATTCTAGTTGCACCTCAGGGAGATGAGACACATGAGGCTGCATGCAGTCACTCATGGTGTTAACGCATGCATTTCAAAACACATGATAACAGCTGGAAGAGGAGATTGCCTAATTAAATAGCTGTCCAACATTGAGTCACAAAGTATATAAAATGTACAAAAAATATAACACCACGTACTGCACCCTTAGAAGTAACCAATAGATTTCAATGAAATGCGAATGCAAAAATTTAATCTTTTAAAGCATGTGAAATAATTCCAATTTACATGTTAAAACAGGGTCCATGAAAAAAAATCCTTTCTCTGAACCTGCCCTGGCACCAGACCAAGGTTCACAATGCACATTCAACACTCCTAAGACCTCTTCCAACTTGCTTTGAATCACATCAGAGTTTGATCAGGGTGCAATCAGTGTTGGTCAGTGAAAAACTGGCATTTCATAGAGATCAACAGGTTTCAGTCAGAGTTGTTCAGTGTCTCAGGCCCCTTTCACACTTGCGTTTTTCACGCGCGTTTTGAACTGCATGCACTCTGACCCATTGTAATCAATGGGTCTTTCAGATTTGCATTTTTTTTTACGCACACACGCCACGTTTTTTTCAACGCGCGTTTAAATTTCAACATGCTCTACTTTTGTAGTCACGCGCGTGAAAAACGCACCATACAAGTCTATGGAGATCAAAATCAAAAACGCATTCAAGCATCAAAAACGCCATTGCACTCTGAGCACCTTGCAAGTGCAGCATTTTTCACGCATCAATTCCATAGAAAAGATAGAGCTCCGTACTGGTCCATTTCCAGGCATTGAAAATGCATTGAAAATGCGCGGATGAAAAACTGAGACACGAATATAAACTCTGACTGAAAACTGAAAATGCGCGGTTTTCACTGACCAAACCCTGATCGCACCTGATCAGTCGAGATTTAAACACGCGGTAAAAAAAACGTCGTATGTGCATGAAAATAAATGCAAGTCTGAAAAGACACATGGTCAGAGTGCAATGCAAGTTCTGCGTGTCAAAAGCACCGCGCGGAAAACGCGGTGTGAAAAAACAAGTGTGAAGGGGCCTAAGACCATTCACACCTAAATGAAGCCTATTCTGGTTGTAGGCAATTTACATGTAATTTTTTTATTATGGGAGCTCAATGTATTCTTTGGCAGCATTGCCACATGTCCTTTAACCCTTCCCGCCACGGCCCTTTTTCGATTTTGCGTTTTCATTTTTCACTCCCCACATTCAAAAATCTAACTTTTTTATTTTCCATGTACAGAGCTGTGTGATGGCTTATTTTCTGGTAACAATATACTTCAAAATGGTGGTTATTTATATTTCATGCCGTATGTGTACCGGGAAAAAAACATTCCAAATGCAGTAAATTGGTAAAAAAAAACGCATTTGTGCCATATTCTTGTGGGCTGGATTTTACGGATTTCACTGGGCACCCCCAATTACATGTCTACTTATTCTTTGGGTCGGTACGATTACGGGTATACACAAATTGTATAGGTTTTATAATGTTTCATACATTTAAAAAATTAAAACCTCCCGTACAAATTTTTTTTGGGGGGATTTTGCCATCTTCTGGGGGCTAATAACTTTTTCATACTTTGGTGTCAGAGCTACATTTACAATTTATCATTTTTAGGACTGTAGACCTTTGATCACTTTTTATAGAATTTTAAATTGTTTTAAATGGCAAAAAAGTGCCATTTTCGATTTGGGTGCGATTTTCCGTTACAGGGTTAAACGCAGTGAAAATCGTATCATATTTTGATAGATCGGGCATTTTCGGACGCGGCAATATCTAATTGTGTTATGATTTTTCTGTTTATTTATATTTATATCAATTCTAGGGAAAGGGGGTGATTTGAATTTTTAGGTTTTTACGGTTTGAAACGCAGTAGTAATAGGGCAAATGCCCTCTAGCTGTTGTAATGCGTTTCAAACCAATGAAAACCCAGGCCAACAACGCAACGTGTGAATGCGCCCTTAGCGTTTTGATTCGTTTTGTAACTGAATCAAAACGCATCGTGGCGGCCCGCGGCCGATCGCATATGCGTTTATGCAAGCGTATGTGATTGGCAATCAGCGCGTATTGTGTAAATGCGGGACACCGGCGCTCATTGTGATGCATGCATTTACGTACAAACACATATGCGATCCACCAGTGCGTCTTGATTCAGTTACAAAACGGAATCAAAACCTAACGTGTGGCATCACCCTATTGTCATTATGGTTAGTGACTCCGCCTACTGTGATGGCCACGCCTAAAGTAAATCGGGCCCCGCTATATCATAGAGCCACTTTAAATTCCCAATCGCCCCCCTGTTATAGGCCCATGTATTAAGGCTGAGAAGGTGTGATCCAAGCTTTAGGGTTTATGGGTTTATTAATCACACCCTACTCCATATTAGCAACTCTACTAAGGTTCTTTATTATATTGGAGTCAGTATAATCACAAAGATTGCTCCGTTGCAGTCAATGAAATTGCGACTGTAGGCTATAGAGAGCTCATAAAAGCCAAGTGCAGTGTCCAACATGCATCCAGCTCCATATGAGAGCCACAACTTTCACTGGCTACACTGAATGCATATACCCTGTTTCCCCGAAAAAAGACAGTGTCTTATATTAATTTTTGCTCCTAAAGACGGCACTAGGTCTTATTTTCACAGGATGTCTTATTTTTCCATGACAAGAATTTACATTTATCATTAAACAAAAAATCAAACTTCTCTAAACATCTATATATTCTACAAACTCTAAATTTCATTGCTGTATTCTTGTGACTCCATTTCTATTAGATTCATTGGCCCCTGTCTCACTTTCACTTTCCATAAGACCCTTCTTATCCTGGTAGCTGCTGGGATCACATTTGCAGCACAACAGTCAGTGATTTATTCTATGAATTCTTCCCCATGTCACTCCTTCTGCAGCATTTATAAGGATTTCTAATAGTAATGTAACGTTGGCGAACTGCCGCAATGACGCCGCTAGGTCTTATTTTCAGGGAGGCCTTATATTTCTAATCCTGAACAAAATTGTACTAGTGTCTTATTTTCAGGGGATGTCTTATTTTAGGGGAACAGGGTATTAGTCTTTCCTCTACTGACGTGACAATGACAGCTGCCTCATCGCTGTATTGCTAGTTTCATGTCACTCTTGCTCCAGAATCATTTAGGAGCCCCTGTGCTTGTGATCTATTACACAGCAGGTTCGCTCTTTTCAGTCATTCCTCCCTTACTGGTGGCTAGGAATAGATGATAGGCTAAGCTGGCTATCTATAACCTTACACGTGTATATCACATTTACACGGCGTGCAGCCGAATTATGACATTATGAAATGCCGCCATGCACCCATCTCACTGATGTTATTATATCATATGCTGGACCATTCTAAGACATGGTGACAATGCTGCAAAGATACATTGAGTCCCAATAATACAAAAAAAATACCATGTATAGGAACCATAGCCAGAATAGGCTGCATTTTGGTGTGAATGGTCTTAGTGTGGGATCCTTTGAAAGCAACAGAGAAGGGAGTGGTTATGAATGTAAGAAACATGCTACCATTAATCATTGGTCCTTTGTCAACACTATTAATTCAATTAGTCTGACCTGAAAAGAATTGTGAAAACTGTGAGTGAAATGAGACCCTGAGGAGGTGACACTCGCCGAAACCATGTAGGGGTCGTTATCAGGGTCTATAGACTAGAATAGTCTTCATTATACATTGGCCTATCTTGTCAGTTGTTGATACCAGTTGGCCTACCTTATGGGCTACTGGATATTGTAAATACAACTTAAAAGGAGAGGCCAAAGTGTATAAGTGTAGTGGTCTCATTTAGGGCCAATTGTTCTCTTGAACCTCTTACAAGGTTATTTTGGCATTTTTTTTAGACAATACCAATAAAAGTTACTTTTTAGCATCTTTAATCTATTCAGTGAAAACACCCTATATAAAAGACGGAGCGGGCTGCACAGGAGTGGAAGTAATGATAATGGGAGACTTTAACTTTCAAATATAAATAGAGTCAGGGCTCTTCTTCATCTGTGAAGGGCAACATTTTATCAACTTTCTGCAGGATAATTTTTTGGTGCAGCTTGTAGAAGTTCCCACAAGTGATGATGCATTGTTGGACCTTGTGATTTCTAACAATGCAGAGATTGTCCAAAATGCCAGTGTCCGGGAACCCCTTGGCAACAGCGATCATATTAATTATTTTCCTCTTAAACTGTAAAAAGCAGAAACAGGTGGAAAATGAAAACTTTGAACTTTCTAAGAAGGCTAATTTCCAGAAATTCAGGGCTGCACTACAGGTATAGTGGGATCAAATACGTCATGTGATGTACTAATGTTAAATGGGAGAAATCAAATCTATCCTGGGTCATTATCTTCTAAATTTTTTTCCAATAGGGAACAAGTATAAACGGGCTAGATTACACCCTGCGTGGCTTACAGCTACAGTTAAAAGGGCAAATTAATGATAAAGAGGCCATTCAAAAAATATAAATCTGACGGGTCACTTGAGGCTTTAAATACTAACATAAAACTTACAAAATCTGTTAAAATGAAATATAATCAGCCAAATACAAATGAAGGCAGGTGGCTAAAGATAGCAAAACCAAATCCCAAGAATTTTTTTTAAGTATATCATGGTTATACTAGGTTGGACCCCTTATTCTGAAAATGGGGCATCGGTGACTGGAGACAAGAGGAAGGCGGAGATATTTAATGGTTTTTTAGCTCGTGTTATACAATAGAAAGAAAACTTTGAGGTGCCAGTGGGGTCATGCTACTGTATATACTAGACAGGTGAATGTGAGACATGATCCAATCTAAGCTCAATAAAATCATGTGACAAGGCTCCTGGACCAGATAGGTTAACCTTGGAGTTCTTAAAGACTCAGTTCTGTTATTTGCTGTACCGCTGTCAGGATTCTGTAATGTCTGGGGTGGTGCCAAGTGACTGGTGCATGGCAAATGTTGCGCCAATGTTTAAAAAAGGCTCTAGAACTTCACCAGGATATTCAGGCCTGTAAGTTTAACTTCGCTGTGGGGAAAATATTGGAAGGGTTAGACTGTATACTGGAGTATTGTGACTCAAATAGTAAATAAGTGACAGCCAGCATGGTTTACTAAGAGTAGAATTGTCAGACTAATCTGATCTGCTTCTATGAAGAGGTGGCAGATGCCTGGATGGAGGAGCTGCAGTGGATATTGTGTCTTGGACTTTGCAGAGGCATTTGACACTGTCCCTCATTGACTCCGATGGGTAAAAAATAAGGTCTGTTTGGCAGAATCATTTGCTATGGATTGAAAACTGGCTGAAGGATCTATCCAGAGAGTAGTAGTCAATGATTCCTAATCAGAATGGTCACCAGTTATAGTTTTATTCCAGGGTTCTGTGCTTGGCCCACTACTATTTAATATATTTATTAATGATATAGCACTATGTCTATTTTTGCAGATGACACCTAGCTGGTGTAGTGTAATACAGTCTATGGAGGAGTTCATAGGTTCAGGGTGACTTGGAAAAACTGAATGTTTGGCCCTCCACTGGCAAATGAGGTTCAATGTGGATAAATGTAAGGTTATGCACCTGGGGCTAAATCCTTGAGGAGTGCAGATTTGAAAATGGGTTGATTATATAGGGGGTTTTGATGTTAAATATGTAAAATTTATCAAAACGGTATTAATCCCCAAATAGTCAATTCTGAAAATACGGAAAATCGATATTTGATTTGTAAGCCGTGTGACATCAAAGTAAATTATCCATACATTTCAAAGATTATGAAAATGTAAAGTAGGTTTTTGTAAATAAAGCAAAACTTATCAGCCAAAATTTACCACTAAAATGAAGTTAACATGTGGGGAAAAAATAATCTCAGAACGTTTTGCTAAGTAACAGTGTTCAAAGGTTATAACCAATTAAGCTACGCAAGTAGAATACAAAAAAAATGGGGCTGTGGCCTTAAGCTATAAATGGCTGCGTCACATGAAGATACCAATGTTCAATGGAAACATTCAAATCTATACGGGTCTTTATACCCTAAATTATCCATATAGGAGATCAAGTATATAAAGCTGGAAAAAGTCCATCAAGTCCAACCTTTAAGAATTAAATAAAAATGTTTTATCCCCATAACCCGTGATATTTTTTCTTTCAGAAAGGCATCCGGCCTCTCTGAACATGTACATAGAGTCCGACATAACAACCTCCTGCGGCAGAGAGTTCCACAGTCTCACTGCTCTTACAGTAAGAACCTTTGTCTATGTTGATGTAAAATCGCCTCTCCTCTAGGCATAGAGGATGCCCCCTTGTCTGGTCATAGGCCTAGGTATAAAAAGATCTTTGAGAGATCCTTGTACTGTCCGTTTAGGTATTTGTACATTGTAATGAGGTCTCCCCTCAGTCGTCTTTTTCTAAACGAATAATCACAAATTTTTTAATCTGTCATTGTATTCTAGTTCCCCCTTTCCCCTATTAATCCGGTTGCTCTCCTCTGCACCCGTTCCAGCTCTACTTATCCTTTTTATATTTCTGGTGCCCAAAACTGTACACAATATTCCATGTGTGGTCTGACCAGGGATTGTGTATAAGGGCAAAACTATGTCTTTATCATGAGAACATTCCTCTCTTGATACCATCCCATATTTATTTGCTTTAGCAGCAGCCGCCTGGCTTGGTCACTAAAATTAAGTTTACCATCCACCCAATACCCCAAGTCCTTTTCAGCTCCAGTTTATAAGTTAAGTTGACCGTTTAGAACATAATTATACTTTTGTTTCCATGGCCCAAGTGCATAACTTTACATTTATCTACATAAACCTCATCAACCATTTCTCTGCCCACTCTCAAGCTTCCACAAATCCCTCTGTAATGCTAAACTATGACCTCAGTATTTATACTTTACACAGCACTATCATTGCAATATTGAAACTTGGCAGTGTAACCCACTACAAGGTCATTAATAAAAATTTAAAAAGAAGTGGCCCCAATACTGACCCCTGTGGCACTCCACTAGTAACAATCTGAGAATGTGCCCATTAATGACCACCCTCTGTTTTCTTATCACAAGCCAATTACTTGGCTCATTTTATATACCAACCTTTTATGTGGCACGGTGTCAAATGCCTTTGAAAGTCACAATATACAACATCCACAGCATCTCCCAGATCCAGTCTTGAACTACCTCCTCGTAGAAACCAATCAGATTAGTCTGACAGGACCGATCTCTCATAAACCCAGTTGACGCTGGGTATAAGGTTGTGCACAGTGAGATACTCCAGGATAGCATCTCTAACAAACACCTCAAATATTTTTCCCACCACAGCAGTTAGACTCACGGGTCTGTAGTTTCCAGGATCGCTATTTGATCACCGTACATAATTTCATGCAGAACCCGGGGGTGATGCCATTGGCCCGGTGATTTATCTATCTTAGTGGTTGAGGCGGCGCCATACTCTTCCTGGTTAAACTGTTGACATTCCAAAAAGAATTTACATTATTCCTCATTGTGTCTTCACCAGGGATTTCCTGGATAAAGACAGTGAGAAGGCGACATTCATAGATTGGCTCTTTCCTCATCTCCTTCCACCATGACCCCAGGTATTTTCTAAGGGACCCACACTCTCTGTTTTTAGTTTCTATCATTTATTACTTGAAAAAATAATTTGGGATTATTTTTGCTCTCCCTGCCAATATTTCTCTCAGTCTCTATGTTTGCGCCTTATCTGCTTTTAAAGGATTTATTTTTCTCTCTAAATCCTGTAATGCCTCATCGCTACCTTCACGTTTTAGCACCTTAAACGCTTATCTTTCTCGCTTATGCTTTCCTTACAAGACTAGTTAGCCACATAGGCTTTTCTTGTTCCGTTTATGCTTTTTCCCATTAAGGTATGTGTTTCTACAGGACTTTTCAGAATATATGAGAAAAAGTCCATTTTTGGGGGGGGCTTTGTGATATGATACTTTGAATGTTCAATGGGAAACATTCAAATCTATATGGGTCTTATACTCCTAAATGTATCCCTATGGTAAAAAGTTATAGATGCGCTAGATTACAACCTGTTGGCTTACAGTTACAGTTAAAAGTACAGTAAAATAATGGAATGAAGGAGATTCAAAAATATAAATCTGATGCGTCACCTGAAGCCATCAATAATTACAAAACACTTACCAAATCTGTAAAAAAAAAAAAATAAGCCAAAATACAAGATGAAAGACAGATGGCCAAAGAAGCAAACAAATCCCAAGAATATTTTTAAGTATATCAATGCAACAAAAATGAGTCCGGTTTGACCCCTATATTCTGAAAATGAGGCTTTGTGACTGCAGACATAGAGAAGGGGACATACTTAATGGGGGTTTTTTTTAGCTCAGTTTATACAATAGAATAAAGAATTTTTGACTTGGGGTGCCAGTTGGGTGATGCATACTGTAATATACTAGACTGGCTGAATGTAGACATGATCCTATCTAAGCTCAATAAATCAATGTGTACAAGGCTCCTGGACCAGATGGGTTATAACCCAGAGTTCTAAAGAACTCAGTTCGTTTATTGCTGTACCGCTGTCTAAAATCTTCAGGGATTCCTTACGTTCTGGTACGGTGCCAATTGACTGGTGCAAGGCGAATGTGTGGCAATATTTAAAAATCTCTAATGCTCTAAAAATGCTCTTTTCTTACCCTTACCGAATATTTTCCAGGCCTGTTATTGCCTACCTCTATAATGATATGAGGTAGGAATTAATAGCACTGTGTATTTTTTTTCAGATGACACAAAACTGTGTAGTGCAATACAATCTATGGAAGATGTTCATAGGCTGGAGGGTGACTGGACAAATTGAATGTTTGGTCATCAACTTGGCAAATGAGTTTCACTGTGGATAAAGTACGGTTATGACTTGGGGCTAATAATCCAAAGGCAACATATGTCCTTGAGGGAGTAAATCTTGGAGAGTTCCCTTGTGAGGAGGACTGGGTGTACTAGTTGATTATAAATGAATAACAGGATGCAATGTCATCAGCTGCCTCTAAAGCCAGCAAGATCTTGTCCTGTATGAAAAGTGCTATGGACTCTTGAGATAGGAATGTATTACCTCAGTATTACCACTAATGCTCTAAAATGCTCTTTTTCTTACCCTACCCGATATTTCCAGGCCTGTATTGCCTACCTATAATGATATAGAGGTAGGAATTAATACATGTGTATTTTTTTTAGATGACACAAAGCTGTGTAGTGCAATACAATCTATGGAGGATGTTATAGGCTGGGAGGTTGACTTGGACAAATTGAATTGTGGTCATCAACTTGGCAAATGAGTTTCACTGTGATAAATGTACGGTATGCACTTGGGGCTAATAATCCAAGGCAACATATGGTCCTTGAGGGAGTAAATCTTGGAGAGTCCCTTGTTGAGGAGGACTGGGTGTACAGTAGATTATAAATTGAATAACAGGATGCAATGTCAATCAGCTGCCTCTAAAGCCAGCAAGATCTTGTCCTGTATGAAAAGTGCTATGGACTCTGAGATAGAATGTATTACCTCAGTATTACCACTAATGCTCTAAAATGCTCTTTTTCTTACCCTTACCCGAATATTTTCCAGGCCTGTTATTGCCTACCTCTATAATGATATAGAGGTAGGAATTAATAAGCACTGTGTATTTTTTTCAGATGACACAAAACTGTGTAGTGCAATACAATCTGTGGAGATGTTCATAGGCTGGAGGGTGACTTGGACAAATTGAGGTTTGTCATCAACTGGCAAATGAGTTCAATGTGGATAAATGTACGGTTATGCACTTGGGGGCTAATAATCCAAAGGCAACATATGTCCTGAGGGAGTAAATCTTGGAGAGTCCCTTGTGAGGAGGACCTGGGTGTATAGTAGATATAAATTGAATAACAGGATGCAATGTAATCAGCTGCCTCTAAAGCCAGCAAGATCTTGTCCTGTATGAAAAGTGCTATGGACTCTTGAGATAGGAATGTATTACCTCAGTATTACCACTGTGCAAGGCATTGATTCGGCCTCCCCTGGAATATGCTGTCCAATACTGGGCCCCAGTCCATAAAAAAGATGCCCTGGAGCTGAAGAGGGTTCAAAAAAAACTGGTAAGTTGTTCCAGATTAAATCAAATCAAAAGATGAAGGGAAACTGTCTCCCTCTATAGAAAACAAAGTTTAATCATCAGAGGCAACAGGTCTTTTTTTATTATGAGAACTGTCAATCTGTTGAATAGCCTGCCTCAGGCGCTGGTCACAGCAGAGAGCTTCAAGAAGGGCCAAAATGCCTTTTTACACCTAAATAACATTGATGGTTACATTATATAGAATTGTTTCCCCCAAATCCCTTCCTCAACCAATCCTTTCCCTTCCTTGGTTGAACCTGATGGACATTTGTCTTTATTCAACCGTATAAACTATGATACTATGAAATGCTAGGTCAGCTCGACCATGGCATTTAAATTCCTGCTGGGTGATTCAAGCTAATTCCCTGCTTGATTGATGCTCTGGCAATACTGTCGGCTGATCTAAGACCCCAGGATTGTCCATAGTAAATGCCTGTAACAGAAATGTGTCAGTCTATGCTTCAAGTTAGAGTGACAGTAATAATACCGTGCAATCAAGGGCATTGCTAGGGTGGTAAAAGATCAGAAAGCACAGAAAGTCGCAATATGCTCCATTCATATGGCATATTAATGTTCTAGTAGATTTTTTCTATAAAAGTTATCCTTGAAGTTTGTGTCACTAGTCTTTGTTTTGACACACATGTATCATACTTTCAAAAATGCCCACTCCGGTACATAACCCTCTCACATTTGGTTGTGCCAAAAACAACTTTATTTATATGCAGCTACAGAAAAGTCTATGTGGCAGATTTACTTACCCGGTCCATTCGCGATCCAGCGGCAGGTTCTCCGACGCTGATTCGAGTCTTCCGGAGATTCACTAAGGTGGTTCCCCCGATTTCCACTAGGTGTCGCTGCTGCACTGAATTCCGTCAGAGTTCACTGAAGTTCACCAAGCTATGCTGGATGCCGGTAAGTGCGTGTCAAGCGACACTTTTTTAAAAAAAAAATGCGGCGGTTTCTCCGAATCTGACGGGTATTCCGATGGCCATGCCCCCTAGATTTCCGTCACGTGCATGCCGGCGCCGATGCGCCACAATCCGATTGCGTTCGCCAAAATCCCGGGGCAATTCAGGGAAAATAGGCGCAAAATGGTAAAATTTGTGTAACCCGACGTAAATACGCGATTCGCCCCCTTAGTAAATGACCCCCTATGTGTTCCATGCACTGCAAGTGATCTTATGTTCTTTATTGTCGCTACATTTTGGTTCCCTGACAATGTTATTCTGTGACTTCCACTAACACTGTAAATACTGTAAGGCTGTGTTCATAAGTGTTATTTGCCTAGCTTTTAAACATTACAAGTCACTGGAAATGCATATGACATCAAGCCGAAGCCCGTCCCTGGAAGCTAGCATTGCATTTGTAATCGCAATGCTAGTGCTACGAGAGAACATGTCCTAAGAAATGTCCCCATAGCCCCCAGTAATGTCCTTCACAGCCCCTAGTAAAGTCCTCACACAGCACCCAATAATGCACCCCACAACCCCCAGTTTTGTTCCTAGTAATGTACTCACACAGCCTCCTGTGATGCCCCCATGAAGCTCCCAGTAATGTCCCTCACACAGCCCCAAGCAATGTCCCTCACACAGCCCCAAGCAATGTCCCTCACACAGCCCCCAGCAATGTCCTCACAGCTTCCAGCAATGTCCCTCACACAGCCCCCCAGTAATGTCCCTCACACAGCCCCCAGTAATGTCCCCACAGCCTTCAGTAATTTCCCCACAGTCCCCAGTAATGTCCCCCCACAGCCCCAGTAATGTCCCCCACACAGCCCCCAGTAATGTCCCCCACACAGCCCCAAGTAATGTCCCCCCCCACAGCCTCCAGTAATGTCCCCCACACAGTCTCCAGCAATGCTCCTCACACAACCTCCAGTTATGTCCCCACAGTCTCTAGTAATGTCCTCACAACCCCCAGTAATGTCCCCACAGTCCCCAGTAATGTCCCCACAGCGCCCAGTAATGTCAATACCATCCCTAGTAATGTCCTTACAGACCCAAGCAATTTCCACCCATGTCCCTCTGCTCATTCAGTTCTTACACCTTTCATGCTCTAATCCCCTTCCCATAGTTAGCCGCTATAATTTTTACCCCTCACCTCACTGGTGAGGTAGTGCAGCTCTGTGCACTGCCTTCCCCTGCAGATCATGTGATCACACAAAACATGACACTATCACAGGTCCTGTACCTGTAGAAATATTCTGCAGGAGGCTACATGTCCTGTAGGGGAAAGCAGTGTGCATAGTTTCTCATCACTATGTATGTCCTGGGGATAACAGTGGGGAGAAATTCTGTGGTGCCACCAGGTCGTTACCTGGGTGCGACTTGCCTGCGGTGGCAGCCAAGGTCAAGGTACAGAATCACTGGATGGTCTCGAGGTCAGTAACAGGCAAATGGTCAGGACAGGCGGCAATAATGCAGAATCAGGAACAGAGGAGAAGGTCAGGACCCAGTAGCGAAGGAGGTAGGTTAGGGTCAGGTCTGGGGTCACAACAGGAGGTCAGAATACAGAAGATACGCAGGAAAAGCTTTCTCATAGGCTCAAAGCACTAAGATCCGGCGGGGTTGCTGGGAGAAGCCGGCTTTTAAAGAAAACCCAGAAGTGGCCAGCGCAAATCAGCGGCACACTGGCCCTTTAAATCTGCAAGTGCCTGCGCGGGCGTGCCCTAGAGCGCAGGGACGCACGCACTGGGCAGCCAGGATGGGAGCAGGAACGTGGAAAGGTAAGTGAGCTCGGGTACCGCCACGGAGAGTGATTGCAGGGACACCCGTGACAAATAGGTTGAGACTTATGTGTGTTAAGCTTATAATAAGAAACCTTGCCAAATTCCTTAATTATACCCATTACCACCCCCACTGATCTCTCAGGGTCGAGCATTGTGAGGAGTATGTTGTCTGCATAGAGCGAGATGAGGTGGAAAAGGTCACCTATATGTATTCCGTGTATGTTTGGGCACAGCCTGAGCAGTCTGGCCAGAGTTTCGATAGATAAGAAGAAAACAAGGGGGAGAGGATGCAGCCCTATTTTGTCCCATTTATTATCCTGAATGGATCCAATATAGTACCATTAGCAAAGACCATGACTGAGGGGGAGGAATATAGGGCCTGGATACATTTAAGCAGGAAATCATCTATGCTCATTGATCTAAGCGCCAAGGTGTACAACCAATTAATGCGATCGAACGCCTTATTGGCATTCAAGACGAGCAAAACCGCAGGTTGCTTGTTAGAGTGTAGCCAGTTCAAAATGTTTACCACCCTCCGCGTGTTGTCCAAGGCCTGGTGTCATTTTAGAAAGCCAGTCTGATCATCACTTAGGGCATAAGTCAGTCTGCTAGTATGGCTGCATATAATTTGGCATCAACATTTGATAGCGATATGGGTATTAAATTTTGAGGGTCTCTGGGGGCTTCCCTGGTATGGATTGCATCTCCACATGTAAGACGGACAATCTTGTATGCTGGTGTCAATAATGACACTGACTGGCGTGTGGTCGGACCAATTAATTAAGCCTATTTTTGCCTCCTGAATATTGAATCTCTGTCCGTTAGTATAAAGTCTATTCAGCTATATGAGTTGTGTACAGTGGAGTGGAATATTATCCCTTTCAGATGCAATGATAATGCAGCAGGTGTCAAAGATGTCAAATTTTCCATTTCTCTGTTGAGTGCAGGTGTGCTGCAATCCAATTTTGGATCAGGGGTGATGTTTAAGTCCCCGAATATAAGTAGTTTACCTCTTACATGGGAAGAGATGACTCGCATGATCTTATGGAAAAAGGAAAATCTGCCTGCGGCTCAGTGCATATAAAGAGGCAATCGTAAATGGGATTTTGTTGCTAGTACTGACTATGATTATGTATCTACCATTTGGATCACATACAGTTTCCGTAATCTGAAGGGCAACAGTGGTTCTCAGGGTATTGAGGACACCTCTGCATTTCTTATGAAAATAGGAATGAAATACATGCGGGAAAGCTGCGGGATTGATACATAAGGCATCTTCCTGCAATAGATGGGTTTCCTGTAAACATAGGATATCACATTTGGAGGCTTTCGCCTCTTTCGACAATGAATTTATTTTATATGGGGTATTTAGGCCTTTTGCATTGATGCTGGTTATCCTGATTGCCACTTGGGGAGGGTACTAGAACTACAAGGTATCATAGTATATAAGGCTGGAAAAAGATGGAAGTCCATCAAGTCCAACCTTTAATAATTAAATGTTTTTTCCCCATAACCCGTGATATTTTTGCTCTCCAGAAAGGCATCCAGGCCTCTCTTGAACATGTACATAGAGTCAGCCATAACAACCTCCTGCGGCAGAGAGTTCCTCACCTTTGTCTATGTTGATGGTAGAATCGTTTCTATTCTAGGCGAGGATGCCCCCTTGTCCATGTCAAAGGCCTAGGTATAAAAAGATCTTTTGAGAGATCCTTGTACTGCCCATTCAGCTTCCACAAATCCCTCTGTAACACTAAACTATCGACCTCAGTATTAATTACTTAACACAGCTAAGTATCATCTGGAAATATTGAAACTTGACTGTGTAAACCCACTACAAGGTCATTAATAAAAATATTAAAAAGAAGTGGCCCCAATACTGACCACTGGTAATGTCAACCCAATCTGAGACTGTGCCATTAATGACGACCCTCTGTTTTCTATCACTAAACCAATTACTTACCCAAATACACAGATTTCCCCCTAGTCCAAGCAGTCTTATTTTATGTACCAACCTTTTATGCGGCACTGCATCAAATGCCTGTGAAAAGTTCAGATATACAACATCCACAGCGTCCCCCAGATCCAGTCTGAAAAGTAATTCCTCATGGAAGCCAATTAGATTAGTCTGACTGGACCGATCTCTAGTCTGTAGTTTCTGGGATCGCTTTTTGATCCTTTTTTGTATATTGGTACCACATTTTCTATTCCCCAGTCCTGTGGAACATAACCAGTCCTCAGGGAATTTTCAAATATTAAAAATAATGGTCTGTCTATCACTTGTCTATTCATGCAGAACCCGTGGGTGTATGCCACCTGGGCCTGGTGATTTGTCTATCTTAGTGGTTGTGAGGCGGCGCCGTACCTCTTCCTTGGTTAAACTGTTGACATTTCAAAGAGAATTTACATCATTCCTCATCGTGTCATCCAACAGGGGATTTTTCTGGGTAAAGACAGTCGGGAAGGCGTCATTCAGTAGATTGGCCCTTTCCTCATCTTCTTCCACCCTGACTTCCATGTTATTCCTCAGGGGGCCAAAACTCTCCGTTTTTAGTTTCTATACTTGAAAAATAATTTGGAATTATTTTTGCTCTCCATGGCAATATTTCTCTCAGGCTCTATTTTTGCATCCTTTATCTGCCTTTTGCAGGATTTATTTTTCTCTCTATAATTCTGTAACGCCTCATCTCTACCATCGTTTTTTAGCACCTTAAATGCCTTATATTTCTTGCTTAATGCTCTCCTTACAAGACTAGTTAGCCTCATTGGCTTTTTCCTATTCCTCTTATGCTTTTTTCCATATGGTATGTGTTTCTCACATGCCTTTTTTAGAATATTTGTGAAAAGATCTTCTCTATCACTAGCTTTAAGTGTGAGTATGTAGATATGTGTTATCTTTCAGTCTTTAATTGTACTTGAGAAAGGGACATTAGAGTCCCGAAACGCGTTATACCCAGTGACAACGAAATAAAATGAACCCCTTTTAAACTATTCAAGTTGTGTACCCTCATTCCCTCCTACACCTTTTCCGCTATAAGGCATAGCTCTCACAGCCCCCATATTGCCCCCAGTAATGTACCCACAGCCCATATTAATGACCTCCCACAGCCCCAAGTAATGTCCCCACAGCCCTCAGTAATGTTCCCCAAAGCCCCAAGTAATGTCCCCACATCCCTCAGTAATGTTTCCCACAGCCCCCAGTAATGTTCCCCACACATCCCCCAGTAATGTCCCCCACAGCTCCCAGTAATGTCCCCACAGCCTCCAGTAATGTCCCCCACACAACACCCAGTAATGTCCCCACAGCCAATATAAATGACCTCCCACAGCCCCCTATAATGTTCCCCACACAGCCCCCAGTATTTTTTCCCCACAGCCACCAGTAATGTCCCCACAGCCTTCAGTAAACAGCTCCCAGTTATGTCTCCATAAATAGATTTTAATAAACCCACCAAAAATTATGATTTTTCCTTATCTTGTCCCACATAAAATGCCATAAAAAGTTATCAAACATATCTACATGAAAATGGTACTATGGTAACGTTTTTGTAAAATTAAAAGAGTTATGCCACTTGGAAAATGGCAATACCAAAATTATAGATCTTTTCCCCACATTAGATTTTAATGTGTAAATTTGGTATTTGTACTGAATAAGGATGTTCCTTAGGGTATACACCACAAAAAGTTAATTCATTTTCAGCAATAGAGCATAGCCATTCCACATAGTGTCACTGAATAATGCATCTAATTCCACAATTATCCCTAACATGGAAACATTGACAGAAAAACAAATATTTTATAGCTTGTGTCCATGAACCAAATAAAAACCACTAAATTCTGAAAGGCAAAACTGGCTAACGCATGACCCGCCTTCTCTTCTGCACCATGCTGTATGCCCCTACAAAAAGTCACGTTTACATGTGGGGTGTCACCATACACCCCACATGTGTGGGGTGCATAACAAATGGGTCAGATGAGGAGAGGTTCCTCGCCCTCTCATCCTTCAAGTAAGGGGGGAGATGAAGATAACCTGGCCATGTGGTCCATTGGAGGCTAATTCCTGTATGGGCAGGCTCTACTCCCTTCCTGTTCCCCAAGATTGTCCAGTCATAGGTATTTCATGCTGCTAAGGAAGCAACTGCCTGCTTGGAAGGCATGTGGAATGCATTCGTTACATTTCGTGGTGCGCGGAAATTACCACTTCCAGCCACAACCAGCATTAACGCACATCGACTTGTCACTATACATAAACGCCACAGGCAGCCTAGGGCATGGGGGTAGGCTCCCCTTAAAAGTATTTAAAGATGGTTTTTCTCTGTCATGTTGATCTGAGGTCTGGATCAAGTTAGTATTACATATTGTTGTCCAGGTATGACTACTGATGAGGCAGACTCGGCACCCCCTCCGCCTCCAGGTATGTTAGGTGCTGTGGCCTAGGTATGTATTACTCCATTACAGCCAAGTAAGCTCTCCTACTTGCTTTTCCTAGGAAAAAGGGAAAGGCAAAGTTGAAAAGCAAGAGAAAAGCGAGGCAAAGCCTACAGAGGATATTCCAGATAGAAGATGTAACATGTGTTTCTACAAGTTGTCAGATAAACATAAAAAACCCATTTGCAAACCATGCATTGATAGGTTTATGAGAGGCAAAAATAATTTGTTTATGGATGAACTTAAATCTCGTCCATAGCAACAGGCACTATGTCTCAGACTCCCCTTCCTAAGAAGCTTTGGCTAGACATAATAGTCTCAGATGACTCTAATGATTCAGATGCTCCCTCATGTTCCACTACAAATTCACAGAAATCTGAGAAACAGGGTCCTGAGCAAATGGAAGCACAATATCTGTTCCCTGTTGAAGCAATGAATAACCTGCTTAAAGAAGTTAGAGAAACATTTAATGTTGGAGATGTGGTTCCCCCTAGCTCCATTCAGGAAGATTTGTTGGGAAGCCTCAGGGCTAAAAGAAAGTGGGTGTTTCCTATTAATGAAACGTTAAAATAATTAGTAACAAAATATTGGGATACGTGTCCAAAAGGAGACGTGCAAGTGCCAAAAGTAATAAAAAGAACAGATCTTCCCTTTAAAGACTCTGCACAGCTTCAAGATCCTATGGATAGGAAATCTGACTCCTTACTTCAAAAATTATGGGAAACCGCAATGTTAAATATGAAAACTAGATCCTGAATAGAAACTCTTGAGCTCACAGGGCATGTCAAGTAAGGTAATTAAAACTCTAAAGCAAAGTAGGAAACCTGTCACTTTTGCTCTATATTGTGTGGAAGAAATGTGTGTCATTTTGCAAAGGTAAGCTGTCCTATCAGACTAACCCAAATATTTTATAGATTTTGGACTTCCTCCAGGTGTTCCCCCGACAAAGGGTTATCTGTAAGCACTGTGAAGGTCCAAATCTTCGCATAGGTGCCTTCTCGCAGGACATAGATCAAACGCTTTATTACAGCTTCTACTAAACTCAAAACTAAATCTTTCAGGAAAACTCAGTTTTGGAGATTGCTATCACTTCAGCTAAAAGACTTGGGGAACTCCAAGCCCTTTCTTTTAGGAAACTCTAAGGATATTGGAGGATCGCGTAATACTAACATAAAATTTTGTTCCCAAGGTGGCTTCAGATTTCCACAGACAACAGGAGATCACGCTAACCTCCTTCTGTGAGAATCTGAGTAATCCTTGTGAAACCCAGTGGCATTCCTTATATGTAATGAGAGTCTTGATTGAATATTTGCAAGTTACAGAACCTTAGCGACAATATAATAATCTTTTTATGCTTTTTCAGGGCAGTGCCCTTAGGGTTTAGGGCCCACTCTACACATGCAGTGGCCACATTTTGGGTCGAAAGAGGAGGAGCAACTTTGAATCAGTTTTGTAAAGCTGCAACATCCAAGTAAGCCATCATGGATGACTAATGGAAACTGATTTACCAGTAGGTAATAAATCTCAATTTCAAATCTCATTAAAAACAATAATGAACCCCAAAACAAGTAAATTCTAAAATATGTAAAAATGACTTGTTTGACTTGTAAGCTGTATGACATCAAAATAGAATATCCAGACAATTTAGCCCCTCAAGGACACAGCTTGAAATGGCCTTCAGGACATTCAGGACACAGACCTTTTTTACATTTTTTTCCTTCTCAAATTCCAAAAGATATAACTTTTTATCTTTTATCTGACATGGGCATATGAGGGCTTTTTTGTGGCAAGATTTGTATTTTACAAAGGGTTAATTTTTATGGTAAAAAAGCATAATGATTCAAATGATTATTAGCTCTTAATTATTAGATATTAATGATGATTAGCTCTCTGCTGCAACCATACAGCTGTATTGCCATTTGTTTTTTTAATTAAAACATTTACATAGTTCACCCTACACTATAGTATACATGATATAATTAGTCTATAGGTTAGTACAATTAAGTGGATACATATTTTTGGGCCGGGGGAAGCACTAAAATTGCAATTTTTTTATTAGTTTTATTTTTTTTTATCCCTGACAATATGGGAATAACAATGTAATAGATGCTTGACAAAGGTCGGAAAGGATGTGACTATACGTATTTTGTGTGTGGGGGAGGTATTTTTTTTATTTTGTATTAAATATAAGTTTGTATAGGGAAATGGTTGGTGTTTATTTATTTTATTTATTTACAATTTTTTTTTCTTTAACTTTTTTTTACTGTCCCACTAGGGGACTTACACTGGGGATACATTGATCCCTTATACAATACAATACATTGATCCCTTATACAAGTACTTCTGTACTGCAATTTATTATATCTGTCTTTGTCAGACCTCCAGCTGCCATCAAAGACCCCCAGCACCCCGTGATCACACTGCAGGGGGCCAGGGGAATGACAGAGGGAACAGCCCTATAAAAACAGATGGCCTCTTGCAATCCTGTCATTTCACACTGCATGTGCTGTCTCTAGCGTCTAGCTGCTTGTACTCAGTAGCTGATGGAGTGATTTTTTCTCAAAGTCCAGGGTTCTGTATTCCCCAAATTTCAATAGTTTTTGTTGATAAAGTAGATATCAAGATTCCTTGTCAAATCCACATAGTTGCTGGAGTGATTTTTTTCTCAAAGTCCAGGGTTTCAGTTTTTGGGGTTCTGTATTCCCCAAATTTCAATAGTTTTTTGTTGATAAAGTAGATATCAAGAAATCAGTGTCAAATTTACATAGTTGAATAACCAATATGTCAGACAGAGAGGTGGCAGGAAGAGCAGGTAAAGAGATGTCGCAGCAGGGGTGACTCTGTGAGGTCAGAACTGCCGGTGTCATCTAGCGGCAGTGTGTTGATGAACAACCCAAAGGTTCTCGATTGGTTGACTAGGTCATCCACTTCTTCCCAAGTAACATCTGACAACCACAGCCAAGAGTCGGTGGGTTCGTCAGATACAACCCTTGTTAGCATGGCCCAGGAGCAGGTCACCTGTCCTCAACCAGCCTCTGTCCTCATCATTTCCCTCAGCCAGAGATCTGTTAGTTGGTCTGGGATCAGCGCCACTATACAGCAAGGACGAACTCTTTGAGGACAGTCAGCAGCTGCTTGGCAGTGAAGAGGTGGGGCAGACATCCGCTGCTTCATGCAGTAGGCAGGAAAGTAGAGTGGCATGGGAGGTTATGTTTCACTTGCAAGTAGTCAGGCTACGCATACTGAGACCATTAAGGAGAATAGCAGTGACAGGGAAACAGAAATCGATGATGATGCAGCTGATCGCACTTGGGAGCTGGGTGAAGCAAGGACTTTATCATCATGGTTGGAAGAAGAGGGTGGCAGCTTGCACGTCAGGCAGAGAAGCAGGCAGCAAATCGCTGCTGTGGCTGTGAGTCAGCAGGGTTGCAGCAGTGCGAGGGCTGGAGCCAGGCGGCCGCAGGGTACAAAACCCACTTTGCAGGTCCAAATAAGCAGTGGCACAGGGGCTCAGCAAGGCAGTGGCGTTAGTAGTCACTCAGTGCAGAGTGTTGACAGTAAATCACCTATTCGGCAGTGTGGCAGTTTTTTGTTAAGACACCAGCTGAGCCGAGTGTGTTTATATGTAGAATCTGCGGACAGAAAGTGAAGCGTGGCCATGGAGCTAACGTTGGCATCATGGCCCTGCGTCAACACATGCAGCGTAACCATCCAATGGCCTGGGAGAAACGTGTCTCAGATGTGGTGGTCCATCCTGCCGCCGCGGCAACAGCAGCGGCTCCTGGTGGCACACATGCCATTGCAGCCGTCAAGGCTCCAGCACCTCTGCTGAAGGGAGCTGTTTGTCTTTGACATTATTTCCCGGTCCAGATGCTCCTGCTCCTGCTCCTGACCATGCTCCTGCCCAAGTTGTTGGTCCTGCAGTCCCTCCCTTTCCAAGTGGTGGTCTCTGCACCCTTCAGAGAACTAATGGCTTGTGCCGAACCGAGATGGAGAGTTCCAAGCCAAAAATTTTTTTCCAAAAAGGCAGTATCAGTCCTCCACAAAATATGTAGAACAGAAGGTGAGCCAGTCCCTGAGCTTATCGGTTTCTTCCAAGGTGCACGGCAGCGCGGAGCTGTAACTACGGTCAGGGCCAGCACATGTCATTTACGGCTGACTGGGTGAATGTGCTTCCCGCCCAGCCATACCAACAACTTGAACAGGAGACGCCGCTTTCTCCTCCATGTTGTCAAACTGCTGCTCCTGCGCCAATGTCTGCCTCCACCTTCTCCACCACCACCTTTTGCCTCCACAAGTCTAAGTGCTGCTTCATCATACCACATGTGTAGGGCACAGCGGTGTCACAAAGTTCTATACCTGGTTTGCCTGGGAGACCGAAGTCACACAGTGGAGGAACTGCTGTGTGTCATGCAACAAAAAATCAATGTTTGGCTTTCTCCACGACAACTGCAAATCGGAACCATGGTGACAGACAATTGGAGGAACATGGTGTCCGTGCTGCAGGAGGGATGATCCATTCGCCTTGCATGGCGCACATGTTCAATCTGGTTGTCAAAAGGTTCCTGAAGTCTTCCACCCATCCGCAAGACATTCTAAAAATGACCAGGAAACTGTGCATGCACTTCATCCATTCTTACAAAGCCAAGCACACCCTCCTTGAGTTGCAACAACAGAACGGCCTCCCCAACATAGGCTGATATGCGATTGTCAGACTAGGTGGGTGGTGGCGAACTCACCCTGCGACAGCCCTGCGGGCTAAGGCCCTGCCTAAAGCAGATAAACCACCCTGGAAAGGGGGAACCCACTATCAGGAACCTAACTGACAGTCCCTGAGTGACCCTACAAGATGACAGAAAAACCTACTTCGTCTGGCAGCTGCTGGATGGTGGAGCGGATAAGTACCCGGAATACAGATATAGGTCAGTGTTCACACTGGTAACAGAAACTGACACAAGACAGACAGGAAGGTGGGGTCACACTAGGAGTTAAACGATACTGAGGGACAACAACAAATACAGACAGGCAAGCAGAGTCAAACAAACCGGGTCAAAACCAAGATGGCAGCAAAGGTACAGATACGTATAGCAAATAGAATGGTCAGTAGGCAAAGCAGAAGTCAATACACAGAAACACAAGAAACGCAATGGCAAGAGCACTAGATACACAGAAAGACTGCGGTGGAATATTAATTTCTGGGGGGGCTATATATGACATACATTGATGGGGAGCTAATGGGAACATTCATTTCTGGGGGGGATTTATGGGAGACATCAATTGCTTGGAGGGGGGAAACGTCAATTGCTGGGGGTGGGGACAACCATTTCTGAGGGGCTGGGGGGTATTCATTGTTGGGGTTTTGGGGGGATATCCCTTTTTGAAGGGGTACATCAATTGCGGGGGGGCTTTGGGGGAAACCAATTACTGGGATGTGATGGGATGGCATCAATAAGTGTGAGGGGCAGGAGGGACATCCATTGTTGTGGGGGCTGCAGAGAACATGAATTTCTTTGGGGATTAATTGCCCATTATATATATATAACATTATATACTGGAGGGTTGTGGGGACATCCCTTATTGGTGAGACTTATTTCATGTGGGAGAATTATTCAGTGGGTGGGGGCATTATTTAGTGTGGGGATTTTTCGGCAGCTCCTTATTAGATAATTAGAAAGGGTCACTTGACAGGGGCATTATCAAGGTGAGAGGTATTAAGTGCATTATTACATGTTAGGCCATGTTTAGGGAACATTATCAGGTGGGTGGCACAATGAGGGTGTAATGTAAAGTATGGGGCCAATGTATTGTGGGGGCCACAATGGGGACAATGTAGTATGTGTAAACTAGAATGAATAGTATATATATATGGGTTATTCTTAGAAGGTGATTTGGCGTTGTGGGGCTAAATCAGGCCAGTATATTGTACATTGCTACAATTTTAGGCTTATAAATTGTGGATTCCGTGTAGTCTTCTTACAATATTTAGAGTGAGAGTGTTAGGGGTAGCAGAAGGATAACTGTGTTAGGGGACCAAGATATAGGAACAATGAAGAACATAAGATGCCTGTGTGGTAAACTTTACAGGGAGGAGACTTGGTGATGCTGGGGCTAATGGGGAAGATAGAGAACAACTACAGTCCGAGGACACATCACCTGCAGGCAATGGATGGAATTGGTTTTGGCGGGAAACTCATTTGAGGGGGTCACTACTGTCAATTTAATACAAATGCATTGGGGCCCGTGCCCCAGATCTTTTACCATCCTAGCAACGCCCCTGCCCTGGACTACTGGGCAGCCAAACTTGATGTGTGGCCACAACTTTCAGAGTTTGCAGTAGCAAAATTACTGCCGCACCCTCTCCACTCTTTTGGGGGGGTTCTACAT
This sequence comes from Engystomops pustulosus, assembly GCA_019512145.1. Taxonomy (NCBI): domain Eukaryota; kingdom Metazoa; phylum Chordata; class Amphibia; order Anura; family Leptodactylidae; genus Engystomops; species Engystomops pustulosus. Next base: position 336,389 of record WNYA01000039.1, read on the forward strand.
GTATCAGCGTTTAACAGAACAGGTTCTGTATTAATCTATGGAATCATCTGATGTCAGTGTAAAAAGAGTGCACTCTTTGATGTTATAGTGGGATCTTGGCCCTCAGCTCAGTTCTTTTGAGCTGGCACCGAAGTTACCGTGTCAGGCTGTGTTCCTGCTTCCCTTATTTGGTCAAGCTGGCCATGGGCCTCTGTAAGTGCCCATGGAATTGAAGAGTGAAGCGTTTCTAAGAGTGGCGGCTGTCATGTGCGTGTCATACTAAACACAGCATTGTTTGAAGACCAAACCCTCCCTATGCATATATGGCACAATGTTCTACAACACCCCACAGGCTCTCTGCAGCCAGGAGATACCTGTTTTTTAACGTGATTCGACATGATTCGATTCAGGTTGAAAATAATTTTCTCAGAAAATTCGGCGAACTCAGTGAATCGAATTTTTTTTAAATTTGCCCATCTCACAGTACATGGAATTAGTACTTTAGATATTATACTGTGTTATATGCCTAGTCTATTAGTACTAGATGGGCTAAGAACCATGATAGAGTAGGGAAGATTGTGCCATGGACAATTCCTAGCTAGGAGCTCAATTTCATTTCCTGAAATAGGATTGCCTTCTTATGTATTCCTACTCTGCATCGTACTTCTATCCTACACAGGAATATTATGTTCCAACTGGTTCCCCCTTTGTTTATTTTCTTGGTTTTTAATATTTTGGTGATAATAAGAAAGGATAACCTTAAAAATATTCACACTACCCATGGTAAAAAAATATACCATAAGCCAACATAATTATTACAAGTTGCATAGGCAGTGGGCTTTCTACAACAGTATGTTCGAACATGGCACAGGATATCACATGTATATAAGAAGATATGATATATATTAATTTTTGTATTTTCAAACCTGGAATTTTAGTAAACAGTCTATCTATCCTTTTGCTGTAGATAAAGATATTTGTTTCACTGAAGCTTTTCCCCTCTTTTGGGGGCATGGGTTACCTTAACAGGTTATTTAGTCACAGGTCAGTAAATGTTGCTTTAATTGAGTTCTATTGATGTTTATTAACTCTCATGTGCAGGTCAAGTGCTCTTTTATTCAGGGTGAAAACAGCACTATTGCTTTGAGGAAAGACATTACCCTTTTCCTTTTTATAGTAAATAAAATAAAGTTCTTCCTCAGTGTTTTCTCCTAAATCTATTGTAATCCAAAAATTACATCAACTGCAATTTCCTCTAGAGACTGACTATGATTGAAATGTCTTTGCAGTCTGACATTGTGCAAAATTAGGTAAGTTCATGAATTTTCTAAAAGAAAAGAGAGTATAAATATATATTTGCACCCAGGTCAATAAATTAGGCCGAACTGGAAGTAAAGAGGTATCTGCACCTCTGTTTGATGTGATACTTTTCTGCGCTTCTTTAGATAGAAAGCCCTTAGGGTTTCAATGAAGTCATTAGGCATATGTGCCTTTTATCTGCTTCTTTCAATTAATTGGATTTGCAGAAATAAAAAATCTATTTTTTTTAGCATAGTGGTGAATAGTGAGTGATTTACTGTAAGTGTAATTAAAGGATCCTGTTCTGGTCATTGCAAGCATTTGTATCAGCCTCTAGCTATGGTTAAAATATGTTCATACTTGAGCTTTGGACACTTGTAAAGCAAGGTAAGATCTTTTATTTTATTATGTGCACTCTGTTATAAGCAACAAGAACAGTCTGGATGAGTAGGAAAATCATGTCTATTAATAGGTTCATTAAGTGGATTGTACATGCCGGGTATCAGATATGAAGTAGCTCTGTACTTAATTTATGTTTAGGAAATGTTTTCTCCTTAGTACAGGGATAATGAACCATAGACATTAGAAGCAAGGATGGAGGAGACAGGACAAGCTGAAAATTTCATTGTAATGCAGAACTTTGCCTCTAAAAAACAAACATACATAAATATATATATATATGTATGTATATGTAATCCTAGAAATTGTAGCCATTTTATGACTTCCTTTAGTATTAAGATTCTTGCTGTTTTGTAACTATTGTATTGATAGTTATATTTACAAAGGACAAGTTGCCTTAACATTAGAAGAGGTCATATTACTTCAACATTGCTTTGGTTAGAAGACAATGACTGGAGCCTTAACAATCTGTATATTAGATATGGGTCATTAGAGGTGACCTTGAACAAGACTCTGAAGCTCCTTTTACTCATAGCAATGGCAGACTTACAATATTAGCTTGTGTAGCTTATCATTATTAGGCCACCTCAACCTTACAAGAGCTTGGTATTACTGGTATGTGGATACACTTAATGCAATTCCTACCTTCCGAAGTTCAACTTCCTTGGTTGAACTTGATGGACTCGTGTTTTTTTAACCATATAAACTATGATACTATGATATAGTGACAGTGAAAAGGGATAACAGAGTATATATTTGGAAGACTCTTTTATTGATTTCTTGCCCCTCACCCCTCCCACTGCTGGGCTCTCTTCATAAATTACATCTAACTTGACCTTTTGCATATAGCGAATAACAGGTGTAGATGAAACAGCACCTTGATACAACATCTAAGTACTAGAACAACAAACAACTCTAAAGCAACTTTCTACATATTCAGATCTTTAATATTTAATATTAAGATATTTAATGATTAAGGGACTTGCAGTTGCAGGAAGAAAACGATTTGATATAAATGTCTTGAGGCTGGGGAGTAATTTACAGCAGATAGCGAGATAAACTTACACTAGTGATGCGGATTAAGTTACCTGGAGGCTGCTGTGTGTCCTCCTGGACAAACAACAAATTGAAGTGAATGTGCTGGAAGAACGTAATAAGAGGTCTTTGTCAGATTTATTTTGCCAGGTGTGCATTTATGTGTTCGTTGTACAAGGCAGAAATAAAACTGTAGCCTGCTCATAGTATAGAACATGCTTGCAGGAACTTTCATTTATTTTGCCCCTTGTCAGCCTGTCATCATTTGTGTTGTGATGGTGATAGATGATCTGAGCTCAGCCTTTGTAGCAACATCACATTACATAAAGGTTCTCAACTCGGTTTCTAAGTGCTGGGGTTCACCCTAGGCTCAGTCATATAGACTCAGGAGGAAGGTAGCATTGTAACAGCAATGGTGCTCTGTTGCTGATCCGTATCTTTCATTCCCTCATGTTGCATTACCTCTTTTTTATTGTGTGAAAAGCTTTGCTTTCTGTATGAATTAAGTAAACACCTTGCTCTGTGTCACATATTAAGTGTGCTATCAGATGAGGTCAAGAATAGGATAACTACATCCTTAAGTCGCCCAGGGAAGGTATGAATAAATAAAAAATCCTTCCTCTAAGGCATGACATGAAGTGCTAGTTTATACTGTAAATGTATACTTTGATGAATTGTGCATAGATCGATCATAAGCTGAATTTGAAATGAAAATTATATACAGTTTATATCGCTGTAGGTCTAGTAAAAGTTTAAGTACTTCATATCAGGGTATTCAATATTTGAAATTAGTGACATATTGCCTAATAAAACACATTGTTAACATAACTATAACTTAAAGAAGGCTATAAACAAAACGATACATATAGATAGACTAATACAAAAATAGAATACACTACATATAGGTTAGATAGATAGACTACTGTAGATACAAGTGTAAGACAAACATAGAATATGCTGCAGTTAGATTAAAAAGATACTGAACATAGATATATAAAGTAAAACAAAGACAGATAAAATATACTGTAGATAGATAGATAGATAGATAGATAGATAGATAGATAGATAGATAGATAGATAGATAGATAGATAGATAGATAGACAGATATCCAAGAAAAAAATGAGACTGCACTCCAAGGTAAAATTCTTTTTCTTGAAAAAGGATCCTGAACAGGGTCTGAAACGTTGCACGTGGGCTAATAAAGCTCCCATCCGTTTTTTTCACATTTTACCTTGGAGTGCAGTCTCATTTTTTTCTTGGATATATTTGTCTGGTGTGTCAAGACCAGGATATTGGGGTTTGCACCCACAAAATTACTTGGCAATCTTGGTGCTGCTGGACTTTTCAAATGTTGTTTAGATAGGCAGATAGATACATTGATCGTACAAATAGATGTATAAGATAATACAAATATAGAATATACTGAAGAAATGTTAGATAGTTAATAATGTAGATAGATAGCTATATACTAAAGATAGATTTATTAGACTACAAAGATGAATAGAATATACTGCACATAGATTAGATAAATAAATACTGTATATAGAGGTATGCATAATACAAAGCTAGATAGAAATGTACTGCAGATAGATAAACACTGTAGATGTACAGACAATGACAGACAGATATCCCATATATAATGTTTTAGCCGCTATGTATGTGCCTTTAATCATCTGGGGATATGTGAGGAGTTTTTGAGGCAGGAAAGTTTTGGTGCTGTGTGTGTGCAGGCTGCTATGCGGTGCAGAGGAGCGTTAATCAGTGGAGCTGTGCAGTGTAACGTCACTCCAGTACACAGGCTTAGTGAAGTGATTGCGGTGCCTGGGGACTGGGAGCACTACTCCACTCTATAGTCAGGTATGATGCACACACAAATGTCTCCATTACCAACCAAGGACACCGTGCCAGCCACAGCATAGCTCTAGTCTGCGGAACCAGTGCCAGGACCAGACGCAGACTGCTCATCCAGGTAACCACTTCAGATACCACTTTACAGCAAGCTCCTGAAATGGGGCAATGTGCCTGCACACTGCATTGTCTTCTGTGACTAAGCTTTCAGAGATTGCGTGTGCTCTTTGTTCTGCAGGGAGATTCAAGAAAACTTTTCTCAAAATGAGTGTATTGTATTAGAAAAAAAAGTTTTGTGCTTCATTCAGCTATACTTATATTCGACATGTTAATTATTGCCTGCTAAGTAATACAAATTTATAATAACCATAGAATTACTGTCTAGAGCAACTTTACTGGATTATGTGCAGAATGAGGGTTCAGAGCCTATCACATGTATTTGTGGTTTTAACCGTAGAGAAAGTTTGGGTGATTCTAAGTATCTGGTCATTTTCTTGTTACTTAGTTTGTGATGACATATATAGGTGTCTGGTCACTTACATAGTTTGTGTCGAGAAATTCTAGGTGTCTAGTCACTTTATTGGTACATAGTTTGTGTGGACAGATACTAGGTGGCCGGTTACTTCTTTGGTGCATAATTTGTGTGGACATATACTAGGTGGCTGGTCACTTACACAGTGTATGTGGACAGATACTAGGTGTCTGGTCACTTCCTATATAGATATTATGTGTTGACAGATTCTAGGTGTCTAGTCACTTCCTTGTTTCTTATTATGTGTGGACAGATTCTAGGTGTCTGGTCACTGTGTATGTGTGAGCCGGTGCTAGGTGTCTGGTCACTTCCTTGGCACATAGTTTGTGTGGACAGATTCTAGGTGTCTGGTTACTTCCTTTATAGATATTACGTGTTGACAGGTTATAGGTGTCTGGTTACTTTCTTTGTAGATATTATGTGTGGACAGATTCTAGGTGTTTAGTCACTTCCTTGTTTCTTATTATGTGTAGACTGATTCTAGGTGTCTGGTCACTGCGTATGTGTGAGCCGGTGCTTAATGTCTGGTCACTTTCTAGGTGTCTAGTACAATCATTGGTACTTAGTTTGTGTAGACAGATTCTAGGTGTGTGGTCACTTACATTGTTTGTGTGGAAAGATATGAGGTGTCTCCTCACTTCCTTGGAACATAGTTTATGTGGACAGATGTTAGGTGTCTGATCACTTCTTTGGTACATAGTTTATGTGGACAGATACTAGGTGGCTGGTCACTTTCTTGGTACATAGTATGTAGGGACAAATCTTAGGTGTCTGGTCAGTTCTTTGGTATGGAATTTGGTTTCTTCTCTTCTGTGGCTTCCGTGTTTTCTGTGGAATCGGTGCACGTGTGCTCCTTGATATTCAATAAGTTCTCGAGGTGAAATGTTAATGAATGAAGTTGTATTCATTTACCATGCCTATCAATAATGACACACTGAACAGACTACTGAGGCCCCAGCCAGTGCCTTCCACATGTGACATGCCCTAATGCACCATGGGGTTGGAAAATCAAAAGCTGAATGTTGAAGTCGCGGAGTTCACGTCCCTGGATACATTGGGTGCAGCATTTCCTTGCCGTGTAAAGATTACAGCATCCCAGAGAAGAACTTATTTTCTTCTCTTTCTTTTAACTTTCCGAAATCATGAAGCAAACAATGTTCCCATGATGTACAATGCATCATCCCAATACTTGTATTAACTTCAGTCTTCCATGAGCTCAATGAATTTTTATTTGACATCCTTTGTTATGTAGATCAGATTGTTTGGGCAAGACACTTATTTAAATGGCATGCTTGTCAGCTGTGCCATTATCTGGTGTGGGCTTTATTAGTGGATCCCAGGAAGAGCATTTCCTAGGTTGTCTATATATATTTATGTATGTATAGATAGATTATTTTAGGGCTCACCCAACATACAAAACACAGTACCGATGGTATGATTTTTATGTAAGCAATTATTACAGATAAATAAATAGAAATTCTACTATAGACTGATGATGATGAGATATATGTATTTAAAACTAAAAGCAGCAGTCAAGCAGTATATCCTAGATTAGGAGTATTGTGGTCTCCAGATAGTCATCAATCACCCTCAATCGAGCTGTCAGCAGTGGGCACATTGCTTTCTGGGAGGCAGTCTTCCAGCTGGGGAAAAGAAGAGAACAACGTCATTAATTAGAGTGTGACCCCAGGGCTATCCGCATGTCTGAACCCTGGCAGTTATCTCAGCAAGTCAGCACACTATAGATACATATATAGATGCACCTAGACTGCCGTGCCAGTCTTGATGCCAGGGCATCCCCGGTCTCCGCCAATAAATCCCACCGTTTTATTTCAGATTAGAAATCTAGTTTATTATTTATTAGATTATTATTTATAGACATTTATCTGTGCATATAATATATAGTGTAATAATAATAGCGTGCAACTACTATCTTGTAAATTGATAGATTTGTGTCGATTTGTGTATATTAAGGTATGGATGTCTACTGGTATGTATACTTTGTAATCCATAATGCATTTCAGCCTTTTATGTTTTGTAATATTTGTTGATATTAACAATTAAAGTACATCAAAACTGTGAAAAAGACTTTGTAGTTGTATGTGTACAACAGTACAGAAAGAATGATCATGTAGTGTTACATAGTTTGTGTTACAAATGTAAGATACACAGCTGTAAAACAAACATTGACGATGTATTCCCGTATCAGGGGCCACGTATAAGTCACACTGTTTTTTGCATTACCTCATTCCAAGTTTTAGTTTCTGCCACATTCCTGTTCTTCACAGGCAGACACTTAGGTGTAATGAGATTAACAGAATTTTCATTGATTAATATTAGCGGCAAAGCCTTCAACAACCTTGATTGAATACGGTTGATTTATAATTTGTTGAATGAACACTATACTCAGCTGGCAGAGTATTGCGGAGGGAAAAGTACAATTTCTGCGCCGCTTATTTGTAAATTAGGCTAATTATTAGTGTGAGAAACACATGCTCATTAATTCATTTCTAATTAAAAGTGTTTCGCATCCTTCAGTGGGCAAGGAGATAAAATCATTAATGTGTATGGCAATGAATGTTTTCATCAAACACCGATAATTACCTTGTAAGATCACTTGCACAATCCATAAAAGCGATCATTGGAGATCCTTGGATGCACAGCTCCGGCGATGAACGGGTGTGGTGATGTCACCTTAGCTAGCTGGCTTGTCTGTGGGCTGATTACTATTATTATTTTGTGTAAATGTGCTCTGCAGCAATACTCCCATTTGTTTTCAATATATTCATAAGAGATATTTTTAAGAATGGTGAGCGAAAGGCTGATTAAAGGGTTAACACTGAATATTTTCTTCTTCCCCTTTAAGCATCTGGGAACCTGTTGTCACCAATTGTTATAGAAGAAAGCTCCAATACAGAAAGCCACAGAAAAACCCTCTCCTGTTATTCCTGAGATTGAGAGTTGATGTAACATGTCATATCCTCAGTTTGGGTATCCATACTCCTCCACACCTCAGGTAAGAGCCATTAGCTTATAAAATTATAAATGAGGAATATAAGAAATGAGATTGTATCGGACAATGTTAACCTGTCTGTCCTTATTTATAAGGTGGAAATTATTATTATTAGTACCACTATTGATATTATAACTATCATCCCCATTATTATTTATCTATAATATTTATTAGTAGTAGCAGTATTATTAGGTCTGTTATTATTAAAAGTCTTAATAGTAAAAAATATTACTATCAATAATAATGGTATATATGCTTTAATGAGCTGTGTATTTAAAATAATAAGAAATGGTATCATACATATTGTATGTATATTATCCAGACTGTATATACATTATTAGAAAATAAAGGCAGATATGTGAAATTCAACTTTTTCAGCTATTTCACTAATACATCTTTTTAGTCATACTTTTTGTGATTACTGACTTAACACTTTGTTTAGATGCAAATAGAAACATCTAGTGTCCCTGGGCTTTTTCTCACTGTATGACATTCCCCTTCAGTTCTTGATGACCACCAATTCATTGTCAACCTGCTGCGAATCAAGTGGAAGGACTTTGTCAGATACAGCTGCTGCTGCCTCTGCTCAGACCCCAGTCTATTGTCCTGTGTATGAGAGCAGGCTTCTGGCCACTGCCAGACATGAGCTCAACTCTGCAGCTGCTTTAGGAGTTTACGGGAACCCCTATACAGGCTCCCAAGCCTATGGCAACTACGTTACATATGGCACTGATGCTTCTGCCTTCTATTCTCTGGTAAGACTAGTCTTTGTTCAGAACCACATGAATTTATTAGTTAAGCTTGATTTATTCACTGTGTATTTACATATGTATTTGGCTGAGTTTGTAATTTTTACTTGGAATTACTGATTTAGATGAAAGTCTTTCAATATATAAAAATACAGTTGAGTGGCAAAATTTTATATATATATATATATATATATATATATATATATATATATATATATACGCCCCCCCCCCCCCCCTTCCCCTTCCTTTTCAGCTTGTCCTGGCTCCCATTTATCTGGTAGTATTACATCTTATCTTCAGATTAGCATAGAGTATTTATCTTCTCTATTCTCAAAAGATAATACAGGAAGTGACAGCTTGAGATGGATGTTGTCAGTTCTTTTATCATTTGTTGTAGTGCAGAATATGTATTAAATGTGTATGAACTGCTTCCCTTATCTATAAACATATTAACAGTCGAATGAGTTTTTGAGAAGGATCTATAATGCACTCATTCGTTATATATATCCATGGGAGCAGAGAGCATTATACAATTGTGTCATGAAAATGAACTAATTTGTCTTGTATTTAGCATTGTGTGTTATACTGATATTATTAGACTGTGTCTGGAAGCTCAGATAACACTATGGATTCAAAGACGTAGACGTAGATTTTACAGGGTGAATGTGTTGGAATAAATATGTATACTGTCATATGAACATTCTTGACCTTATGTTACAGAACACGTTTGATTCAAAGGATGGCACTGGATCTGCGCATGCGGGTATTGCCCAGACTACTGCTTACTATCCTTATGATCACACCCTGAGCCAGTACCAGTATGACAGGTAATTGAATTATTGATATCCTTAGTTAGTGTAACAATATTGCAAGGCCTGCCACCAGCACATTGCCGGATAATAAGCTGAACAGGTTGGACATGTCTTTTTATAGGTTTAGAATGTTTTGCATTGTATATGGCACCATATTCTGTTTAGTTGGAAACCGTCATTGTTACAAAGTAGTCTAATCAGTCTGTTGCATCAAGCCAAAAAGCCTAAATGGTCAAGCGATTTGGGTAAGTTGAATAACTGTGAAGATGTTGCCCTTTAAAGTAGGAAATTGTATCCCATCTACAGAACTGGACACAAAAGTGCCGATTCGTGAATGTTGCTATATTTCAAGGAAGCTGGATTAGTTGCTCAGTGAAGTTCTAACACCTGTCCAGGGTTCATTTCTGTTCCTATAAAAGTTAAGCAACATACTTGCTGGTCATCACCAGTATTTCCTGTTGTATTATGTCCTGTGTGGTATAAAGCTTATGAAAAATATAGAAAACACTACATATTTTTGTGGCATTTAAGAAAAGCGTAGGTGTCCTGATGCCAATAGGCAAAAATTCCTAGGTAGTACCAATACCTGCCATGCATCCTTTATAAATGCAAGTGTTATGGTCTACTATAATATTAGTCTATCTCACAATTTTTTATGAAGCAAGGAATCCCTACCTGCCGGCTGAACATGGGGCCTTAAAAATATTTTTTTTCCTATGACGACCAAATATGTATATTCTGCAGTATGTGTGAGTAAGCATTCTTCATTCTGCATTTTCCTCTCCTCCACACCATTCCTGGTGACAGTGAGACAGGTAATGGGCAATAAAGTTTTATAAAGTACTGAAATGATTCAAATGCTGACAAAGTCACTTTTAAAATCATTGGCTATTGTAACCTGTCAGCAGCTAAAAATTACCTTTCTGGTTATAGGTTTGTTTTCTTCAGGTCTGACAGCTGGGATCACCAATAATCATTTGTGTACAAATAATTTACCAATGTTAGGATTAGTATGGGACTCAGAAACAGGATTGAAAACACACTTAACACATGTCCCCTCAAAAGTTGTTTACATCTATTATAGGAAAATGCCTTTCTTAGAAGCCCTTGATATATCCCAAATGTAGAGGAATATAAAGAATCTCAGTGGAAATATATGGCCTATGCCACTACTAAACAACAATACTTATTTCCTTAAACATAAACTTTTAAGCAAGAATCAAGACACCCCCAAGTCTACAGTTTAAGCAGATTCAGCTGATGTCCACGTGTATTGAAAGAAAGTATTATCCTTATTGGAAATTTCCATGTCGTTATAGCTGTATGACAGTTTAATTTAGACTGTTTTCTAATAGATTTAGGGATTATGCTTTAAAGGCATTACCTATGGCCCCATTTGTGATAAACTCCCTAAACATTCACCTTTCCTGTCTGAATAATTTGAACAGATATTCTTGGCTACAAGACAATAGATATAACACAGCAGACATGACAGTGAGAAGTTTGAATGAAATCTAGTGACCAAAGTGTTCATGCATTTCTCTTATCATGAAGTTGTGCTCAGCGATAAAATAACTAATTGATATTGTGGTGATGTTATCAGAAAATCTGTCCAATGTAGAGGGTAGATATTGGAAATCACTGTGTCTCTGTCAGCAATGACTCTACGATAGATGGTTTGATCCCTTTGAATTTCTTTTTTTTTTTTAAATGCTGCAGTACAAAAATAGACGTTGTCCTTATAGGCCATGTGTAATTATTGGGCATATGAATTAGCAATGTAACTATTCCCATCTAGTATGCACATTTTTGGGGGTTTCAGGAGAGGTTTTATTGAGTTTCCAAAGAATTGCAGTTACTGTGTTGTCTGTATATATTTAACGGCTTAGTGTGGGGATTGAATGTTATATATGTCAAAATTACACTGCACTGTAAAGTTACACTGTAAAATTATACTGCACTGTCAAATTACCGTACACTGTCAAATTACACTGCACTGTGTAGTGTAATTTTTACATGTATAACATTCAATCATAGAGCCCCACAACAAAAGTTTCCTTGCACTAATACAGTATCATACAGTGGCTATGGAAAGTATTCAAACCCCTTTAAACCTCTGGTCCTTACCTCCGTTAAAAAAAACCCATAGGTTTAACGCATCAGTTAAAAATCTCATTGGCATAAATTTAAATTTAAGTCATATGTTATTTTCAGTCAGACAGTCATGCGTTATGCATGCATTTTTTCTTAAAGAAAAGATGACAATGGCTGCAGTACTTCGTTTTGCATTTGAAAAAAAGCATGCATAATGGATGTTATCATTTTACATTGAAGTCAATGAGAGTCGGTTAGAAAGAGTACATTTTCTATCAGTTATTACATCAGTTTTTTAGATAGAGAGATAGGCACATATAGATATCGAAAGACAGATAGTAAATCTATACATACGTATAGAAATTTAGATGTTAGTGTGGGTTGTGTGTGGCAGGTAGATATGAGATATAGACCAATGATTTGTCATAATAAATGTTGAAAATTGACAGTTGTGTTCCCACTCCTAATTGACCTCAATTTCCAGTCACAAAAAAATCTCCTTCTTTTGGACCTGTATCCTTCCCCATACATCAAAGAATCCTTTCAGCTAAACTCATCACTATTGCTAAACTGCTAATAAGGATTTTCACATTCTGGCTGTCAGCACCCACAACTCAACAAGACATAGCAGAGATAAATGTAGTATTTTCCTATGAAATGGCACTCGCATATGGTTTTCTTAAGTCCCAAGCTCCAATATAAATTTGGAACCCCTGGTCAAATCATCACTCTGCTGACAAACCTTTGCAGCATATACTGTACCTTCTTCTCTCTCTACTCCTTAGCATCAGTTTATACATCTACTCAATGATCTAGCCTGTCTTACCTGTGGCTTGAAGTTATCCAGGTTAAGCTGCTTGCCACAAAATGTGTTGAAAACTTTGACAGGGAAAATCATGTGAGTTTAATCAGATTCTGGTCCGAGTGTGCTTAGAATTTCTTACTTGTGCGATGCTGTGTTGGGTTTTTCTTACTCAAGTGTAATGCGGTTTTGTTCCATTTTTCTCTTACGGAAAAAAAAAGGAAGGACTGAATACATTTTTTTTTAAAGGGCACTTGAGCTTACTTGAATGGCCCATATATGTGAGCAAGGGGTGCCTAACATTTAGTTGAATTTTAAATTTTTTTTACACATGTGAAAATTTTCCACTTGGGCACCTGAAACCAATGCCTAATAAAAACTTTAAGACATGTTGTAAAAAAAAATAATTCTTTTTGATAAATAAACAAATTTTCAACAGAATCACATATGATGAAACAGAGAAATGGGGAAGAAGGAGGATCAAAGGTCTGTGATATATACTGACCCTCAAAAGAAATAGAAGATGGTGGTGGGTAACCAACATGTGACATATGTGGGTGTGGGAATTCTTGCTGACTATAATGGGAATATGCACCATACTGTCTCTTGTCCTGGGAAAACTGAGACTGCAGTTGCATAGGCCTGCAGGAGGTACAGGGGGGCAGCACAAGGGACATGTCCATACAAGCCTTCTCACCCCCCCCCCCCATAAAAAAAGCACAAAAAATACTTACTCAGTTTGGCACAAACATTGAGGGTACTCAGAAGGAAGCAGTGCCTTACAAATGTCCTGCCATACTTGTTCCTTTTGTATTGCAGTCATGGTGGTCATTGACCTTGATGTACCAGAGTAGTGACGCTAATGAACCATTTCAATTAATTTTTCCATGCCCACGTGTTGTGGAACTGTTTCAAATTCAGTAAAAACAGCAGCAGGAATTCTAGAGAAAATGCTGCCAAAATGTGGCTCAGAAATCCACTTCTTGGATTGACTTTTGGCCGTGCACATCGTAGTTATCCCCCTGTTATTTAGGATTCAAAATCATTCAATGCAGAATAATGATTTTACCTAATTTACATAATATCCTTCTCAACTACAAATGTGTAAGCCTTTGTGGAGGCATAATCAATATCAGTATCACTTTTTCCTTTTCTCCTACAAATCATAAAAACCAATAAAAATAATATTTAAAACAAAATGGACAGTAACTGTTATGTCTGTTAAGTCTTCAGTTATGTTCTGTTTATTTCAGTTTCTTTATCTTTCATTTTTGTCTTTTTTAACAGTGATACATAAAAGAAATACTTAACCGAGCCCTTTAATAAAAGTTGTTATATACATACACTTCAAATTAATCAACTTTGACTTGTGCAACATATAACAGAAGCATAATCTCTATAGATCATACAGACAATAGAATATCTAAGCCAAATTAAGAACAGATATTGACAATGAATTTGCTATGTGTATAGGTGCAACTTGTACAATATGTTCTATTGGGAAAGCATACATGAACAGGCAATTTTAAAGATTTTTTTCATTGCAACCTAATGGGCCCATTATTTGGTAAAAAAATTGAGCTGATTTATTGTACATCATATTTATGATATATTATGTACAGGGCATGTTAAATGTTTCTATTTTTAGCATATTCTATGGATACATTTTAAAATTCTGACTCTTTGCCATTTTGCGGGCAGCATGTAAATTTTTTTTTTTTAATTGGTCAGTGGAGTTGTATAGGGTATAGCTGTTAATTTTTACACAAGTGTCAGCATTCTATCCCTTAGAGGAACATAAATAAGACTAGTTTGTAGGAAATAAAACAAATTCTATATTTCTCACTATAAGAAATTCTAGATTACAGCGCTAACCAAAGCTTTGCATTCCCTTCCCCTGAAGGGATTTAAAACAGTTTTACCTTGCTGCCCTTAAGCAGCACAAAACCACTTAAGCCATCTCCACCTCTCTTTCAAGACCACATGGGTGCTGGTGACCTTTCAGTATAGTGTGCATTAAATATTCAGCTGCAATACTCTGTCTTTATACATTTTTACAATTTCATCAACAAAAGCCTGAGACACGGCTAATAAAGGAGCAGGAAAAGAAATATTTATATTGAGACTTATATCCTCAGGTCATTCAAATGTATCCTCTTTAAACAGGCTTCCTTGGTAAATTACATGCACCCTCTGAGATAGTAGGCATGAAGTAATGCACTTTATAGGTCACTTTATTATTGTCTTTATTTCAAAAATTTACATTGTATTGCAATTGACATTTTAATTTTGTTTTGTGCATGGAGCTGGCTGGGTCAATGTATTTATAATGTATTAGCCACGATGTTGTATTATTAGGTATGGAACCATGGATGGAGGTACTCGCAGAAAGAATGCTACCCGGGAAACCACAAGTACCCTGAAGGCCTGGCTACAGGAGCACAGAAAGAACCCATACCCCACCAAAGGGGAGAAGATCATGCTAGCCATCATCACCAAGATGACCCTCACCCAGGTCTCCACGTGGTTTGCCAATGCCAGGCGGAGACTTAAGAAAGAAAACAAGATGACTTGGCCACCAAGAAACAAGTGTTCCGATGAGAAACGACCTTATGATGAAGATGAGGAAGATGATGAGGAGGATTCATCAAAGGACCTTAAGAACGAGAAGATTGGTTTGTTCCCTTTTCAAAATTTGAGTTAAGATGCATATGGTGCATCATTAAAGTAATAATGCATAAATAGCCTATTTAGGTATCACACCATGTTTTTAGGACAGACCTTTATTCCTAACAGTGTTGCCATCCTTTTATATTGTTTAAGGCTCAGTTCACACTACAGTTAAGATTTACGTTTCTAGCGTCTGCTTAATAAAAGTTAGAAACTGAAATTGAACTGATCCATTATAAATCCCTTTAAAATAAATGCAATTTTTAATGTTATCTGTTGTCATCTGTTAGGTAGTCATCCATTTTTTGAATTTGAGTTTGAAGTACCTTTATTTATGGATGACGTATGGCGTAATAGTACATCACACGTCGGCGGAATTCCTGAAAACACCCATCGGTAACATCCGCGGTTAGTGCTGCGACTGTTCGTGGGTTTTAACCATGTAAATCCTCTGGCAAAGCTGCCGGAGGCATTCAAATCTTGTCAGTGTGGGCGCCGCCATATTGGATTCGATCAACGCCCCCGCAATCAGTTACTATGGCAGCCTCTGGTCATACAAAGACATGAGTGAGACTATGGAACTATCTGCCGCAGGAGGGGGTTATGGCGAACTCTATGTACATGTTCAAGAGAGGCCTGGATGCCTTTCTGGAGAGAAAAAATATCACGGGTTATGGGGTTAAAACATTTACTTAAATCTTAAAGGTTGGACTTGATGGACTTCCGGCCTTATATACTATGATACTTTGAGGCTGTCTCCTTTTAAACCATTTATTACAATATGCGATTTGCACATCTAGCATTAGATGTGGAAATTTCCAATATACTGCCATACTGTAGGATGGTAGTATATAGTAGGATCAATCAGACAACAGAGGGTTAAAGTAGCCTAGAGGGTCTGAAAAATAGTAAACAAAAAAAACTTAGAAAAATGTAATTAATAAAAGCTAAAAATCCAAATCAACCCCTTTTTCCTAGAAATAATATAAGCATAAATAAATAACAAGTAATTAAAAGTAATAAATAATAAAAGTAATAAAAAGTTAGGTATCGCTGTGTCCCAAAATGTCCGATCTGTCAAAATGTAATAATGGTTATTCCTGTCGTTTAACCCCCGTAACAGAAATTAGCTCCCAAATTCGAAAATACCACTTTTTGCCATTTTTAAAAATATTAAAAACTTGCATAAAAAGTGTTCATTACGCCGTACAGTCCTTAATATGGTAGCATTGAAAAAGTTATCAAAAGTTGCAAAAAATTACATCACATACAGCTCTGTACACTGAAGAATGAACAAGTTATTAGTGCCAAAAGATGGCAAAATGAAGATTTTTTTTTATGTATGAAAACATTATAAAACCTATATAAATTTGGTATCCCCATGATTGCACCAACCCAAAGAATAAACGAGACATGTCTTTTGGGGTGCACAGGAAAAGCCGTAAAATCCAAACCCACAAATAAATGGCGCAAATTCACCAATTACCCTACATTTGGGATTTATTCCAGCTTCCCAGTACAAGGCATGGAATATTAAATACTGTCACTATGAAGTGCAATTTGTTACGCAGAAAACACAGCTCATTCATAGAAAAATTTAAAAAATTATAGATTTTTGAAGGTGCAGAGTTAAAAATGGAAATGCAAAAACAAGGTTAAGTTCTCTTTTCCATTGAAGTCAATTGAGACAGTATCGGTTTTTACAGTTTGTTCAATGTTAAAGTCACACTATTGTGACCTGTCACCCTAAATAAAAGCACTAGGAGCTGCTTATTAAAGTAAGAAGTTCCTAGCACTACCCCATTTTTAGCAGCTAGCAGACACTGCAGCACCAGGCCCTGCAGCATTCATGAGGGGGCGGGGCTAGGAACAGTGACTGCTGCATGAAGCCCGGCAGTCACCGCCATCCTATGGTGGTCCGGGGAAGAAGCAGCTGTGGCTGTGTCTGCTAGCTTTATCGGATGGATCCTGCCTAAACAGAACATAACGGATGACATAAAATTTACTTTGATGTCAATGGGATTTTTAAGTGATACTTTAAACCTCCATAAAACCTCTGTTTGACCTCCACTCTTTACTTTTTTAACAGATTTAGGGAACGGAGGGAAGCAATGGTAATGTGAATTGAGCCTTAGATGAACAAATAGACAGGTATCGATATACAGAAATAGTTAATATATAGATAGAAAAATAGATGATGGATAGATTATAGATAAATATGAGCTATAGAGAATGATAGGTAGGCAAATAGAAATGAGAGATCAATCGGTAGGTAGATAGACAGACAGACTGACTGAATGACTTGTGGGATAGATAGATAGACAGACAGACAGAGAAGCTATAGATCAATCTCTGGAAAGTGAAATTAAAGTGTTTGTACTGTTAACGTCATCTGTTATGTTTAGTTGTAATCGTTTATTTACCATCCATTATAATGGAGGTAAATAAACAGAAATGTTGATGGTAGTGTGAACTTAGCCGTAGGTTTCTTCCCTCTGTTAAAAAAGAGAAGAATGGAGCTTTAACGGAGGTTTAAAGTTTACATTCAAAATCCCATTGACACCAATGTAAATTATATGTCATCTGTTATGGTCAGTTTTTTCATTGATCCATTATCCATGCATTTTTTTTTCAAACGGAGGAAACGTACTGCAGCCTCCATCATTTTTTCCTTCCAAAAAATGCATGGATAACGTTTCTCTACCTAAATGGAACATAACGGATGACATAAAATTTACATTGATGTCAATGGGATTTTTAAGTGATATGTTAAACCTCCATTAAACCTCCACTCTTTACTCTTTTAACGGGTTTAAGGAGCGAAGGGAAGGAACAGTAGTGTAAAATGAGCCTTACTATTCACATATCCATCCTCCACATATATCACAATTACAATACAGGTACTTTTAGCTCTATCTTTAAACCATATATCTATCAATCTGTATGTATATCTTTCTATCATGGAGAAACAAACATTTAATTGCCACCCCTTCCCCTCCCATGTATTTTTTTAGCAGAAGAAACCGGAAGAGAAGACAAAGACCTGGATCTCAGTGACCTTGATGACTTTGACACAATAGAGTCTGAAAGCTCTGAATGTGAGTTGAAACAACCATTTCATCACCAGCCTCAACAAGAAGGACGTCTCATGAGGAACAGAGATTGTGCCAGTGACCACGGCAAAGATGTTATCCTGAAGATGCCACTAGCCGTCTCTTCAGTAGACCAAGACATTGACAGGGCTAATAACTGTCTAAAAAGTGTTGTTGATGAATGTGAGCAAGACTTAATAAGGGTAAGACAACGAGCCTGTGAGTCCAAATTGTGTTTTCCACTGCAAAGTCAACAACTACTTGATTCCAAGCCCAGAATATGGTCTCTGGCTCACACAGCCACCTCCTTAAATCAAACTGAATATCCATCCTGCATGTTGAAACACCAGGGAGTGTCCTCTCCGTCTTCATCCTCCTCCTCCTCCTCTTCTTCTGCTGTGTCCACTCCAGTTTGTGTTATTGACAGGCGGCAGGATTCTCCCGTAACCAGTCTCAGAAATTGGGTGGATGGTGTTTTTCACGATCCTTTGTTTAGACACAGTACTTTGAACCAGGCCCTCACCAACACCACCGTTTCTTGGGCCACCACCAAAGGAACCATTCTTGAAGGGGGTACTTTAGGACGCTCTGTTGGGATCCCTTCTAATATGACTAAAGGACAGGACAGTAGTAAGGAGTTTATTACATTTCCCAAGTCTGGGAGCAAAATGTTCTGCTCCTAACAAAATATACAGTAGTTTATGAATATATGAGACTTTATAACAACGGGGTTCATTCCCATAAACCTGTTCAATGAACTGATGTTTCAGATTATTTGGTTATTCAATCATCTTTGTTGAATTTTTTGAAGAGTTGTCAGTGTGACAATTATTTATATCGATGTCTAAAGCACGGACTATGCTACAGTATGTGTTGGAGTTATTGCTGTTTACAAACCAGAAGTTTACAAAGACAACAAAAAAAAACCTGGAGGTTCTACCATATGAAAGCATGCTAGATTAGTACATCAAGATCCAAAAGATTTCTTTTTAAGTGATTCACAAGCAGCACCGTTTTCAAGTTACACAATGCACACATGTTGGATGTATAGAAATGGCATTTCTATTTGTTCACTCCAATAAATGCTCTGTTTCAGAGATACAAGTCTGTCTGTTTGCCACAGGAGGATGCGGTGTATATATTTATATGAGGAGATGGTACACGTGATGATGTGTGAGACATCAAGAGATAGATTAGATACTGTACAAAAAATAGATATATTATTTGGGATATAGATGGGTACTGTAGACAGATTTCAGATAGACAGGTAAATAGATAGATATAGATAGATGATTAAAAAGGTAGAGTATTATCCCAAATCGGACTATTGCCGGGCTATTTTATGGTAAATGCATTTCTCTCGTTTAATCTCGGCATTTTCATTCTACATTGTGTTTTTAGGAAAATATAGAGAATATGAGCATTTTAGTGTCTAACTAAGCATTACAATTGAGTAATTGGGGCCTTTTATCGTCAAGCATTACCCTAAGTTAATACTATAGAGTGACTTCCTATCTCCCAAAGTGATGTTTTCACCACCGTTTTGAGCCTAATGCTTCCCTAAGCTTCTGTGGGGTCTCTATGAACCTGCATGAATATTTCAGCACTTCAGGATAGATGATTTACTGTTTCTGACATTAAGAGTAGAGCCAGGAGAAAGAAAGAATGGTTGTAGTGTTCCCTCCCTTTTTTTATTTCCTTAATTTTTTTCAACACAAATCACAAACATGTTTTTGTGACAAATATAAATATACTATATACATATATATGTATATATATATATATATATATATATATATATATATACTTTTAATTTAATTCTACTGACATGGATACATTGATTTAGGAAGACTTATTTCCATGTTCTTGTGAGTGGCAATTAAAGCATTAGGCTGGTAGCTGTACACTGTGTGTACAGGTAGCTATAATTGGATTGTATGCAGTCATATAAGCTGTCATTGTATTGACTTTCGCTCTCCTGGATGATATTATCGAGATCACTGAACCTCTCCGCTGATCTAGCTGTCAAAGGCTGTGAGAGCTGCCCCTGGCCCTGGAAAACGTGCATCAGCCAAGATAATTTGAAGTGAAATTTTCATTTTGACAGTAAACCCCTCAATTTCTGGAGGATCTGTAGCTTGTGATCTCAGTACAGGGGAGGCTTTACACACAGCCACGTCTTCAAGTGAAAAGGGCAGGAGAACTCGAATTTCTTGTAATAGATAAAAGGGCAAAAAAGAGAGTCAAGGGGACTTGACAGTAATAGCAAAAGTGTTTTCTCCTGGGGGGAAAGGTCTGCTGGGCCAAAGAGGAATGTTAATGTTGCTGCTGAACTGGCCAGCACCAAGCAACTCACACTAAACTTCATGTGCACAATGCAAATGACATTCGGGACATTACAAGGACTAGTTTTGTCTCGTGTCACAAAAGACTAGTTTTGCCCTGTGAGACACAATATTACCTATGCTGTGCTTGTATGTGTAATACATAGAAATTATTTTAGATCAGTGTTTCATCCCAGGAAATATTGGTTTTCCGAAGGCAAAACAAGGCAATACACAATCACTAGTCATAAGTATCATACTGATTTCACTCAGAATTTCGTCCCTTATCCTATACGTACATCTAAAGAATCTGTTTTCCCCATGTATCTGCATTGCTATAATCCACATTGTTATAGAAAATTCAGACTATTGCCTTGGTATAAAAAAGGAACTCTGTGATCCTTGTTTATACCAAGGCAATAGTCGGAGATACTAGTACATAAAAGTTTAATTGTATCCTTGTAATGTTTCCACTCCAACTATAAGACTGTACACTGTACATTTATAAAATGAAGACTTGTTATTGCTTTTCTCTTTAAGAAAAAATTAGACTTTGATAGGGATGTTCATACTAAGATTACTTCATTAACCTCTTGGGATGCCTTGTGAAGTACACCCTTTATTCAGGAGGACAGTAACACTTGAACGTGTTAATACTTATTTGTAAACTGCCAGTTAGAAAACGGCAATATTATTTAAGCTAAAAGACACTTTCAAATTAAACCAGTGGGATTTTATTGATTTTAAACCGAGCGCCGAGTAAAAGTACTACCTCTTATTGCCCATCAGCCTGTCCCACTTCAATTATCGGGCATCAGTGTTTTGCTGCTAAATTCATAACGCAATAAAAAGGGAACAGAATTGTATAATGTAATAGAAAAATAATATTTTCTTCGGAACAAAAGCGACACAGCATAATAATAAAGTATTGTTATATTTTAGATTGTTCTGACATCACCTCTTACCGCAAGCTTAAAATGGTTTTATAGGACAAGTTATGTACCATATAAAACAGGGCATACATTAGAATACACATGTATTCTATGATAAAAGTTTATAATATAGCATACATAACGTTTACCACACGATACATTTGCAAGTCAAATCAAATATTAACCCATATTATAATAATTGTTACAAGTAAAACCAAGATGATTGTTTATGAGTAAAATAGTTAATAACGGTATTTTAGACAGCTAGAAGTGTAAAGAAAAGCCTATATAATGACACATATCTACATGGGAAACTTAATAAACTGATATATAAATATATAGCTTAAATTTAGAAGCTTGTATATATCTGATAAACAGAACATCCAGAACATTTTTGGATATAAAATACATAGGGTGTTTATAAGATAAAAGCCTACATTCTGTCTTATCGCCTATATCATGGTATTTGCAAATAAAACAATAGAAAGGAGACTATTTCTTCAAAGAAAGCTAGATTCTAATTTATGACTCAGACTTTTGCGTTCATATATATACTAGGATCGCACCAGGCTAGCTGTCTCTGTTCCCCAGCAAGGAAGGAGCCCGGAATAAAAAATAAGAGGCTGAGTAAGAAAGTGAGAGATTCTTAATCATTCAACCATAGCAAATGCAGAGCCACAGAGGAGAAGATGCTAAATTAGCGGCGCTCTTTACATGGAGGCCAAGTAAAACTGTAATCAGCGACGCGTTACTTTTCATTAAGCGACTGTGACAGCAGCATATTCAGCCTCGACAAGGGAACAGCAGCGGAGAAATAAACTGCTCTCACAGCCCGACTCATAAGATAATTCCTTAAGCTCCATTAACAACTCTTAGCCGCAGGAAATGGCTCCCCTGAAAACATCTCCAAATCTAAAAGCTTTATCGACCTCTCAAACCTCTGCTGATGCTTCCATTGTTTTGTGTAACTTAAGGGATAAGCGTCCAGCAAGGTAATAGACTTTGACACAACACTTTCTCCACCAGAGAGCCAGGAGAAACCAGACCCTTGAAATGATATTTAAGACAAAGCCAATTAAGACTTATTTCTACCCACAATGAGCCCCAAGAGGGCAAACATTCCATCAATGTCATGGAGGTTTCATCTGAAGAGCAACAATGACCACATCAAAATATAATTATAATTGGAACTCCACTTTACATCTAAATATATTAACATTAGCTATTTCTAGCAGAATTAAGAACATATGCACTTGCACATTTTATTTTTGATGTCATGTTATTCTTGACATTTGACTCATACCAGCTACAGATATACAAAATACAACAGAAAACTGTGAACATGGAGGAAGGGGGTGGTAATCATGCCTTTTATGCCAGTTTCCTTCCATTTACAGTCTACATTGTGCTCCAGTTTTCTGCTATACAAGGCATGAAAATGTCACACACTCCTGGCACTCACCTCATTTAACTATAGCGTGTGCCAGGATCCAGTTCACAGTCATGGCCAAAAGTTTTGAGAATGACACAAATATTATATTTTCACATGATCTGTTGCCCTCTGGTTTTTATGTGTGTTTGTCAGATGTTTTTTTTATCACACACAGAAATACAAGTGCAATCATATTATGAGTAACAAAAGCTTTTATTAACATTTAGAATGAGTTAATGCAGCATGTCAATATTTGCAGTGTTGACCCTTCTTCTTCAGGACCTCTGCAATTCTCCCTGGCAGCTCTCAATCAACTTCTGGACCAAATCCTGACCGATAGCCAGGGGTGTACCTAGCCTGTCTGCTGCCTGAGGCGAGCCATTGAGAGACGCCCCCCCCCCCGCACATATATGTAATATATCAGGGAGTGTCAAGACCAGATCCATCATATTGGTTTGGTGTAAAAATAAAGCAATGCAAAATGCATACAGCGTGCCGCATAGTATAAAATGCATACAGTGTACCGCCATGTAGTATAAAATGCATACAGCGTACCCCCATGTGTATAGAATGCATACAGCGTACCGCCATGTAGTATAATATGCATACAGCATGCCACCATGTAGTATAAAATGGATACAGCGTACCACCATGTAGTATAAAATTCATACAGCATGCCACCATGTAGTATAAAATGCATACAGCATATCGCCATGAAGTACAAAATACATACAGCGTGCCGCCATGTAGTATAAAATGCATACAGCGTACCGCCATATAGTATAAAATGCATTCAGCGTGCCGCCATGTAGTATAATATGCATACAGCATGCCGCCATGTAGTATAAAATGGATACAGCGTAGCACCATGTAGTATAAAATGCATACAGCATGCCACCATGTAGTATAAAATGCATACAGCATATCGCCATGTAGTACAAAATGCATACAGCATACCGCCATGTAGTATAAAATGGATACAGCATATTGCCATGTAGTACAAAATGCATACAGCATACCGCCATGTAGTATAAAATGGATACAGCATACCGCCATGTAGTATAAAATGCATACAGCATACCACCATGTAGTATAAAATAGATACAGAGTACCACCAAGTAGTATAAAATGCATACAGAGTACCGCCACGTAGTACAAAATAGAAGCCCTGATAAATATCAAACAGTAGATACAGCATATACACACACACATATACACATACACACACACACACACACATATATAGATATATATAGATATATATATACTGTATATAGATATATACACAGACATATACATATATACACACATACATATATATACAGATACACACACACATATATATATACACAGATACACACATATATACACATATATACACAGATACACACAAATATACACATATACATAGATACACACATATATATATATATACAGATACACATATATACACAGATACACATATATACACACATATACATGCATATACATACATATACACACATATATACACAGATACACATATATATACACACATACACACATACATACATTTACACAGATACACACATATATACAGAGATACACAAATACATACACATACATATACACACATATATACATATATACACAAATACACATATATACATATATACACAGATACACACATATATACACACACATATATACATATATACACAGATACACACATATATACATATATACACAGATACACACATATATACACACACATATATACATATATACACAGATACACACATATATACATACATATACACACATATATACATATATACACAGATACACACATATATACATACATATACACACATATATACACAGATACACACATATATACATACATATACACACATATATACATAGATATACACACAGATACACACATATATACACACATATATACATGCAAAGATAAATTTACTCTACCTTTCTGTTGTGTTCTTGTGTTCGGCGCCTAGTCCTGCAGCGGCGGTGTCGCGTTGGGCAAGCCAGGAGCGGGAAGACTCGATAGCTGGTCCGGTGAGAGGGGTGTGCTAGGGAGCTCGGAGCTTGAGTGGGGGCCGTCGGAGCAGGGAGCCGAGAGCCTGCAGTGGTGGGGGGGAGACGGGAGCGGAGCGGGGCTGACACGGGAGCGGAGCGGGGTTGACACGGGAGCGGAGGTATGCGGGTAGTGGCAGGCGGGAGCACATTGTCGGCCGGGAGAACGGTGTCCCCGGCTGGAAAGTGGCGCTGGCAGGCAAGGGGGCGGAACATCAGTGCCGGCGGGGGCGGGTGCAAGGTGCCGGTGGCGGCGGGGGGCGGGCGCAAGGTGCCAGCAGCATCGGGGAGAAAGGTGCCAGACGGAGGGCTGCAACGCGGTCCCGTTGGCGTGCAGAGCACGGTGCCGCCCCCTTGTTGAGCAGGAGCCGCGCCGCCTGAGGCGAGATGCTCAACTCGCCTCATGGCAGGTGCGGCCCTTCCGATAGCAGTCCATTCTTACACAATCAATGCTTGCATTTTGTCACAATTTGTTGGTTTTTGTTTGTCCACCTGTCTCTTGATGATTGACCACAAGTTCTCATTGGGATTAAAATCTGGGGAGTTTCCAGGCCATGGACCCAAAATCTCTATGTTTTGTTCCCTGAGCCGTTTAGTTATCACCTTTGCTTTATGGCAATATATATGATGTATGTGTGTTTTTGTATATTCTGTGTATATTGTATGTATGTATATGCTCAATATACTGAATGTGTGTGTGTATTTCCCATATGTGTGTGTATATGCTGTATATACTGAATGTGTATATTCTGTATGTATATGCAGCATATGTGTATATATTATATAATGTGTATTCAGTATGTGTGATGTGTAAATACTGTATGTGTGTATATACTTTATGAGTTTGTATATACTCTGTGTATTAGTGTATAAATGTATATGAGTGCATAAATGTGTATGCATAAGTGTATATATCAGTGTATAAATGTGTGTAATTATATAAACATGTCTGTATAAGGGTACATTCACAAGAACATATGGGGGACCTATATCTGGCCGCAAATTTGCTCCCGGATATACTTCCCTCATAGGCGTCTATAGTGTCTGGGCTCGGTACGGTGAGCACACCGCGTACTCACTGTTTTGAGCCATGGCTGCAAAAGAGATAGTGCCTTCTCTTTCTATGGCCGTAAGAATGACCATGCCGCTCTATTCTCTATGGAGAGGGGAGGGGTGATCTGCGATCACTTCTCCTCTCCAGCACGCCAGCCAGGCTATAACTGTGCCACCAGACCTTTATGTGAATGCAGCCTAAATATGTATATATATATTTTTTTAAGGGGAAGTGGGGCCCCATGCAGAAATCTTCTATGGGGCCCAATCTCTCCTAGTTACGCCACTGCATGTCTGGTGCAGGCTGAGGTGTATGTTACATGGGACTGCATGGCTGTGTGGGCTGAGATGTATGTTACATGAGACTGGATATCTGGTAGGGGTGAAGGTAGATATAAAGATGTGTTACTGGGGGAGAGGCGGCTGTATGTAGCTGTGTTACTGGGGTCGAGGCGGGTGTATGTAGATATGTTACAGCTGGGATAGTGGAAAGTGAGCAGGAGTAGGTGTATGCACGCTACACTCCACCACATTTTGCGCCCAGGGGCCCCCACCAACCTTAATACAGCCCTGCACAGTATCGTGAGCAGTGTAAAGCTACAAGCTACAGGCAGATGAGTTCTTTATCCAGGACTAAATTTCTGACTGCAGCAACTCCTATCCAAACACACAGATACCACAAGAACTTAGGAAAAGGGAGGGAATTATCACTAATTGAGGATTGTTGAGTGGTTCCTTGTACTCGGGCCAGTGTGTCATATTTTGCATCTAATTTATTATATATATGGCTTAGTGGGGAAACTTTTAAACTTTTTTGTACCTAAAAAGTCCCATATCCCGAGTGTGAATTATGTAGAATTAATCGCAGCAAAACTTGCAGAATGTGCCGAATCAGGCGCATCTATGAGCAATTGCATTTTTAATGCCAAATTTGAAACGCAAAACTCAATGACAATTCAGTGACAATTTAGTCCTAGCAAGATTGAGTACAATTTGCTCAAATGTCACATAAGAACCAGAAAAAACCAAACGGTGACAAAACAGTTGCAAAAATGTCAGAAAACCAGCCTAGGGGCCTGCGGCCCTATGTCTCCCAAATATACCAGAAGTAAACAACTTTCCATTCACATACGTGGAGCAGTTGCAACAGCTGATCCAGTAGCCACATGGAAGTGAATGTTTCCGTCACATATGTGGCCCACTGTTCTATTCATGTGTTATTTTGGCTGCAGGGGCAAAGACCCCAAGAAATCACTTATTTTTCATTCTTTCAATAGTGGATATGTGTTATTATTTCTGCAAGAGATAGACAAAGCTATATTAAGCTTCTAACTGGGTTCTTTGTCCCTTTTTTCCAGTAAGCGAAGTGGAAATTTATTTTGCCCTAAGGTGCAAATCTGAGGCAGAATGATTGCTATCAACATGCTGCCTGACAATCAAGACTATCTTGGCAGTATATTGACAACAATTGGACTGTTAGGCCTCTTCCACACTAGCGTTGCGTTTCATGTCAGGGTGCAATGCGTGAAAAACTGAAGTTTTTGGCTGCGTTTTTGTTCCATTTTTCCTTGGAGTAATTAGCGTTTTTGCGTTTTTCACGCGCGTGTTGTTAGCTGGCTGGGATTACAATGTAAAATATAGACAGCGTTTCCCGATCTCTTACATACAATAAATCACTTAAAAACAAACCTACCTAAGACCACTATCTGTAAGTAACAGCGGGGACTGCCTGGGTATAGTATATTCTGATTATTACTACATGGTTAAAACTACAGTAATCTGTAGAGTCTTTAGCTTTACTAGGGACTTGACTATTACACACAGAATTAGAGATGACGCGAAGCATCACTAGTCCGAGATTGATGTCTCAGGTTACGGCATTAGGTGACTCGAAAGTGTCAGTTGCTATCGGAACGATAATCTCCGCACACCGTCCGAGAAATGGCAGCTGGCCCACTGTGTGAGTGTTTGCATTTTGGCGGCCAGAAACAGAGCCAATCAGCAAGCAGGAGACTCGCACCATCCTCGCAGCAATGACGTGGTACCTTACACGCGATAGCTAGTGGTTGGTGGCTCACGTAGGTGACCGTGGATTAGACATAGCCGCTGCCGCGGCGTGCTCGGATCATCTGTGTCTGGATTGCGTAGTGGAGAGAGCTGCTGTGCTGTGGTTCATCGGGAAAGCGTTTAGGGTGTTCTATTAGCTTACTTTAGGTCAGATATGATTTCTCCAATGAACCAAACAGCCCGTTCTAGGGCTTACAATAACGTTAGTACTTTTTTTTTTATTTGGCTAGCTAGTACCGATATTTGAGGATGTTGCAGGGGCAGGGGAGCTTTACCGTTGTTTAGCTTCGCTTAGTGACACACTATCCACGCTCAACAGCTCAAAGTGGGAAGAAATTTTATTTTGTAGGGGGGTTTGATTTCCTTAGGCACAGTCGCATTTTACTTTTATTTAAGGTGTATTTTTGAATAATCGTGTCACTCCTATCTTGCATAGTGTGTGCTTCCTTTCATAGCTGGCTAGAAACTAGCCATGAGGAGAACCAAAACGGCTCTACTTAGCGCCTACAGTACGTTATATATATTTGATTTATGGTTGATCTGTGGTGGCGGTATTGGGCTGCAGTTGCATCTTACTAGGCAAAAATTGTGATGCAATTGTAGTGATGAGGCTGCGACCGCTGGTGTTTTGGCGGCTAGTGACGCACATATGCCATCGGGCAAAGACGGAAGGTGGGGAAATTTTCTAGGGGTTGGAATTTCAATTAGGAACAGTCTGCCATTCTTTTTTTATTTAACGTTTATTTTTTTAATAACTCAGCGTCATCTTTCAATCTGGCATAGTAGGTGCTTTCATACTTGGATAGAAAATAGCCATTCAGGAGATCACAGACGGCTTACTTAAGCCTACAGTAGCAGTTATATAATTTTGATTCTTGGTGATCTGCTGGTGGCTGTGTACTTGCTTGCAGTTGGCATGATTACTAAGGCAAATTGTGAGCAATTTGTATGTAAGTTGCGAACACCTGTGTTTTGCGCCTTTAGTGACGCGACTATCCATGGCAAGACGCGAAGTGGGAAAATTATTAGGGGTTGGTTTCATTAGGCAGCAGTGGCTGGCCATTTCCTTTTTTATTTACGTTTTTTTATTTTTTAATAAACTCAGCGTTCATCTCATTCTGAATAGTGGTGCTTTCACATACTTGGCTAGAAAAATAGCCATAGAGAATCGCATAACGCTTATCTTATCGCCTACATTAAGCGTTATATAATTATTTTTCGCGTTGTACGTGGCTGGTGGCATGTACTTGCTGGCAGTGCACTCTACTAGCAAATGTGAGCATATTTGTGTGAGACTCGACACAGACCGCGTGTGTTTGCGCTTAGTGACGCATCACATATCCATCCGCCAGAGTCCTAAGTGGGGAAACTATTATAGGGGGTTGGATTTCAATCAGGGCACACGATCGTGGCTCATTCCTTTTTTATTTTCTGCTTATTTTTTAATTAACTGCAGACTGCAGTCTGCATCTGGCTATAGCAGTGTGTCTTTCATAATCTTGGCTAGAAAATAGGCCTATAGCAATGGTCAGGCAGCGTTTGGTTTTAAAAACTAAAATACCAAACAAAAAAAAAAACACAAAATAAATCACAAAAAAAGTTAAAAAAACAAATAAGTTATATACTTCTCATTTCAATAATGTTTAAACCGCGAGGGTAGGGGGTATGAGGGACGAGGGCGGGGTATTGGGCAGTCATATCTTATGCAGGGGGCAGAGCGCAGGGTGCTGGGCGGGTTGTAGAGACACCACCTGCTATGAGGGAGCAGGGGAACGCTGCAGAGCTAGCACCCCTAGGTTCATGTCTGAAGTTATCTTGGGACTGTGGTTTTTTTTTTAGAGCACTGGTGAGGCCAGACAGAATTGCGAACAGGTGACTCGAGATTGCCTGTACAATAGCTTCGAGCATTTGTCACCCAGTCAGCTTCCACGCAGGTCCACCCATGTCACCGAAATGCCGCACTCTGCAGCTCTGTCACACTAGCCTCCTCTCCCCTCCAGTCTCGGGGTGCCCTCAGTCTTGGAGGGTATAACTGATCGAGAAAGCAATTGGCATTTGAATCGCGGCATACTCTGAGGAACTGTTTTCTGGTACACCTTGCCTACTACTCACAAGACTCACTTGTCGGTTTTGCTGCTGAGCAATTTTCGATGCCAGGGTTTTCTGCACCAGTCACAGCGTACTGGGTGGTGTATGATGACGCTTTTGACGTAGTGGAAGAAGAGGTGTAAAGAGGTGCCGTGACGATGAGGCGAACGGTGTCAGGTACAGGGGTGGGGTAGTTGTTTGTCAGGGCAGGATAGCCTAGGGTGGAAGCAGACTGAGGGATCGGGAGGGGATTTGAGGTGAAATACCCAAGCTGGGTGGATATGCGGGCCGTTGAGTGAAACCAGTGCTTCTGAGGACGGAGGAGAGTCCGACCAGTAAGTGGAGACAGTGTGGAGAGGCAGTGATCGGAGTAGGGCAGGGCAGAGGCATGGTGCCAGCGAGTGCACGAGCGCAATGGGTCTCAACGGAGATGAGCTCGTCTCGAGGGTCGAGGGCTTGCTTGCGCGGCGAGTGGCTAGATTTTTTCAGAAATGTTGGAGAGTTCTTTAAGGGAAACGACCGGAAATGACGCGACGATGGTGGTGTGCAAATTGCCAAACCAGGATCAGCAGGGGGTTCGCACCACCACTACTAGCTTAACATGCCACAGTATGCGTCGCCTATGAATGCTTAAACACGCCCAAGCCAGTGGGGCAACAAGCACGCGTACCCTCTCGCTAGCACACTCCTGGGACGTGCCTCCCTGCACTGCCTGTGTCAGCTGATATCAGCCATCGCCGCAGGACCCTGGCACAAAAACCCATCGTCCCCGGCCGTGGCTCATCGATCTCCCTACACACGCATCCACAGCCGTTCAGCTCTCGCATACCGTGATGCTGGGCGGCAGCGCAAATATAGTGCAACCCACCACCACGCCCAGGCCGATTAAGTGTCGCAACGATCTCCGAGATATGCTTGCGCTGGGAGGCTGGAGGTGGAGCCTATAGGCTTAGTAGATACGCAGGCCTTCGGCAACCTCATGGCGGGGCCGAGGGCCCCTCGGTATTGGGTCCGCCGGTCCGCGCCAACTACTTTTCCCGATGTGGCCGTCCGGCCCCAGGCTACCAGCACGTGTGCAACACCATCACATCTGCGTGGGGCTTGCCATGTACCAACGCACGCTTCTGAAAGGGTCCACCTGACTCACGAGACTACGTGGACGAGAGTGCTGCCGGAGCATTGGGCACATATATGCCTGACGGTCAGCATTGGTTATCTTGGTGGAGGCGGAGACAGAGTCTGACTGCAGGCTGGGCTTGGTCATGGATACTTGCCGACGCGAGGATGCGGGGGGCTACCCGGTCCAGGTGTTCGGCTTACTATTGCCTCCTCCTCCTCCCCACTCCTGCTGCGCTCCAGCTGCCTCTCTTCTCTGGAACACCTATCCGTGGGCATGGCGGCCATTCATGTCGGTAAGCTCTAGCACACGCAGGGCAGTGCCATCGGCTAAGTCGACCAGCAGCGGTGCTCATATCTGCTGAGGCGCTAGGCTGAAAGGCACAACACGCGCCCAAGATCTATTACATGGCATCACGGCGCAGACTGATTCTGTGGCTGGCACGCAGCTGAACCTGAAGCTCAGCATGGTTGTTGTGTGACAACGCGTAACGGGCCGTCATCCTGGGTGGGCGCTCTGCAACACATCGGCAGTTACTGACACATGTGGTCCTACTGCGCTGGGCCCTATGGTTTAAATTCTGATAGTTTCAGGCGTTTCCTCCAAATGCCTCAAGATTCCATACTCCCTAATCTTCAGATTGCGCACGTAATGTGCGCCGAGCATCTTTGTGTTCGGCGATTTCAGGAGTCCAGGCACTAAGATGCTGGCGCACTCTCAAGGGCGAGGCGTCAGGCGCGCCTCCACGGCTGCCGCTTCACCGACTGTCTGTGCCGACGTCGCACGGAGGTGGAATTAACGCACTGACGCATGTATCCAGGTTTATCCAGCAGCGGCAAGAGCGAAGTTGTAGACTGGCCAGATGTCAACTCCACCAGAACGGGTAGTCCAGGTCAGTCAAGCTTCTGCAAGTCCTAGCATATGAGGGGATTGGACGTGATGTCTGATATCTGTTCAGGTGCTGAGTAAGCTGTGAGGAGTCAACAGAAGATGGTCAGTGGCGATGCGCGGGCCATGCATCGGGCCATCACCTCACGCGGCTGCTTGCCTGTTGAAAAACTGTGCTGCTGATGGCAGCATGAAGTCGGAAGTCTTTGCGCTATCGTGCATCAAGAGACGGGGGATAGAAGATATTCCGCTTGTTAATAGTCCATAAGCAAACCCTTAGGTCTGTTTCACAGTCGCTATATGTCGGAGGTAGGTGGAGGTGGAGGATGATGAGATGAAGAGGGAGGAGAATGTTAGGTGCTGTAGACAGCAAAGAGGGGATCATTTTGAGTCATTCACTGTTCAGGCGTGTATGGGCAGTAAGAATAGGAGTTTGGTAGGAGTTTGGATGAGAGGAATGATCAGTCAGCAAGTGAGGGGAGTGAATCCTTCACGCGTTGGTACATGCTTGGGCGTCATATGCAGATTTCATGCTAAGGGCTGTCCTATCCGGTGACCCTCCGCTTTAAGAAATTTATTCGCAGGCACGGCGATCTACTATAATGGGTGTTCACTCTCCTGACAGCCACGTACAGAGCATAATATCTTTCGTCTACTCTCATCCCTGAGAGGAAGGAGTGTGAGAATGCATGAATATCAGGCCAGGGGCCTTGGTGGCTACAAGCTTAATACATGTAATTTTCTCCTGGCTTACTGACAGTAGTGCGCTAGGGCGGCAGAGTGCGTCGTTCTGTCGGGGACACGACAGTAGCGGAGGGAGAGTAGGGTCTGAGCAGGGCAGCTTGTCAGCACTGGTGCAATGGTACACTTTACAAGCTTTTGGCCAGCATTTATGTCACCTCGTCAGGCAAGACACTGTCAACCTGGTCCCGTCAGTGCGTCGGCTTAGAGTAGGGCTGATGCTTAGCTAAGAAAGTGGTGAAGGGAGTACGTATGCTGCCCATAACATCGTCGCTAAATGATACGACAGGCTCCCTACACCTACTGGCGGGGGGGGGGTTTCAGAAGCTGGACATGTGGCACGAACTGGTCCAGTCTGTACGCCCTGGCCTCTCGTGTACTTCTCGTCTCCTCTACTTAGCCAGAACTTTTTTGGTCTCTGTGACAATTGGATTTTAAAAATGTTGGGTTGTCATAAGAATCAATATTAACACTAAAGCTTCATTACAGACTCCTGTGATAGCTGTTACAGCTGATCATTGTAGCCTAGGACTAAAGTACAATAAATTACCAATATCCAGAGGTCCGTTTGTAACTATGGGTCGTATGTAAGTCGAGTGTTCTTAAGTTGGGGACTGCCTGTATAGGTAAACATGTCATATGCTCTAGTTCTTGAATAGGTAGTCTGATAAGGCCTCTTCCACACTAGCGTTGCGTTTCACGTCAGGGTGCAATGCGTGAAAAACTGACGTTTTTGGCTGCGTTTTTGTTCCATTTTTCCTTGGAGTAATTAGCGTTTTTGCGTTTTTCACGCGCGTGTTGTTAGCGTTTTTTTTGCGTTTTCGGCACATTTTTCACGCGCGAGTCAATGGGAGAATCGAGCATTTTTCAAAGGGACCATGGTTTGGGATTAAAATGGGTTATTTAATTGAAAAATAATGTCTTCTGGTAAGTTGCAAACATCTGCGATCTATTCTTCACTGTTCCCCGTGTATATTATATCCCGACAAGTTAGCAGATGTGAAGAACAGTGAAGAATAGAATAAAAACAGTGAACACAGTGAACACAGGATCATTTAAGAGAAAAACACAGTGCAGAACACAGTGCAGAATAGATTACAGATGTTCGGCACATCTGCTTACTTGTCGGGAGATACGCGCGGAACGGTGCGAACAAAATAGCATGTGAAGAACAATATATATGTGTGTGAAGAACAAATTGCAGATGTTTAAATACATCTGCAATGTGTTCTTCACACATTGCAGATGTATTTAAACATCTGCAATTTGTTTTTGATACGTCCCCATAGACTTGAATGGGGCGTGAAAAATGCGTGTGAAACGCAAAAATAGAGCATGCTGCGATTTTGACGCGCGTGCAAACGAACGCAAGCACGCGCGTGCAAAACAACGCAAATGAAGAAAGACCCATTGAATACAATGGGACAGAGTGCAATGCAAGTTCTGCGCGTCAAATGCACGCGCAGAACTCGCGCGTGAAAAACGCCAGTGTAGAAGGGGCTTAAGTCTGATTGTTTTTAATATCTCAAAAGCAGTTTAGAATATTATCTCATGAAAGTGAGTGAGTGAGATTTATTTTGAAGTGTGAGTAAACTATTATAAACAGAGAGAAACCAGTAAAGTAAGAAGTTTATTCTGCTGGCTCAGATATTGGATTTATTTATCCTTATTGCCCTAATTTTTTTTATTGCTCCCTCTTTGAACATTACAGAAACCAACACCTATGCTCCAAACATAGGATTACTTTACAAATTCCCATTAAGTGTGTGAAGAACAAATTGCAGATGTTTAAATACATCTGCAATGTGTTCTTCACACATATATATTGTTCTTCACATGCTATTTTGTTCGCACCGTTCCGCGCGTATCTCCCGACAAGTAAGCAGATGTGCCGAACATCTGTAATCTATTCTGCACTGTGTTCTGCACTGTGTTTTTCTCTTAAATGATCCTGTGTTCACTGTGTTCACTGTGTTCACTGTTTTTATTCTATTCTTCACTGTTCTTCACATCTGCTAACTTGTCGGGAGATAATATACACAGGGAACAGTGAAGAATAGATCGCAGATGTTTGCAACTTATCAGAAGACATTATTTTTCAATTAAATAACCCATTTTAATCCCAAACCATGGTCCCTTTGAAAAATGCTCGATTCTCCCATTGACTCGCGCGTGAAAAATGCGCCGAAAACGCAAAAAAAAAGGGGTAGGTGTTCAAGACCAGATCCATCCTATTGGTTTGGTGTAGAAAGATAAAGCAATAGGCAACAAAATTGCGATCAGAGTGAGCCGCCTAGATCGGGCACAGTTCATACAAGTGTCACCTTCGCTTGTGCGTATAAAATGGGCATACAGGCGGTACCGAAGTAAACAGCCTGAGTGTTATCAGAATCATACCATGCCTAGGGGAAAAGGAAAAAAACGGGCCGCCATGAATTTAAGATTGCATACAGCATGTGCGGCCCAGCGATGGTAAGTAATAAAAAGGTGATAAAAACAAAAAGGCAGCTTACCAACACATAGTAGTAAAAATATCCTACAGCCATAAAGCGCACGCAAATGTGTATCAAATGCATACAAGCATCGCCATGTAAGGTGAACAAAAAATGGTGCATACGCTGCGATGGCCACCATAGTAGTAATAGAAATTCATACGAGCTAAAAAAAGAATAAAAAAAAGGATGCCGGGCGCGCATAGGTATTCGTAAAATGACATTACAGCGCGCTGCCATGTACAGTAGAAGGAAAGAAATAATGCATACAGAAAATAGCCGCCGGATAATTAGGTATAAAATGGATACATCGTACCACCGGGATGTAGTAATAAATGCATACAGCATAGGTCCACCGGGGAGATGTAGTCAAATAAATACATACAGCATATCGCACATTGTAAGATAACAAAATAGAACCTACAGCTAACGGAAACCGCCAATGAATAGTATAAAATTATGAAGTAACAATCATATTGCATGTAGTCCACAAATGCATACAGCATACCGCCACCTGTAGTATAAAATGATACACCAAAAAAAAAACCGCCGGATGTAGTATAAAACATGCATACAGCATACCACCAAAGATGTAGTAATAAAATAATACCGAAGTCCCAAACCAATAGTATAAAAATGACAAATCGAGTACCGGGCCACAGTCGTACAAAAATATAAGCCCTGATCAATATCAAACAAGAGGAAATAGCCTACACAACAGCATCTCCACACACGAAAAAAAAAAAAAAAAGAAAAAAAACATACATACACACATACCCACACAAAACAGAAGGAAAAAAATAGCTGCCCCCTATATAGATTAGTATGAGTAATAATATAAAGTACTGAAATATAGGGTATATATATAGCAGCAGACATATAGCAATAAGTAATACAAAAACAAGCGACAGAACATATATAAATACTATACACACACGACAATATATATAGATAATAACAGAATACACAATATATACACATATTACCCAGCATCACACAATATACACATATACATAGATACACCCATATATAAAGACAGATAACACTAATACCATACCATATATACAAACAACATATACAGTGCTATACATACAATGTAAACACACATATATACCAACAGATAACCAATATATATACACACCATACAGCAGACTACAATAAAACATTTACACAGATACAAGAGAACACAAATATCTACAGAGAGTAGCACCGATACATACACTACTCATACACACATAATACATATAATACGACAAATAACAACATGTATACATAATACCCATATACACAACATATAGGTACACACACTATATACAGTATACACAGATGACACACATATATCATATATCAACCAGATCCGCACATATAAGCACACAATAACCCACCTTCTAACAAAAGGGAACACACATAAATACATGACATTACAGCACAATATAAGCTATAAGAGTATCCAGCTAAACACCCATGAGATAACCGTACATATAGGGCACAGTATATACATATACAAGACAATATAATACCAGAATACAACACAAATAATATAAATATTAGTATATTACACACGATACACACATAAATAATACCACATAGTAGTACACGATATATGAACATAGATACACATTCCAACACCAATAATATACAAATACATATACACACTATATAGGGACACAGATACGACACATTTATCATGGAAATGATCAAACACACCTATGTGAGGGAACATACAAATATAGACACAAGCATAGGTATTAACCAGATCACACATATATACAATAAAAAACAGTATACAAAAACAACATGTAGGACATAGATATACACACACAGATGCACACACATATATACGAAACACATTATTAGCATGCAAAGATAAATTCCATCTACCTTTCTAGTTGTGTTAACTTGTTATTTCAGGGGCGGCCCTAGTCCTGCAAGCGGCGAGTGTCAGCGGTGGGCAAGGCCAGAGCGGGAGACTCGATAGAACTGGGTACCGGTGAGAGGGTGGTGACTAGTAGAGCGATTCGGGGAGGCTTGAGTGGGTGGGGCCCGTCGGAGCAGGGGATCCGGAGGAGAACCTGGTCGAGTGTTGGGGGGGGAGTGAGCTGGAGTGGGCGATCGGATGCTAGACCGTTAGGCGGGAGGCGGTTTTGACAGCGGGAGAGCGGAGGTATGCGGTGTAGTGGGCAGGCGGAAAGAAATCACATGTAGGTACTGCCGGTAGAACGAGTGTCCCCGGGCTGTGAAAGTGCCGCATGGGCAGGCAAAATGGGGCGAGACAGATTAAGCCGCGGGGGTCATGGTGGCAAGGTGGATGGCCGGGTGGATGTCGGAGGAAAGGGTGCTGGCTGCAAGGTGGCCCTCAGCAATCTGAGGAGAGGGTCCAGAGGACGGAGGGCGGCAACGACGTTACCAAGGTTGGCGTGAACAGGAGCCCGTCCAAGGAACCCTTGTTGAGAGAAAAAACAAAGGGGAGCCGGCTGCGCGTCCTGAGTCGAGATGCTCACGCTCTCGCCTCATGGCAGGATGCGGCCCCCCTTCCGATAGCAAGTCCCTTCATTACACATGCAATGGCGTGCCGTTTTGATCACAATTGGTGTTGGGTTAATTAGTAGTTTGGCCCCCTCTCTTGAGTTGGAAAATTGGACCACAATCTCATTGTGGGATTAGAAAATACATGGGGGAGGTGTTTCGCAAGCCAGTGGACCCCGAAGTCATCTATTGGTTTTATCCCCTGAGAACCTTGTATTATCACCGTTTGGCTTTAAATGTGCAATATATATGATTATATCATTGTTTTTGTACAATATTCTGGGGTGTAAGTTGGGTAAATGTATAATGGTGAGGTGCTCAATATACTGAATGTGATGTGTGATATTTCCCAAATGAAATGTGTAGGGTTAGTTCTGTCATATACTTCAATGTGTATCAAATTCTAGATAGGGTGTAAAAGGTGCCCATGGGTGTATGGAATTGGAGATAGATGTTACATATCAGTATGTGTGATTTTTAAATACTGGGTGAAATGTGTATTACTTGTTATTGGGGTGTGTAAAATAACTCTGTGTATTAGTGTAAATAAAAACATGGATACTTAGAGTATCATAAATTGTGATCGATACTGTAGTGAGTAGTCGAGTGTAAGAAAATGGGTTTGAGTTATGGGGGGGTAAACCGAAAGTCTGTAATACTCCGGGGACATTCCAAGAACATATGGTGGGAACCCGATAAAATGCTGTGACCGAGCAAATATATGCCTCCGGATTACTTAATCCACATCATAGGCTTCTATAGGTGCCTGGGGCTCGGTCAACGGGTGAAGCAACAAGGGGGAAAGAAAAGAACGCTACTCACTAAAATTTGTGGGAGCCATGCATCAAAAGAGATAGTAGCCTCATCTTTCATGGCCGTAATAATGACCAAATGGAGCCGCTGCGTATTCATCATAGGGTGAAATATATGGGAATGGTATCTGCGAAAAAAGAGTAACCCGAAAAACGTTCTCCGCAAAAGGGGATCCAGCCCTACCAGCAAAGGAGGCATGCTGTGGGCCAGGACAAACCAGACCTTGTATGTGAATGCAGCCTAAATATATATATAGGTTTTTTGTTAAGGGGAATGGGGCCACCATGTAGAAATTTCTGTATGGGGGCAACCAATCTCTCCTAGCTGGTCGCCACGTGCTGTCTGGGGCAAAGGCTGAGTGTAATGGTGTCCAGGGGGGTGGTGACCCGTGCATGGCTGGGATAGGGCATGGAGATGTATGGAATTACGAGACTGGATATCTTAGTGGTGAAGGTAGATATAAAGATGTTTTACTATGGGAGAGGCTGCTTGTAGCTGTGTTACTGGGGTCGAGGCGGGTTATGTAGATATGTTACAGCTGGGATAGTGAAAAGTGAGCAGGAGTAGGTGTATGCACGCTACACTCCACACATTTTGCGCCCAGGCCCCCACCAACCTTAATACAGCCCTGCACA
Organism: Engystomops pustulosus; assembly: GCA_019512145.1. Lineage (NCBI taxonomy): Eukaryota > Metazoa > Chordata > Amphibia > Anura > Leptodactylidae > Engystomops > Engystomops pustulosus. The sequence continues at coordinate 375,901 of WNYA01000039.1, forward strand.
GTATCGTGAGCAGTGTAAGCTACAAGCTACAGGCAGATGAGTTCTTTATCCAGGACTAAGTTTCTGCACTGCACAACTCCTATCCAAACACACAGATACCACAAGAACTTAAAAGGGAGGGAATTATCACTAATTGAGGATTGTTGAGGGTTCCTTGTACTCGGCCAGTGTGTCATATTTGCATCTAATTTATTATATATATGGCTTAGTGGTGAAACTTTAAACTTTTTTGTACCAAAAGTCCCATACCCGATGTGAATTATGTGAATATCGCAGCAAAACTTGCAGAATCTGCCACAAAATGTGCCGAATCAGGCGCACTATGAGCAATTGCATTTTTAATGCCAAATTTGAAACGCAAAACTCAATGACCAATTCAGTGACATTTAGTCCTAGCAAGATTGAGTACAATTTGCTCAAATGTCACATAAGAACCAGAAAAAACCAAACGGTGACAACAGTTGCAAAAATGTCAGAAAACCAGCCTAGGGGCCTGCGGCCCTATGTCTCCCAAATATACCAGAATAAACAACTTTCCATTCACTTACGTGGAGCAGTTGCAACACTGATCCAGTAGCCACATGGAGTGAATGTTTCCGTCACATATGTGGCCCACTGTTCTATTCATGTGTTATTTGGCTGCAGGGCAATGACCCCCAGAAAATCCCTTATTTTTCATTCTTTCAATAGTGGATATGTGTTATTATTTCTGCAAAGATAGACAAAGCTATATTAAGCTTCTAACTGGTTTCTTTGTCCCTTTTTCCAGTAAGCGAAGTGGAAATTTATTTTGCCCTAAGGTGCAAATCTGAGGCAGAATGATTGCTATCACACGCTGCTGACAATCAAAACTATCTTGGCAGTATATTGACAACAATTGGACTGTTAGGCCTCTTCCCACTAGCGTTGCGTTTCATGTCAGGGTGCAATGCGTGAAAAACTGAAGTTTTTGGCTGCGTTTTTGTTCCATTTTTCCTTGAGTAATTAGCGTTTTTGCGTTTTTCACGCGCGGGTTGTTGCATTTTTTTTGCGTTTTCGGCGCATTTTTCACGCGCGAGTCAATGGGAGAATCGAGCATTTCAAAGGGACCATGGTTTGGGATTAAAATGGGTTATTTAATTGAAAAATAATGTCTTCTGATAAGTTGCAAACATCTGCGATCTATTCTTCACTGTTCCCCGTGTATATTATCTCCCACAAGTTAGCAGATGTGAAAACCGTGAAGAATAGAATAAAAACAGTGAACACAGTGAACACAGTGAACACAGTATTCATTAAGAAAAAACACAGTGCAGAACACAGGCAGAATAGATCAGATGTTCGGCGCCATCTGCTTACTTGTCGGAGATACGCGCGGAACGGTGCGAACAAAATAGCATGTGAAGAACAATATATATGTGTGTGAGAACAAATTGCAGATTTTTAATACATCGTCAATGTGTTCTTCACAATATTATTGTTCTCACATGCTATTTTGTTCGCACCGTTCCGCACGTATCTCCCGACAAATAGCAGATGTCCGAACATCTGTAATCTATTCTGCACTGTGTTCTGCACTGTGTTTTTCTCTTATGATCCTGTGTTCACTGTGTTCACTGTGTTCACTGTTTTTATTCTATTCTTCACTGTTCTTCATTGTGTTTTTTAATTAAATAATCGTTCGCGAGAGCAGGGAAATACTGTTATTCTGGTCACCTAGCAACCCTACATTTAAAACGCATTGCACTCGCAATGATTGCGAGTGCAATGCGTTCTTGATGCATCTCCATAGACTTGAATGGGGCGTGAAAAACGCGCGTGACTAGCAAAAATAGAGCATGCTGCGATTTTGACGCGCTGCAAACGAACGCAAGCACCGCGCGTGAAAACAACGCTAATGAAGAAAGAGCCATTGAATACAATGGGACAGAGTGCAATGCAAGTTCTGCGCGTCAAATGCACGCGCAGAACTCGCGTGTGAAAAACGCCAGTGTAGAAGGGGCTTTAGAGACATACAAATCCTAAAGACTTGGGGATGCAGTACCACTATGGAGACATAAACAGCATGCACTTGTTTTAAATGTTGGGGTGTCACCAACTAAAATGAAAAATAAAACTGGCACCGCAATAGATGGAACTCTGCAATACTTGCAAATTCATTTATTGATAAAATAGTTTAAAATGTGATATATGGCACTTCACGCTAAATAAGTGGATTTTGGTTGTAGTTTGGGCACTCAGTCTCTAAAAGGTTCGTTATCACTGGTATAGAAGATATCTTGCAGGGTCCTTGCAAAGAATCTTACCACTATAGTTTAATTCTTGCCACTATACTTAGAACTACATCACATGAAATACAATACGTCATATAAAATAAGTCACATAAAATATAGCGATTTATCACAAGTTGGTATATGCGACTGTATAAACAAATATTTTAGAATAGAATTAATGGGGAACATGTATCATAGTTTTTTTTCTTTGGTGTATAATTGAGACTTTTGGGAGGTCTTCTTTGTGCCTTATGTATGATCACATTCTCTTGTGATACATGTTCAGTTCTGTTTATCTTGGCAGGTGCTTATTTTGGCTTCTTTTTGAGACTTTTTGTTGCAAATGTCTCAAATCCACATGGACCCAAGCCATGTTATGCAGGAGTGGACACTAATGTATATTTTTGATTTGAGATTGTATCTTACATTTTTAAGCACTCTAGTCACACCCAAGGGATCTGACGATATATAAGGTCACATGTGGTGTTAAGGGTAAGGTCACACGTTGCGTTTTGATTGCATTTTCATTGTGTTTTCAAAGCCAGCTGAGGAGGGGTGATTTGCCTGATTACATTACTGTTAACATGTGTGTTTACTAAACACACATGTTAACACATTGGTAACACACGAGTTAACATTGGGGCTCATTTACTAATAGTCCGAATTGTGCATTTCCGATTTGCGATGAATTTTCCTGGGATCTTGGCGCACGTGATCGGATTGTGGCGCATTGGCACCGGCATTCACGAGACAGAAATCGGGGGGCGCGGCTGTCGGAAAAACCAACGGATTCGTAAAAACCGCAGAATTAAAAAAAAAATTGTGTTGCAAGAATAGTACTCACATACACCGGGATGAAACAGGCGGACTTCATAGTGAATCATAGTGAATCAACGTTGGACAATGCGCCACGGGATCGTGAATGGACCGGGTAAGTAAATGAGCCCCATTGTGTTTACATTGCATTTTGTAAACACAAATGTTAACAGTAATGTAATTAGGCAAATCACCTCTCCTCAGCTGTTGCAATGCGTTTCAAAATGCAACCAAAGCGTCACTCTTAGAAGTAACCAATAAATTAAAGAAAAATGCAAATGAAAAAAAAATATGAATTTAAAAAAAGGGTTAATGTGCAAAATGTTAAACATTTAAAGCATGTGAAATAATTCCAATAATTTACATGTAAAAACAGGGTCCGCGAAAAAAAAAATTCTTCCTTTGCACATGCCTTGGACCAGGTGCAGATTTGCACACTGCACAAGTTGTACTTGAAAAACGACAACAAAAGTCACAGTGAAAAGTTGCAAAAATGACAAATGTGAGACAATATAACTAGCAGAAATACAGATACGTGTCCCCCCTATGTCATTACTAACAGACTGGGTAATGTCAAGTAAAATTTCTATTGCAGTTTTTTAAGCAGTTCTATAGTCCAAGATTGAAATGGAGTAGAAACATGTAAATCTGTACTCACAGTTGGAGCTCTTATATTTATAGTTGGATTTCTACTCACAGTGGTGTCCACAGAGAAAAAGAATAAGTAATTGCATTGTGTCGGCATTATATAGGCCAGTGATGGCAAACCTTTTAGAGACCGAGTGCCCAAACTACAACAAAGACCCGCTTATTTATCGCAAAGTGCCCACACAGAAATTTAATTTGTGATTTATACTCCCTTCTCTGTCACAGTTTTCATTTCACAGTTTCACCCTGAGGACACCAATAAAGCAGAAAATAGTCCCAGGTAGAGCTGTCACTTTAAAATAGCTATGTGCACAGCAAGTCCTGGGCTGTATGGGACTGCAGGAAGATATCTGGAGTCATCTCTGGTGATGGCCTGAGTGCCATTGTGATCAGCAACAGTGTTGTATATACTATTTACAAGACGTGGTGCCGAATATCGTGAAGACACTAATTGATCAAACAGATAAAGCCAAAACACTGCTGACAAGCAAAAACCATTGCCGATAAGCAAGAGACTTCATCTGTCAAGACGTCCGTCTTACCTTACATCTTTCAGCAGGCTTCGATATCATCCGCGGTAAAGTTGCACTGGCTGGGACTTAAGGTCTGCCTCGGAACCACATTGCGTATGTGCGCAATCAGAAACACAGCCTGCTTTCTCAACTCGCTCCTGGACGTCGGAACCACGTGTGTTGCTGGAGATAAATGTGTCCCTATTGCCTATATATTGCCAACACAGAGCAATTACTTATTCTTTTTCTCTGTGGACACCACTGTGAGTAAATATTCAACTACTGTATAAATATGTGAGCTCCAGTAGTGAGTACAGATTTCCATGTTTCTACTCCATTTCAATCTTGGACTGTAGAACTGCATAAAAAACTGCAATTGAAATTGCACTAGTCCGTTTGTAAAGACATTGATTCTATTCTAATATACTTGTTTATACAGTCGCATATACCAACTTAAAATACATCGCTATATTTTATGTGACTGATTTTATATGACGTATTGTATTTCATGTGATGTAGTTCTAAGTATAGGGGCAAGAATTAAACTATAGTTTCTAAACTAAACAGTTTCCTCATGCTTTTTCTCTATTCATGCATGACATACAGGCTCTAAGATGGTTAGTCTTTTTCTCATGTCCTCTCATACTGAAACGCAGAAAGTAAGTATACTTTAGGGTTTTCTGTATCAAAACATCTGTTTATTATTATACATAAAATAGCAATATAATTAACAGTAATTTACAGTAGCCAAATGACATAAAAAAAAATTAAAATGGTGATATCTTTGTGTCAATATCTATTGTATCCATAGGTTTTTACAAAACCATATTTTGGGGGTACAATACTACAAATTAGCAGAAATTGATGTACACTCAAAAAAAAAATGAATTAGAACTGAATAAGATAAAATTCTCAAATATACATAAATGTCATAAGATATGTTGAAAATCATATACAGTACATTTCTCACAGAATGAGAAGTGGAGTAGTTTACAACATGGAGTCATACTTAAGGCCAACTTTAAGTTGGTCTAGTTTACAAATTAATATTCTGGTGCACTGAACAAAATTTCTGATGCTAGGGCTAGGCCTCGCCCATTTTCAAGAGGTCACATCCCTTTCCCGAGTTGAAAACTGCATAAAAATGGTCTAAAACATGGCACACAACATTTAGGGTGAAAATTACTCCAGTATTCTGGCTGATTGATACATCTCCTCCAATGTCCAGTAAAGGGTACTGCAATAAACATTATAATGTGTTCTACCAACAGAATAATTTACCAAAAGATAGAAGGAATTAAAATATCTGTACCTTGCTTCTCCAGAAGAGTGGGTGTCATGATGCCCTCGATAGATGCATGCTTGGCGTTCCGAGCCAGGCCAGGGGCAAGGGCCTAGAAATTCAGAGAAATGTGATTAGTCATCACCTGCCTGTGTAGCGCTGCGTAATCTGTGTGCGCTAAATAAATAAAGGAATTATTATATAAAATTCTCTTTATATAGGAGTGACTGCCCCTGAATTATGTACTGCTGATTAGTGGATCCTCTATAAAGAGGCATGCAACAACTAACCACACAACCCACATGTCAGAAAAAAACAGTACTCTTTTTAAAATGATAGGAAATGTGTGTGCTGTAATTAGTGGCTACTGTCATATAATGGCAAAATATAGGACATGCCACATATTTTTGCACAACAGATGCACAGCCAGGTCATGGTGAGACACCAAGGGGCAAATTTATTATGGACCTTACGCCAGTTTTCTGTTGGACTTTGCACATGAATTTAAGAAATGTCTGCGCCACATATAGTTTCATAGTTTCATAGTTTCATAGTTTATACGGTTGAAAAAAGACACTTGTCCATCAAGTTCAACCAAGGAAGGGTAGGGATTGGATGAGGAAGGGATTTAGGGGAAACAATTCTATATAACATAACAATCAATGTTATATAGGTGTAAAAAGGCATCTAGACCCTTCTTGAAGCTCTCCGCTGTCCCTGCTGTGACCAGTGCCTGAGGCAGGCTATTCCACAGATTGACAGTTCTCATAGTAAAAAAGCCCTGTCGCCTCCGGTGATTAAACCTTGTTTTCTCCAGACGGAGACAGTGCCCTCTCGTCTTTTGATTTGATTTAATCTGAAACAACTTATTTTTTGTATGGACCATTCATATATTTATATAAATTAATCATGTCCCCTCTTAGTCGTCTCTTATCCAGACTAAATAAATCTAGTTTTTTTCATCTTTCCTCATAACTAAGACCCTCCATGCCCCTTATCATTTTTGTGGCTCTACGTTGAACCCTCTCCAGCTCCAGGGCATCCTTTTTATGGACCGGTGCCCAGAACTGGACAGCATATTCCAAGTGTGGTCGAACCAGTGCCTTGTATAGTGGTAATATTACATCCCTATCACGAGAGTCCATACCACTTTTGATACATGACAAGATCCTACTAGCTTTAGAGGCAGCTGATTGACATTGCATGCTGTTATTCAATTTATGATCTACTAGTACCCCCAGGTCCTTCTCAACAAGGGACTCTCCAACATTTGCTCCTCCATCCAGGCATCTGCTCACCTCCTCATAGAAGCAGATCAGGTTAGTTTGACAACTTCTATTCTTAGTAAACCCATGCTGGCTGTCACTTATTATTCTATTTGATGTCACATACTCCAGTATGTAGTCTTTTACTAACCCTTCCAATACTTTCCCCACAATGGAAGTTAAGCTTACAGGCCTATAATTGCCTGGCGAAGTTCTAGAGCCCTTTTTATATATTGGCACCACATTTGTCTTGCGCCAGTCACTTGGCACCACACCCGACATTACGGAATCCCTGAAGATTTTAGACAGTGGTACAGCAATAACAGAACTGAGTTCTTTAAGAACTCTGGGGTGTAACCCATCTGTAACCCATCTGGTCCAGGAGCTTTGTACACATTGATTTTATTGAGCTTAGATTGGATAATGTCTACATATGTTTTGCTTGAAACCCTTTTGTGTGGCCCGGCTGCACTATTCTTCACACAAGACAAATTTTTGGCACTGAAATGGGTGTTCTGGTGCCCAGTTGGACCGCACGCCACATTAATCATGCAAAGTCTGACAGAAGTGTGTTGCACTCCCATGTTAAAGGTGCACCAAAAAAAAGTTGGTACACTCTGTCGGGGCAGTGCAGGGAGTGCCAGATTCATGAAGAACAGGCACCACAATTCATGAATCTGGCGCCCTCTGCACTATACATAGGCAAACAGCACTTAGTGCAGTTTGCACTATTTTTATTAAATGTGTCCCAGATTGCTCACCGCACGGTGACAGGGTGCTGCAGACTTCTACGGCGGCCAGACATAGTTTGGTTATGTCTTAATACTGTAAATAAATAATCAAAAACCTTGCATTAAAGAAAAAATGCCTCACATTCTGACACCCTAAACTTTTTTCATACTTCAGTGTAAGGAGCTGTGTAAGATGTCTGATTGTAAGATTGTTTGCAGGATGGAATGACGTTTTCAATTATATCAGTACAACCTTTTGATCGCTTTTTATTGGAATCAAAATGAAAATTTTGACTTATTTGTTTATTTTTATATGTGGAGGGATTTAAATTGTTGGGGTTTTTAATTTTTTTTAAATATTTTTTAAACTTTACTTTTTTTTAATTTTTTTCTGGCTCCCTAGGGTACTTAAAACATTTATCACTTATACAATATACTGCAATGCAAGTGTATTTTAGACCGTAATATAGGATGTCGAATGATAGCTATTGGAGCCTTTAAAGGCTCCCAACTATCATAGCAAACAATCTGCACCCTCCTATGATGTCGGAGGGGTAGGGGGAGCGCTGATCTCCATCTAAGCTGGCGGTGCTCATATTTATCACTGTTAACCTAACAGGTTTACTGCAGTGATGGGTGCTAGCACAGACCACAGCAGTTATTGGCAGGTGTTGGCTGTGTAATACAGCTGACACCAGCTGTGTATGAAGAGGGCTTGGTATGGCTTTCCTGGCTGGTTGTGAAAGCTCCCACTAGTAATACTACCTTTTTAATATCTATTTTATTGTTTTAAATCAGTGCAGGTGTTTTGTATATTATCTATTTGTATAGTGTTTTTGTGCTATTAGGGCAACTTACTTTTTGGGCTGGTAAATCCACCAGACAGAGAACGAATTTGATGAACAAACTTGTATGTCACTGGCATTATACAAATGTGCTATTTTGGCAATACAAGCAGTCCCCGGGTTATGTACAAGAAGGGTTCTGCAGGTTTGTTTTTAAGTTGAATTTGTATGTAAGTTGGAACTGTATATTTTATAATTGTAACAGTCAAAAATCTTTTGATCTCTGTGACAATTGGATTTTAAAAATGTTGGGATGTCATAAGAACCAGAACCAGGGTTAACAGTAAAGCTTCATAGCAAACACCTTTAATAACTGTTACAGCTGATCATTGTAGCCTAGGGCTAAAGTAGAGTAAATTACCAAAATCCAGAGGTCTGTTTGTAACTATGGGTTTTCTGTAAGTCGGTTGTTCTTAAGCAGGGGACCGCTTGTATAGTACAATACAGTTGATACCACATAAGAAAAAAAAAAGGAGCCACTCAGTTCTCAAATATAAAATTACACAGAGATTTTATTGAATTATCATATTAAAACAAAATTGATTACAATGGATGTTAATGGAAGAAATCCAATATTATTGGTCCGAGTTGGCTGCCCACCTCACTAACACAAAAGGGTACATCCACCAAAAAAGTAACACCTAGCACAATTGATGTCTTTAAATAATCTCCAAGGTGCATATATCCCAATTGGAATGCACCTAATGACTAAAGTAAATGCAATTGGTGGAAATAAAAGTAGAAGACCAGTGTCTTACCCATAATGTGGTTTGGCAGGAGAAGCTCTCGGACACCACAACGCGCGTTTCGCCCACGCTTCCGCCCACGCCGGGGAGCCGGAACTTATATATTTACCTGACCGGATGAACAGTACTGGCGCATGCGCCTCGAACAGTTCTCCGGCATGCCGACATGCCCCACTTCCGGCGCCCAGGAGCTAGTGCGCATGATCGGAGTCCGACAGGGCTATCGGATTTCCGGTCATGCGCGGTGCGCCCAAAGACGTTGCAGGGGGATGTCAACTGGCCAGAGACATCTACTGCGCATGCATCAATTTATCCGGGAGGCTGCTGATAAAGAGAAGAAGGAAAAAAGGAAAAAAGAGGGCCGCGGAAAAAATAATAAAGGAACAGGTAGCATCTTACATACATATAAAGAGATAGAAATAAAAATATATAGATTTCTTATCTGACCAGAGCTCCAGATGTTCACAGAGGTTTTCACTCCAAACGTTTACAATAATTGTTCTCGTTTGGAAAATCCACAGATTCTCCAGATAAGAATAGCCCACTGTTCAGACCCACGTGGATGCAGTTTTCATTGCTCCTATTGATACCACCGTTCACAACAGCGGACCACTAGAAGAAACACGCACTCCAATCGTGTAGAATGTCTTCATAAATGCTTAATCAAACTTATACACTCACAAACGTTTAAGTAAAAATGCGCATATCTATAGAAGGACACCAGCCTCACACGACCGCCCGTGTGAGGCTGGTGGTCGTGTGAGGCTGTGTGTCCTTTCTATAGATATTTTAACATTGGGACTTCTGGATCAGTCTCTGGACCGTTGTTTTAGCTCCAAGAGGGTTAGAGTTAAGGAGTGCAAGCACTACACTACACCAAAGAGTTAATCTTACATACATGTATCAAGTAAACCATGTTAGAAGGTATGAATACCCAAGGTGAAATCACAAATGTTGTGTTTTTTATATAAGTACATTTTTCCTGTGACTATTTATATATATCTAATATAAAGGGCAGGGACCATGATTGCTATAAAATATAACTGGAATCCAATTTATATACATAAATGCAAGGATTTTTATATAAGTGCTAATAAAAGGTGCAAACTAAAGTGCAAAGGATGTGCAATATTAAAATCACACAACAATTGTTCAACAGTGCTATACATATATTTCAATGATATATTTTCCAAGAGGAGGGGTGGATCGCTGTCTCCTCCGAAAAATGCGAAATATAGTCAAACATAAACATGTTACTTCCATCTCATGAATATAGTTCCATATTTACTGTCTATATAAAAGGAGATATCTATTCCAATAAAGGCTACATCTTACAAATTATGGGATACAGTATATCTCCTCCGACAGTCAATATATAGGCTTTTTTTGCAGCAGCTTCTTATACTTATTCCACTGGTTTCGTTCACAATATGGTCGTCATCTTCTGTTATTCATTATCTCTCCTTCCAATGTTTTCCACTCGTCGCAAAATCCGCTCCTCCCACCTATAGATCATCTTACTCAACAATAAAACGAAGATTAAAATTAAAAATCCCATGAACGGATACAGCACATGCTGAAGGGGTATTCCAGATAAGCACAATTATATGCAAATGGTTACTAAAATATAAGCCATACCTCCCAATCCGTCCCGCTTTCGGCGGGACTGTCACGCTTTTAACCCCGTCCCGCCGCCCGGGAGAATAGGGAATGTCACCTATCCCCCGCATTGTCCCGGCCAGAGAACTGAGTCCCGTCTCCTGGTCCCGGACCAGGGCCGACTTGCCTGGCTGAGAGTAAACCGCGGACGGCGTTGACCCGCGGTAACCTGAGGGGGGGGGGGGCGGGGGGTTCGGGTGGGCAGGGCACACACCTGCTGGCTCAGCAACACACTAACCTCTGGGTAATCTCACAGCAGTGAAGTGGTCAAGGCACCTTCGATGAGGTCATGACCATGTGACGCCTATGTGGGAGGAGCTACTGAAGACCCCGGTAGGTTGCTGCCATGCATGCCGGGAGGTATTATGAGAGTTTATACAAGCAAGAGTGCAAGGGAGGTGGACAGGTTATAAGTGGGGGTGGGGGGCATGTGACAGGTATATAATGTTGGGGGGGGCATGTGACAGGTATATAATTGGTAGGTGGGGCCGTGTACGGTATATAATGTGTGTGGGGGGGGGGCCGTGTGACAGGTATATAATGTGTGGGGGGGGGCAGTGTGACAGGTAGATAATGTGTGGGGGGGCAGTGGGACAGGTATATAATGTGGTGGGGGGTCAGTGTGACAGGTATATAATGTGGGGGGGGCAGTGGACAGGTATATAATGTGTGGGGGGGAGTGTGACAGGTATATAATGTGTGGTGGGGGCAGTGTGACAGGTATATAATGTGTGGGGGGGGGGGCAGTGTGACAGGTTAATAATGTGTGGGGGGGGCAGTGTGACAGGTATATAATAGTGGGGGGGGCAGTGTGACAGGTATTAATGTGTGGGGGGGCAGTTGACGGTTATAATGTGTGGGGGGGCAGTGTGACAGGTATAGAATGTGGTGGGGGGGCAGTGTGACAGGTATATAATGTGTGGGGGGGGCAGTGTGACAGGTATATAATGTGTGGGGGGCGTGTGACAGGTATATATGTGTGGGGGGCAGTGTGACAGGTATATTAATGTGTGGGGGGCAGTGTGACAGGTATATAATGAATGTGGTGGGGGCAGTGTGACGGTATAATAATGTGTGGGGGGCAGTGGACTAGTGGGGGGCGGTGACGGTAATAATGTGTGGGGTCAGGTACATTATAATGTGTGGGGGGCAGTGGGACAGGTATATAATGTGTGGGGGGCAGTGTGGACAGTATATAATGTGTGGGGGGGCAGTGTGACCAGGTATATTATTGTGGTGGGCATGTGACGGTATATAATGTGTGGGGGCAGTGTGACAGGTGTATATAGTGTGGGGTCATGTGACAGTGTATAAATGTGTGGGGGGCAGTGTGACAGTATTAATGTGTATAATAATGTGTCTAGTGAAAGGGGGTTGCTTTAAAATTTTCTTTTTTTTCAATTTTTTAAAAAAAATGTTACCATTATTTTAGGACTATCTCTCTCACAACACCTCCCTTTTCCCGTGTTTCCCCCTCTCTACT
>WNYA01000039.1:388213-402471 GCA_019512145.1 Engystomops pustulosus
GGGGGGGCGGGGGGTTCGGGTGGGCAGGGCACACCTGCTGGCTGCAGCACACACTACCTCTGGGGATCATCACAGCAGTGAATGTGGTCAAGGACCTTCGATGAGGTCATGACCATGTGACGCCTATGTGGGAGGAGCTACTGAAGACCCCGGTAGAGGTTGCTGCCATGCATGCAGAGGTATGTATGAGAAGGTATGTTATACAGAAGCAGTGCAAGGAGGTGAGACAGGTATATAATGTGTGGGGGGGGGGGGCAGTGTGACAGGTATATATGTGTGGGGGGCATGTGACAGGTATATAATGTTGGTAGGGGGGGCAGTGTGACAGGTATATGTGTGTGGGGTGGGGTCGTGTGACAGTATATATGTGTGGGGGGGCTGTGTGACAGGTATATAATGTGTGGGGGCAGTGGACGTCATATATGTGTGGGGGGTGCAGTGTGACGGTATATAATGTGTGGGTGGGGGCAGTGTGACAGGTATATATGTGTGGGGGGGCGGTGTGAAGGTATTATGTGTGTGGGGGTGCAGTGTGACAGGTATATATGTGTGGGGGGGGCAGTGTGACAGTATACAATGTGTGGGGGGCAGTGTGACAGTATATAATTTGTGGGGGGGCATGTGACAGGTATATATGTGTGTGGGGGGGCTGTGTTGACGGTATATAATGTGGTGGGGGGGCAGTGTGACAGGTATATTGTTGGGGGGCAGGTACGGTATTAATGGTGGTGGGGGGCAGTGTGACAGGTATATAATTGTGTGGGGGGGCAGTGTGTACAGGTATATAATTGGTGGGGGGGCAGTGTGACAGGTAATATGTGGGGGGGGCAGTGTGACAGGTATATAATGTGTGGGGGGCTTGGTGACCAGGTATATAATGTGTGGGGGGCAGTGTTGACGGTATATCAATGTGTGGGGGGCAGTGTGACGGTATATAATGTGTGGGGGCATGTGGACAGGTAATAATGTTGTGGGGGGCAGTGTGACAGGTATATAATGTGTGTGGGGGGGGCAGTGTGAACAGGTAATATATGTGTGGGGGGCAGTGTGGACAGGTAATAATGTGTGGTGGGCAAAGTGTGACATGTACTATATATGTGTGGGGGTCAGTTGTGACAGGTATATAATGTGTGGGGGCAGTGGTTGTGGGGGGCAGTGTATAAGGTATAATGTGTATATTATTATCTAGTGAAAGGGGTTGCTTTAAAATTTTCTTTTTTTTCAATTTTTTAAAAAAAATGTTACCATTATTTAGACTCTCTAATTATAATATCCTGGATACTAGTGTATAGCAATCATTACGGCTGATCTCAAGGCCTCTCATCTGCTATTGAGATCATACACAGGCAGGCCTACTAGTCTCATGGGCTTTTAGGCTACCATGACAGCCGATCACCAAGGAGGAGTTGGGAAATGCGAGGCTGCTGGAGGGAGGAGGCTGGGGCACGGAAGGAGGAGGAGGCTGGGGACGATGAGGCAGGAGGAGCCTGGGACAGAGTACTAGCAGGTGGGAGCAAAGAGGAGGCTGGAGGCACAGCAGGAAGATGAGGATGTGAGTGCTGGGGATCAGGGGTGCTCCGACGGCTGAGGAGACACTAGAGGCTGGTAGAACAGGAGGAGTAATGCTGAGGAGGCTGGATAGGACAGGAAGGAGTATGCTGGAGAATGAGGCTGGGGGACAGAGTATGGCTGGATGGATCGGAGGCTTGGGGACAGGAGGAGGGGCTGCGGGACAGGCGAGAGATTCTGTGGAAATCAGGAGCAGGCTGGAGCAAGGAGGAGGCTGACAGGGAAGAGCTGAGGACACAGGAGATAGAGGGATGGATTTGGGCTGGGGTGCATGAGTGATGCCTGGATCAGGTTGGGACAGGAGTAGACTGTGACCACTGGAGGATCTGAGGACAGGGCTACAGGAGGAGGCCCTGGAGGACAGGGTGGGCTAAATTAGGAGGCTGGAGGGCAGGGGGTGCTACAGGAGATAGCGCTCTGGATGACAGGGGGCTACAGGAGGAGGCAGGGGGCTACCGGAGTGAGGCGTGAGGACGTGAGGCTGGAGGACAGGAGGGGCGACAGGAGGGGCTAGAGGACAGGAGAGGCGACAGGAAGGAGGCTGAGAGACATGAGGATGGCTACAAGAGGAGGTGGAGGACAGGAGAGCTGGAGGACAAGGGGATTCAAAGGAGAGGGCTGGTAGTACCATGGATACAGGTAGGGGCCTGGGGTAGGACAAGGGGATACAGGAGGAGGCGGGCTGCTGGAGTACAAGGTTGATACAGAGGATGCTGGTATAATGTGTGTGGGGCAGTGTGACAGGTATATATAATGTGTGGGGGGGCAGTGTGACAGGTATATAATGTGTGGGGGGCAGTGTGACAGGTATATAATGTGTGGGGGGGCAGTGTGACAGGTATATAATGTGTGGGGGGGCAGTGTGACAGGTATATAATGTGTGGGGGGGCAGTGTGACAGGTATAACCCCCCCCCTCGCGGTTACCGCGGTTATTCTCAGCCAGGCCAGTCCGACGATGCTGTAAGGCGCTCAAAGTAGTATAAACAAACACAAGAAGGATATAGTGAACAGACCTGCGAAGAGCAGAAAAAAAACTAGTGCACAAAAACAGATTGAAAAACAAGGTGCTCCCAGGTCGATCTCGGTCCATAATGCAGCTAGCAAAGAAAATTCAAATACTACCTAACTGCATTCCTCCTATGTAAATGGGTGTCTAGATGCTGTTTAAGCATGAATGTTAAATCAAGAGGCAGTGTAAAACATAGCCCAATCTAAAGTATCTTACCTTACGCTGACACACATTGGACGCAAAAAATGTGGTATAGCAGAGTGTAGTTGAAGTTTCCTCCTTTTTGTTCATTGTGTTTATTCACCACATTACTTTAGGTTTCAATCGGCTTAAACCAACGAAAAAAATTTTTATTGAGCTAAAAATTGTATATTGTATTATTTTGTGTGTGTGTATGGAGGAGGTTTCCATTTTTCTTTTTACTTTATCAGAACATTTGATTGGATGTATAAAAAAACAAAAATAAAACACAAAACAATCGCAGAATAGAGATTTGTAGAGATCCGTTTCCAGCCTCTTAAAATGTGTGTCCTATGTGGGCTATAGTGTTTAGTTTAATACAAACATGAGCAAGAGCATTACCCCTTTCCTGATCTCTACGTGACTTCCAATAAGTCTCTTTAACTAAATCTCTGCTTATGCCTGTCCTCCTTACCAAAGTTTAGTAACATTATATACTGTATGAATCGTTATGACACAAATGAGATAAAAAATTACTTCTCAGAGAGAGAAATTGTTTAATAGTTAAGTTGATAAAATATAATAGCCAGTAAGAGAGCAGAAATGGTTATCACTGCTTAGAGCGTAGGCGAAATTAAACAGAATAATAGTGGACGGAATAGACCTCTAGTCTGCCTGTGAAAAATAAACGACATGCTGCCTTATCACAGGCGAAAACTTGTGAAGTAGAGGTAACAAGCTCGTGCACGCTATTTCACGTTACAAACTAATAGAGTTTCTTATGAAGAAATATTGAAAATGTGTGCTAAGGTGACCCTTGGGTAACTTTGTTCGGTGGTTTCATTGTGACTGTTGAGGGAGCAAGGCTGTTGCAGGTTTAACCGGCGGGGATGAAAAGTAACTTGAGATACTGGGCTGCCCGCACTAAAGCTCTAGAATAAGGCAAAGCTAAGCAAATAATAGGAGAAGCAAGACAATTCAATAACTAAAACTTATGTGTTGTGTGGTGTGGAAATTATACTTGCAGGGCTGAGGTTTTCACGTGTCATCACTTTTTCCATAAATCTCTGAAGCATTTAATTCAGAAGACTCAATAAAGGCAAGTGTTACCCTTTGGTAAGCTCTCTGTTTGTTTTGCTCTTTTCTTCAGCTTAACTTTAAGGAATAGAAAATAGTTTGGATTATGGTGTACAGATATGACAACAAATATGTATTATTAAGCACTGGCAGAATTATTGGGCTGGTTGCACCTGAATCATGACCCCATGGAGGTCGCCCTCATGAGCAGGAGAGGGAGGGTCGCACTCATCCCAGTCTGCCTCGTCTCCATGTACGCAATATTGTGAGAGTTCAGTGTGGCCTGAACTTAGCATGACGTAAGTGTGGATTCTCACAGTGACAAGGTGAACTAGCAAGTTGGAGAGGTCGGTAGTATGTCTAGATACTGATGAGACCTAGACACATGAGGAGACCGTCCACAGAGTGTGCTGACATGAAAAGCCTTTAGTCAGTGCAAGACATATGGGTGAACAAGGCCTGTTGGCGAATGTAACAGTTGATAGGGAATGAGAGATGTCATCTGGTGTGCGTGAAACTGATAAGAGAAATGTAGGTCTTTAAAGAGAAAGGCCCTAATAATATCTGTTGGTTTAATTCTACGCGGTAGGGAATGTCGGCGAAAAAACAAAGTACTGTGCATAAGAAACTGCATTCAGGCCTGGGGGGAAACATAAATCGCAAGTTCCTAAAGTGTGGGAAGCAGCAGGTGTGTATGCCCAGAGAGTGAGGTGGGGGAATGAAGATTGTAAAATAAGAAGAAAAAGAGGGAGTAGCATTCGCAGACTTGGAGGGCGTATTTGCCAGCTGCAGGGACACAAGGACACACATGATTTTAAAAATTAAGGAACGACGACAAATTATGACACAACGAAATATCTCTGTGATGCGAGCAAAACCATCTTCCGAGAATGCAAAAACATGACAAAACCGTCAGACTGGCTGAAGAGAGTGAGTTACCTAAAAGATGCCAACATCCACCGCAGACAAACAAATGATCGATACCTCACCAAACAAAGCATTGTGTGAGTGAAGGGAAAGAGGGCAACAAGAGCGGAGCACATCACAATACAAGTGGTAGTGCGTTGAACCGAGTTCCGCCTGGAGATTAAAGCCACCCACCAACGTGAAGAATAAGCACTCAAACCTGGGAAATCCAGGCACGGACCCCGAGATGTTCCCCATATACATAATAAAATAAAAATACATGCTCTGTAATAGGAAATTGCACATAAAGTAGTTGTAGCAAATTGGGGAGGACTTGTGCAATGAGCTCGTAAACGGATGAGCACATCAGGCTCCAAATACAAAGTAAGCACCCTGGAGACATTGAAAATGGGCTGTCCAACAACTTTGTTTACCATCCCACCTAGGAGAAACTGAGAAGAGGTGGATACCGGCAAGTGTGAAAGCGGAATTGCAGGACAGGTAAATATATGTAATGTCCAAAATCTCAGGTAATGCCAAAACTTGCGTCTCCACCAAGAGAAGCTCATGGTTGTACTAAGACAGGACATCATACGGAGCCTTCTCTTCTTCAAAGATCATATGACTGTGTGCGTATTTTAGTTTTTCTTTGTTTTATAATAGGGTGTAGCATAAAAGTATTATGAAGGGTTTGTGTTGGTCTATGTCAGTGGTCAGAATGGGGTTTTTTGGATAATAACCTATGTTAGATGGCAAATGGAAACAAAGAGTATGATAACGTAAAAAGTTTGAGAGGTGGACTAGGGGTAAGATAAACTAGTGTCAGGCGTGGGTACACGCCGTGACATGTACTCGTAAAAAGTAGTAGAAAGAGGTCTGGCCAGGGTGTACCCTTCTGTGAGAGGATAGCAGAGATTCACAGCACAAATAAAATGCTCCTAGAATGTGAGCTCACTGCCATAAAATACTAGCACTTATTGTAAAGTCTGGTGAACACACGATCCAGCACACATAGTGAGCGACTAAGGATCATAACAAGGCTGTCCCTATCAGTTCCAAGGCCCCTCCACGAGTCTGCGTGATGTAAATACAGAACTTCATCTTTTTCTCTCTCAATGGTGCACATAGGGGAAGAACGGGGTATAGGCTGATGAAGATCCAAATGGTCCCCCGCTACTTGGTAAGTAAGTCAGAAGATATCAGCTCTGCGGAGATAAGCTCTAGAACAGCAGACTTCAGGTCAGAACTAATCAATTTTACACCCCTTACTACGATGTCCATTCTCTTCCATCTACACAAGAAAAAAATAAGAGCTCAGCAGAGCTGCCACCCATACAAAACAGTCTCTGGTGTGCACTTGTGCTACACGTAACGTGTTGCAAGTAGGATTTACTTGTGGAAAACCTAATTGTTAACTCTTAAACTACTATTAGAAAACACAGGCAAGCATGGATATGTGGGCAGCTTACTGGCTTTAGGGCATAGACTGACATTCATTAGTCTCCGCCCACTTCACATCTGTTGAGAAAGATTTTTAATCAAAAACTTTCAGCCAAAAAAATGCCCAAAAATATCCATGGAAAGAAAAGGCGAACAGCACAAAGTAAGGTTCCTTCGTTCTTTTGTTTTTTTTCCAGGGTGATCACACTATATTATTGGTAAATCATATCTTTACAAATGCTTTAAGACCCGACTTACAGAACCCATAGATACCAAATGGACCTTGGATTGGGTAATTTACTTACTTTAGCCCTAGGCTACAATTGAGTTGTAACAGTTAAAGGTGTTTATGAAGCTTTATGTTAACCTGGTTCTGGTTTATGACATCCCAACATTTTAAAATCCAATTGTCACAGAGATAACCAAAAAGATACACATTTCCAACTTACATACAAATTCAACTTAAGAAGAGAAATTACAGAGTCAACCATTTATATGGAACATAAGGATGGGCCTGCATCCAAAGCTTACAGTCTATTAGGACTAATGTCATAAATATTCATCGAGAAGGCTGCAAAAACGTGAAACCTTCTCATCACAGTCAGTGCTATAATAAGTTTTGTGCTTGCCCTCTGTGGAGAGCCTGAAGTGATACTTTTTCAGGCTGAAATAGATAGAACCTCCAGAGTTATATTAACGCATGTCACAATTAGATTACATGACCTAATGACATACCGCTCAAATATTAAGTGACAACTACGATAAGGTAGACTTCTGGTGTACTTTAAATTCTGTTGTTTCTTTAATTTCTTTTTTGGCGACTTTCTTTTTTTTCAACTTTAACTGTGACTTCTGCTGTTGTTCTCTCAAGTAGATAACTTGGTCTCACTTTGAGTGGCAAGGCTGAAGAATCCACATCAAGAACGGCTCGTCATGTACTTAAAGGCTCTTTTATTTTATTATTGGTAAAAGGCCTACGCGTTTCGGTGCTGGACCAGCGCCTCGTCAGTTCAAAACTAAAACATTGAGTGGTCCTCTATGTTTTTTTATTATTTTTTTATTATTTTTATTGTTTTGAAATCCCCTGACGAAGGCGCTAGTACAGCGCCGAAACGCGTAGTTCCTTTTACAATAATAACAATAAGAACCTTCTAATGATGTACGCGCCGTTGATGTGGAGTCTTTCAGCCTTGCACTCACCCTGTTTGCATCCGCGGTGACTAGAACATCCGGACTCCTATCCTCCGTGACCACAGGCAGGCATCACCAATCATATCACTATATGCTAGTGCTTACACAGGCTAGCCGCAAGGTTAGCTCTCCATAAACGTTTTTTCTTACCACTGTTTATCCTAATACTACACCTGAGTCGCGCACTTTGGGTTCTCTCCTTCTTTTCTCTGATTCATGAATCGGTCACCCTCTGTCTATTGTCTGCCGTTGTGGCAGTTTGGCTTATGTATCTTTATTTTTCAGATTTTCGACTGACTATCACTTATGTACTTTATTTTTCGTATTTTGGCAACTTTTTAGGTGCACATCTGCGCACCTGGTCCAAGGGAAGGAAACCCGCACCTGGACCACTGTTTTGTACATTTAATTGTGTGACTAGTCTGAACTGCATTTAAATGTTGACAAATTTTGGCACAAAACGTGCTTGGCAATTGAAAGTTTGGGCTGTTTTTTTTTAAGCATTTTGCATTCACATTCATACTTGAAATGTATTGGTTACTTCTGAGGTGCATGTTCACACATGTCGGTGCAGAAAGCATTTTTTTTCTTCATCGCGAAAGTGTAACAGCTGTAAAAATATTAACATTTAACATCGGTGCTTACACGTCCAGCAAATGAAGAGAAATACTTTCAACCACCAAACGCAACTGGTAAATGGGAGGAACGTATGCCTTTTTTTCCTGCTTTTAAAATTACACCACAAACGCACTGTGACTGCACCCCATATTCGTCATTCCTCTGGTGTGACTCGTGCTAACAGCCTCAGATCTGAAATTTACGGTAGTAATCGCACCCCTGTATATAACTCCCCTTTCTCACATGACTTGTTGTCCGTATGGATTTGAGACATTTGCAACAAAAAAGTTAAAAAATGGCACTTGCCAGTACAGTAAACTAAACGTGATCGAAAAAAAGACATGATTATAAATAGCGCACAAAAGATCCTCCAAAAGTCCAATTATACACCACAGAAAAAAATTAGATCACCATACCCGCCACTGGCTTTGTAGAAATTTGGAGGGATATCATAAATTTAGAATCGAAAACATATTTGAAGTGAGACTCCACCATCTTTTCCTTTCCTGCGGGAGAGAATTTTCTCTCAGTTTATCCCAGGTTTTATTCTGTTGTCAACTTCAGCAGATGTTTAATAGTTTTTTATCTAGTTTGATTGAAAGGAATTAACCCAACAATGGGTCTCACTTTTCACTAGTTTGATATTTATTCAATATCCATTTAAATTACAGTTTGCCGTTTCATTATGGGACTTACGTGCCACATGAATTAAAATGAGAAAAGCACCAAATAATAGGCTGCGTCCCCAGTGCTGTCAATGAATAATTGGAAGCTCTGATATTTGAAAAATGTCATTTTGTGGCAAAGAAGCATTTACATTTCATAGCTAACAGATTTCATTTGGTTCTACCTGTTGAAAAAAAAGGCATTCCAAGAATTGCTAAACTAAATACAAAGACGCACAAGCAATTGTCTAGAGCGTTTCACTTGAACCAGAATGTGAATGGATCGTAATAACAGATCATGACTTCAGTGAAACACCGCACAGGTTATCATGTGTATTTATGGACTATCCCGGGGGTGGCGGTATTGATCACTGTTAGAACGGGCAACCCTACAGCTGCACTATTTTTACAATACCGGAAAGGCAGTGACAGTTCCTTTAGCTCTAATAATCTATCATGACACCACTGCTTGTAGCTAAATTATGCCCTTAGATTCCCATATAATTGCAACTTTATAGTTTTATCGTGGGAACTGACTAGCATGTCTACGCGAGTCACAGGTGGCGTGGCCTCCTCGGTAGCTGCGAAATCCAGTCGCTCCGCCCCATTCCCTATGCTCTGTATGCTGCTATAATGTCATGTGAACCAGGTGTGACATCATCGCAGTCCTATATCTTGTTGTAGCATTAGAACTGTACAAAAACTATAGTCAAATATAACTATACCCCCCACCGTCCCGCCCTTTCGGCGGGACTGTCGAGATCGCTTTTTAACCCCAATCCAACTGCCGCCCCGTCTAAGAGGATTCGGGGAACATGCACGCTTATTCCCCGCATGACGTCCCGTGGCCAGTGATGACTGAGTCCCGTCTCCATGTTCCCGAGATCAGGGTCCGACTTCCTGGATGAGAGTAAACCTGCGGTACCGCGTACGCGGGTGCCACCGCGGTAGACACTCGTGTAACGCGACGAGGAGGGGGGGCGGGGGGACTTCGGGGTGGGCTATGGCACACCATGCTGGGCTGTCAGCCCACACTACCTCTGGGAATCATCACAGCAATGAATTGTGGTCAGGACCTCGTGAGTGGTCATGACTCATGTAGAACGCCTATGGGCGGAGCTACTGAAAGGACCCGGTATAGGTTCTGTCCTTGTCATGCCGAGAAGCTATGGGACTGAATAAGGTTAGAGCCGTCATAAGTCAGAGTTGGCCATAAGTGATAGTGGGCGACACAGGGGATATAGTAGGTGTCAGGTGAGGGCGTTGACTGTGGAACTTGAATGAGTGGGGCAGTGGGGACGAGGGGTATATAATGGTTGCTCCAGGGGCAAAGGTAGTTTGACAGGGGTATATAATGTTGGCGGTGGGCAGGTGTGACAGGTAATATAATGGGTGCGGGGCGAAGGGGCATGGTGTGTGACAGTGTATATGTAGGATGTGGTGGTTGTGGTGGGTCGTTGTAGATCGAGGTAATGGCATAACTGTGTTGGGATGGGCATTGTGATGCGACAGGAAACTACGAATAATGGTGGGAATGGGGAGGGGCAAGTGTGTTACAGGGGTATAAGGTAATGTTGTGGGAGGGCTGGCACAGTTGTTGCACACCAGGTTATAAGTGAATGTGTGGGGGTGCGATGATGACCAGGTAGCAGTTACTGATGTGGGGGGGGCGATTATGGACATGGTGTATGAATAATGTGTTGGAGGGGGCCAGGTGTACAGGTTATATAATGTGTAATAGGGGCCCTAGTGTGGACAGGTATATATGTGTGGGGGACCAGCAGTTTCAAACATGTATAATAGATGTGGGGGGAGGGACGGCAGTGTGAAACAGGTATGATAAGGTGTGTGACAGGGGGGGGCAGTTAGTGCCAGGAAGAAATCATAAGATGTTCAGTTGGGCGGAACAAGTGGGTAGAGAGCATTATAGATACGATGTGTGGGAGGGGGCAGTGTGTAAGCATGTATTACGTAATTGGTGTGGGGGCCAGCTGTGACATGTTACATACTGTTGATGTGGGGTGCGTGAAGTGATCAAACATGTTATAATGTGTGCATAGGGCAGGGGGGCAGTGGTGCACAGGTATATAATGTGCATGGTGGGGGTGCTGTGTGTGCAGGTATATAATGTGGTGGGGGGCAGTGTGACAGGTATATAAAATAGTGTGGGGAGAGGGGACATAGATGTGACTTGTATATAAATGTGTGGAGAGTGGTGTTGAGAGACAAGTGTGACAGGTATATAATGTGTATATATGTGATCTAGTGAAAGGGGGTTGCTTTAAAATTTTTCTTTTTTTTCAATTTTTTAAAAAAAATGTTACCATTATTTTAGACTCTCTAATATAATATACTGGAATACTAGTGTATAGCAATATTACTGCTGATCTCTAATAGCCTCTCATCTGCTATTAGAGATCATTACACATGGCAGGCCTACTAGTCTCAATGGGACTTTAGGCTACCATGACAGCCGATCACCAAGAGGAGGAGTTTGGGAAATCAGGAGGCTGCTGGAGGAGGAGGCTGGGGACAGGAGGAGGAGGAGGCTGGGGACAGGAGGAGGAGGAGGCTGGGGGACAGGAGGAGGCTGGAGCAGGCTGGGGAGCAGAAGGAGGAGGCTGGAGGACAGCAGGAAGATAGAGGATGGAGGGGCTGGGGGACAGGAGGATGCTCGAGGCGGCTGGGGGACAGGAGGAGGCTGGAGGACAGGAGGAGTATGCTGGAGGAGGAGGCTGGGGGACAGGAGTATGCTGGAGGAGGAGGCTGGGGGACAGGAGGAGGAGGCTGGGGGACAGGAGGAGGAGGCTGGGAAATCAGGAGCAGGCTGGAGCAGAAGGAGGAGGCTGGAGCAGAAGGAGGAGGCTGGAGGACAGCAGGAAGATAGAGGATGGAGGGGCTGGGGGACAGGAGGAGGATGCTGGAGCAGGCTGGGGAACAGGAGGAGACTGGGGGACACGTGGAGGAGGCTGGAGGACAGGGGGGCTACAGGAGGAGGCTGGAGGACAGGAGGCTACAGGAGGAGGCTGGAGGGCAGGGGGGCTACAGGAGGAGGCTGGAGGACAGGGGGGCTACAGGAGGAGGCAGGGGGGCTACAGGAGGAGGCTGGAGGACAGGAGGAGGCTGGAGGACAGGAGGAGGCGACAGGAGGAGGCTAGAGGACAGGAGGAGGCGACAGGAGGAGGCTGGAGGACAGGAGGAGGCTACAAGAGGAGGCTGGAGGACAGGAGAAGGCTGGAGGACAAGGGGATACAGGAGGAGGCTGGAGGACAAGGGGATCGGATACAAGGAAGGAGGCTGGGACGGAGCTGGACAGGGGATACAGGAGCTGGAGACCAAGGGGGATACAGAGGAGCGCTGAGGACAGGGGGAAAGGACTAGGACAGGAACGGAGGAAGGGCTGAGGACAGGGTGTACAGAGAGCTGGAGACACGGGGGAAACAGTAGAGGTGATGGATGACAGGGGATACAGCATGGAGGGCTGGAGGACAGGGATACGATGCTGGAGGCGGAGGATGACAGGAGGGGACATTGGAGGCTGATACAGGAGGAGACTGGAGGACAGTCTTATGTTTTACATGTTAACAGAGTTGCATTAGGGGATATTATATTGGTCCACGGAAGGGGGGCAAATTAAGGGCGTTGTAGCATTTGGGGACCATCAAGTTCGATATTATACTATGCTTGAGGGGTTGACAATGGGCGTGCTTAAGAAAAGGGGTACAGGACTGTGGTCCATTTCAATGTACAGATTCTCTTTCTCCAAAAGTTGGAGGGTAGGACTATATGATGCTGAATTCAAACCAAACCACCCCCCCGTGGCCTGCTGCTCGCAAAACATCTGCATACAGATCCAAAGCAGTATTATAACTCTGATTTATGGGATCTAGGGAACAATTTTTATCCAGACTAAACACTGCAGGACTGTGTCAGTAATAGTTCTAGTTGCTTCTTGGATACCTGCCACTACCTGTATTTGTAATAGTGGTGTACGGGTTCCCTTAATAACCAAGATGGCATATGGGAGGTGTCAATAAAAACAATCAAATATATCTGTCTTAGATCTATGAGTTATTCACAATTCGCGGTAGTTATACCAGAGTATATTAAGATGCAATTTTAAGACCAGACCTCTATCCATCAAATCGAGACAGACAAGGGGAAATATTGGACGTCTTTATTATATTGACTCACCTGTCTCTGTAGTAGACGAAACACCATTAAACAGGCGCTGGCTAAGATTGCCGAAAATGGTGCAATAAACTTACAGCGAGACACAGAAGTGGCACACAATGTCCCCAACTTCTGGCCAAAGCCCTATCTAGTTGCCGATGGCTAAAGAAAGTGAGCTGAATTTAGGGAGAGGCATCTGAACGTATTGGGCAGGTCGCAGGAGGCATAAAAAAGCAAATCGGCTGTGTGCCCTGGAATGTAGAGTAACTGTGGAGAGCGGCCCACACCACTGTTAAATACTTCGTCTAAGCTTCAGGCATCACAGCTGCGGTCACCTGATAGCCCTGTGCACGGGGGAATGCAGCAGCTTGTTTGTCTGTTCACGAAGCACGACTGCGGTCAATGAGTTTCAACATTAGTAACGCACCTCAGTGTGCCTGGATGTGCAGCCTCTTCTGCACCACGATAAGACTTGGCGCTTGTGCATCATGCGTGTCTCTTACCATTCGACTCCGGTCCTGGCTCCTTGCCGCTCTGCCTCACTGCATATACGGATATGCAGATGTGTCGAATTACGCAGACAAGAGGGTGTGCAAGGATAACTGAACTTCTCATTCTTTTTCTTGTAACAGCCAATGTTGTCCAGAAAACTAATTTCTCATTACAACTTGTCATGGTGAATTTGAGTTCGATCACGGACTACTGACTGTTGAGGTGGTGACAGTAGAGAACTCATCTAGGGTCTCATGTGGTATCCTGCTCATACGCAGAAAGACATCGCCGATAAATCGACGCCAAGTTTGCATATTGGGCACCCAAAAGGTTTATGTTAACCTACATACTCCTCCTCAAACACAGCTTATCGAATGAGCAGTTTGCGGAGGGCGGGGCCACCGTTTGACTGCCCCACTGGGGACGTTCCTTTGCAGTTGTATCAATCAACATGTTTAATTTATCTTACGTTTGTGAGTGCCCTTATCCGCTTGGGAACATGTAACTTCTGGACACTTAAGAGCTGCTTCAAGATCTGTGGGCCCACACACGCACTACAGTGTCGAATTTGCTCACTGGGTGCTGCCTAGGTTTCCGAATACCCAGCTGGAGGACAGGGGGGCTACAGGAGGAGGCTGGAGGGCAGGGGGGCTACAGGAGGAGGCTGGAGGACAGGGGGGCTACAGGAGGAGGCAGTGGGGCTACAGGAGGAGGCTGGAGGACAGGAGGAGGCTGGAGGACAGGAGGAGGCGACAGGAGGAGGCTAGAGGACAGGAGGAGGCGACAGGAGGAGGCTGGAGGACAGGAGGAGGCTACAAGAGGAGGCTGGAGGACAGGAGAAGGCTGGAGGACAAGGGGATACAGGAGGAGGCTGGAGGACAAGGGGATACAGGAGGAGGCTGGAGGACAAGGGGATACAGGAGGAGGCTGGAGGACA
>WNYA01000039.1:402550-418061 GCA_019512145.1 Engystomops pustulosus
GACAGGAGGAGGCTAGAGGACAGGAGGAGGCTAGAGGACAGGAGGAGGCTAGAGGACAGGAGGAGGCTAGAGGACAGGAGGAGGCTAGAGGACAGGAGGAGGCTAGAGGACAGGAGGAGGCTAGAGGACAGGAGGAGGCTAGAGGACAGGAGGAGGCTAGAGGACAGGAGGAGGCTAGAGGACAGGAGGAGGCTAGAGGACAGGAGGAAGCTAGAGGACAGGAGGAGGCTGGAGGACAGGAGGAGGCTGGAGGAAAGGAGGAGGCTAGAGGACAGGAGGAGGCTACAGGAGGAGGCTGGAGGACAGGAGGAGGCTACAAGAGGAGGCTGGAGGACAGGAGGAGGCTGGAGGACAGGAGAAGGCTGGAGGACAAGGGGATACAGGAGGAGGCTGGAGGACAGGGGGATACAGGAGGAGGCTGGAGGACAGGGGGATACAGGAGGAGGCTGGAGGACAGGAGGCTACAGGAGGAGGACAGGGGGCTGGAGGCTACAGGAGGAGACTGGAGGACAGTCTATATGTTTTACATGTTACAGAGTTGCATTAGGGGATATAATATTGGTCCACGGGAAGGGGGGCAAATTAAGGGGCGTTGTAGCATTTGGGGACCATCAAGTTCGATATTATACTATGCTTGAGGGTGGGACAATGGGCATGGCTTAGAAAAAGGGGAGGGGCTTTGTGTCCCTCTTTCTCTTCTCCAAAAGTTGGGAGGTATGCTATTCAATATTATATAGGGAGACTCTGTTCAGGGGTGGAGTCAGTCGTGAAGGGGTGGGGTTTACTGAAGTACCGACTCCCTGACCGGAGCGGACTAGTACATAGTGAAATTATTAGAAATATATAGAGGGACGGGTCAGGGGAGCAGGAGAGACCCCAATAGATGTCACATGTCCTGTCCTAAAGCCTTGCCTGACCCTCTTTAATGAAATTTAATAGAAGCGGCACCAGGGATCAGCTCCCAAGTGGGAGCCGGCTCCCACCATTCACTGAAAAAAGACGCTACGTGAACGACCCATCACCAGGAGGGAGAGCGGTGCAGAGGTTGTGCTCTCTCAGAAATCAGGTGAAATGCTTTGTCAGCGCTTCACCCCATCTCCAGGACCGTGGTCAGGAGGGTCTGACAGCGCTGGATCCTCCTGACCTTTGGACTATAAAACAGGCTTTTCTTGCCAAAAGTGCGTCTTATTGGCCACAAAATATGTCAAATAAATGGGCCAGCCTTGGGGGGTCCTCCATTATGCTCCCATGTGGTATATTCGGTGTGGATGGGCCAACCATAGTCGACCTCCTTACTCAAAAAAAAACTTGCCTAATCACTGAAGCTACTGCGGTGAAACTGCCAGTCATCATAAAGCAAAACAGTCGGCGACACAGGACCTGGAGGTCCTCAGACGTCCTCCTCAGCTCCTCCGAATGTTTGTCATTGTGTCAGATGTTCTTCCCCGATTTCATCGATTTCCCCGGAGTCGTCTCCGTTATTAAGTTATAATGAAGTTATTTAAATACGTTTGTCAAAGGTCAAGTGTCAGGATCGGTTTGGGCCCTTGACAAATTCCATTGGAACGACATAATTCTGACCTAAGGAAGAAACTTTTCCACCGACGTCCAGTAACGTCAGCGGCGAAGGAGACGATTCTCCAGCGTCTGGAATAATCCGACCAGAAACACAGAAAATGAAAAAGTCTCCCAGAAAAACACTAAGGTCCCTTCCATCCGGCGCCATATGACCCTGCCCTAGAGATGATCAGTCTCAAGGTATTAAAGATTATAAAATAATTTTTTTTTTTTTAAATAAAAATGCAAATTGTCTAATTCTGATTCTTTGGTGCACATAGAGGTCAGAGGTCAGGGGTCAGCAGGGGCGCTTCAGTCGGTGACTACATGAAGGAAGGATCTGTAAAGGAAATATTACACACAGTGATGTCACAGTACAGGGATAATACACACAGTGATGTCAATATGTAAAAACAGGGTACATACAGTGTGGTGATTACACAGAAAGAGCGACAGGCTCGTGGTGAGCCTTCTTCTGGAGCCGAAACGCGCGTTGGGGAGGGCGGTCTTCCCAGGCAGTGGAACATCCTGTTTTCACCCCAAATCAGTAAGGACTTGTGTTATTATTGGGCAGATTCCCATATTATTGACTCATAGCCGGGCACGGTATTCATTACCAGCCAGCACTTTAGTGGATCCCCCGTCATACACAGTCCACCTGTCTTTTGTACTACATTGCATACTGTTAAGTTCCTGTACTGCCTTGGGCTCTGACTGCCGCTCTTTCTGTGGGTCCACGGGAAGGGGGGCAAATTAAGGGGCGTTGTAGCATTTGGGGACCATCAAGTTCGATATTATACTATGCTTGAGGGTTGGACAATGGGCGTGGCTTAGAAAAAGGGGGAGGAGCTTTGTGTCCCTCTTTCTCTTCTCCAAAAGTTGGGAGGTATGGATACTGTAACCATGGCAACCATTGAGACTTTTACTGTGGATCTCAATATTTTAACATTGGGACTTCTGGATCAGTCCTGGACCGTTGTTTTAGCTCCAAGAGGGTTAGAGTTAAGAGTGCAGCACTACACCCAAAGAGTTAATCTTACATACATGTATCAAGGTAAACCATGTTAGAAGGTATGAATAACCCAAGGTGAAATCACAAATGTTGTGTTTTTTATATAAGTACATTTTTCCTGTGACTATTTATATATATCTAATATAAAGGGCAGGGAGCCAATGATTGCTATAAAATATAACTGGTATCCAATTTATATACATAAATTGCAAGGATTTTATATAAAGTGCTAATAAAAAGGTGCAAACTAAAGTGCAAAGGATGTGCAATATTAAAATCACACAAACAATTGTTCAAAGTGCATATACATATATTTCAATGATATATTTTACATGAAGAGGAGGGGTGATCGCCTGTCTCCTCCGGAAAAAATGCTGATAATAGTGCAAACATAAACATGTTACCTTCCATCTCATGAATATAGTTCCATATTTACTGTCTATATTAAAAGGAGGATATTCTATTCACAATAAAGTGCTACATCTTACAAATATGGGGATACAGTATAATCTCCTCCGACAGTCAACATAATAGGGCTTTTTTTCTAGCAGCTTCTTATACTTTATTCCACTGGTTTCGTTCCACAACATGTCAGTATCTTCTGTTATTTCATTATTCCTTCTCCAATGTTTTTCCATCGCAAAATCCGGCTCCTCCCAGCATGTAATCTTACTACTCAACAAAAGAAAGAATTAATAAATTAAAAACCCATGAACGGATACAGACAATGCTTAAAGGGGTATTCCAGGAATAAGCACAATTCATATGCAAATGGGTACTAAAAATATAAGCTAATGTGTAATTGGTTGTTATTTAAAATTTTGATCGCCTTAGCAAAAAAATACTGATGACATAGACTGTAATGAAGAATTAAAATGCTACTGGTCCTTTAAGCAATGTGTTCTTCACACACATATATATTGTTCTTCACATGCTATTTTGTTCGCGCCGTTCCGCGCGTATCTCCCGACAAGTAAGCAGATGTGCCGAACATCTGTAATCTATTCTGCACTGTGTTCTGCACTGTGTTTTTATCTTAAATGATCCTGTGTTCACTGTGTTCACTGTGTTCACTGTTTTTATTCTATTCTTCACTGTTCTTTACATCTGCTAACTTGTCGGGAGATAATATACGCGCGGAACAGTGAAGAATAGATCGCAGATGTTTGCAAATTATCAGAAGACATTATTTTTCAATTAAATAACACATTTTATTCCTGAACCATGGTCCCTTTGAAAAATGCTCGGGTCTCCCATTGACTTCAATGGGGCTCGTTACTCGAAACGAGCACTCGAGCATCTGGAAATGTTCGGCTCGAGTAACGAGCACCCGAGCATTTTAGTGCTCGCTCATCTCTAGTTATGATCAATTCACAGTGGAAAAAAAGTTTGCATATTGCAACACAAAACTAGTAACGTGAAGATGTACAAACATTCAAGACAATCTGCCTCCATTGCATTAGTCCTGTGTATTACCCCCACCCCAAAAAAAAAATTCTCTATACGAGCCATTGTATGTTTGGAAAACCAAATCAAATGTAAATGAGCTCCAACTGATTTAAAATACCAATTGCATGCATTGAATGCTCAATTGGGCGTTTCTAAACATAAATCAAGAATAGACTTAGAAAAAGAAAATATCCAAATTGGATGTTGGATAGGGCAGAAACCATTGTCTCGGGCAGAAAACGCACAGATATGCTTGTCAGACAAAAGGTTCAAAACACAACATGACATCAACAATATTCCTTGTCTGACACTCCAATTTTCAAAAATGTTCAATGATATCAAAAGAATAATCTTAAATTATTTACCAGTTTTACAGGCACATTTCATTGAGGGAGCGTTCACACGTTGCGTTTTGACCTGCGTTTTCATTGCGTTTGAAACGCATATACAACAGCTGAGGAGAGGTGATTTGCCTAATTACATCACTGTTAACATTTCCATTTACAAAACGCATCGCAAACGCGATGTTAACGCACACGTTAAAAGTGTTAACATATTTGTTTTGTTAAGGCATGTGTTAACATTGTGTTTACAAACGTAAACGGTAATGTAATTAGGCAAATTACCTCTCATCAGCTGTTTTATATGGGTTTCAAACGCAATGAGAACGCAACCAAAACGCAACGTGTGAACGCGCCCTCAATGTCACCAAGGGAGAATTGCCTTTCTGGAGACTTTTGTCATTGAACAGGTGCACCTCCCAAAACGTGGGAGTGACAGATATAAACTATTATTATACCGAGAGGCATACTGGATTTTTATCTTAAATACTAGATTCCCCCATGGAATGAATTTTAGAAGTGAGTTTCTATATCATTATTTATTTATTTTTGGTTTTCTGCCCAGATCGCACCACATTAATTCCTTTTATTGGTTTTCTTCAAAATACTCACCGGTGCGGTCATTACACTCAGCATATCCGAGAGACTATAGCACTCTATTTATTGGCTTTCTTTAAAATACTTATTTGCATAGCTATTACATCTGGGAGATTCCAACATTTTACTTAACTTTTCCTTCCCTCCCCTTCTAGTTTATCTTTCTCTGCTACTGTTTCTGTGCATTTTGTGATCTCGCAGGTGTGGACAGGGTTCTAAAAGCATAGAAGATGTTAGCTTCTTTTGATCTGTCAGCTGAGAACTGCTAGACAGATGCATCACTAATTAGAACACTCAGAACTCTCAGTCCAGAGCAAGCTCCTGGACTCTTTTCCCTCCGGTTCTGTCCTTGGGGGATACCATTGGTGTATATTATGTTTGAGGATTCTAATCCTATGGGTGTATATTATGTTTGAGGATTCTAATCCTATGCGTATACCACATGAGGGGGGCCATTTGGGCTATTATTAGAGGGATTCAATACTACATGGTCATTAATTGTCTTCTTTTTTTCCCCTCTCCCCTTGATCTGTTCCTTTTGTTTGGATATAAGCCTTCATAATGTCATTTACGTGTTCCCTCACTCTTGTACCTAGGACTCTCGAGGTAAGTCCCACAGATATTTTTGTGCACTCACATGTCGCATAGTATACGACCTCAGTGGTATTGCATGAAATATAATCCCTGATCTTATATGTCATGCTTCCGCCGCATCAAAAGAGTGGGTGCATTGACAAATTTTATTTACAAACACAGGGGGGCGAAATTTTCACCCTCATTGGCAAATTTAGTCATGGCCATGTGGGAAGATGAATACATTGTCGTGTATGCCATAAATTGCTCACTCTGTACTAAGATGTATATAGGATGCACCATCAGAAGATTTAAATATAGGTTCTTAGAACATATTAGGGATATTGGTAACTGGTACAAAATGAATGCCTCAGAACAAACCGTAAGAAATAAATTTCTGTCGGGGGCAGCACGACATTTTATTGAATGTCACCAAGGGAGAATTGCCTCTCTGGAGACTTTTGTCATTGAACAGGTACACCTCCCAAAACGTGGGGGTGACAGATATAAACTATTATTAGACCGAGAGGCATACTGGATCTTTATCTTAAATACAAGATTTCCCCATGGAATTAATTTTAGAAGGGAGTTTCTATATCATTATTGATTTATTTTTGGTTTTCTGCCCAGATTGCACCACATTAATTCCATTTATTGGTTTCCTTCAAAATACTCATCAGCAAAATACTCATCAGCATTACACTCAGCATATCCGAGAGACTATAGCACTCTATTCATTGGCTTTCTTTAAAATACTTATGTGCATGGCTATTACACCCATTACAACTTTTTCTTCCCTCCCCTTCTAGTTTATCTTTCTTCCCTACTTTTTCTGTGCATTTTGCGCATTTTGTGATCTCGCGGGTGTGAACAGTGTTCTAAAAACATAGAAGATGTCAGCTTCTCTTGATTTGTGAACTGAGAACTGCTGGACAGGTGCATCACTATTTAGAACACACAGAACTCTCAGTCCAGAGCAACTCCCGGACACACTTTTTATACCACTATAGTCCTGCGATTAGACATTGGGGCAGATTTACTTACTCGGTCCATTCGCAATCCAGCGGCGCATTCTCTGCGCTGGATTCGGGTCCGGCCGGGATTTATTAAGGTAGTTCCTCCGACGTCCACCAGGTGGCGCTGCTGCGCTGAAGTTCCCTGGAACGCATTGGAATACACCGAGCCGGGCTGAGTGAAGGTAAGTGCAAGCTCCGCGACAGATTTTTTTTAAAAAATGTGGCGGTTTCTCCGAATCCGTCAGGTTTTCGTTCGGCCACACCCCCAATTTCCATCGCGTGCAATCGCCGCAAATCGGAAATATTCAGGTAACATGTCGGGAAAACGCGAATCGGGCCCTTAGTAAATGACCCCCAGTGTCTCAGTGTTTTCCCTCATTATATTTGCTAGTAAGCAGTAGAAATAATGTTTTTTGTCAGATACTAAATGGATGGATTACTGAAGGTGGAGAGACGGTGGAGCTATATATCCATGTCACATTCATATACAGACTAGCAATGAGTAAGGGCGTCTTGTACACCTGAAATGCGTAGGTTTATTATCGCCATTACAATCATCCCGTGGTTACCAGGCTGCACTGCTGCAGGAAAATTATTTTCTCTTGGATTTTAATGTAAGAAGATGACAAATTAAAGCTTTGATTTTTTAAGCTTCATCTGGTGCGGTGTACAAATCCTTCATTTCCTGCGTTGTATATTTTGACATGATATGCATTTACCACATGGGAAGCTGCCTACCTTTTTTGTCCTCTGTCCAAAGGGATATTCCATCTTAGGGACATAATGGCTTTGTACCAATAAATCTTTCAAGTTTTTCCTTCTCCTTGCCGTTAGCAGCGGTCTCTCTGTCAGCAGTGTTTTCAATGTTACATCTGTTTTTAAAATAGACCAATGTTTACTGAGGATACCTCTCAAATCATCCCATTGCTTATTAAAAGTTGATATGAATCGGATATTGCGATCACTTTTTATTTCCTTTTTTGGCTGCAGTACCGATTTTAATACAGCATTTGCTGTATCCCCTATTTTTGAATCTCTCTTCAAGATCCTTGGCCTGATGTTCAAATTTCATGTCTGTGGAACAAATACGACGTGCTCTTAAAAATTGGCCTCCAGGTATGGATCGTATGGTGGACGGGGGATGAGCCGAGGAGGCATGCAGGAGGGTATTTACAGTGTTGGGCTTTCTGTACATTTCAGTCTGTAAGTATTCACCCTCCGTCCCTTACCACACAACCAACACGTCGTCCATGTATCTGAGCCAGCACTGCACATGGGGGGACCCCCTGGCGCCGTCGTCGCCAAAGATGGTTCTCTCCCAGTATCCTAGGAATAAGTTGGCGTAGGACGGCGCGCAGGCAGCCCCCATGGCAGTGCCCTGCTTCTGCTCATAGAACTGATCTTTAAAAGTTAAGAAATTATGGGTTAGAATAAAAGACAAGAGTTCTAGTATCAATGATTGCAATTGCAGATCCAATATACTGTTGGAAAGGAAGAATCTTACCGCTTCCAACCCATCATGATGTCTAATCCACGTGTATAAACTTTCCATGTCGATTGTTACCAACATCATGTCCGATTCAATACAGATCCCGTCGACCCTCAGCAGAGCGTCCATACAGTCCCTGACATATGAGGGCAAGGTTTCAACCAGTGGTTTTAAGTAAAAATCAATGAATTTACAACTGGGATCGCAGGGGCCCCCAATGCCAGAGACTATAGGACTCCCAGGGGGGTTGACCGACGGGATCTTTGTGTATTTTCGGGAGTAAATAGAATGTCGGGACTTTAGGCTCCTTCACCACCAGTCCATCAAATACCTTTTTTGGAATTGTTCCTGATTCCACTGCTGAATCTAAAATGGAGATGATTTGGCCATTGTATCCCCGTATGGGATTGAAGGGCAGCTTTTCGTAAGTATCTTTTTTATGTAATTGTCGCAAGGCCTCCTTCTCATATTTATCTGGTAAAAGTCTGGTAAAAATTTCAATTTGGGGGCATAACAACAAAGAGGGGAACATCCTGGATCTAGGCATAATAGCATGAGGAAACCTACCTTGTAACTTCAATAGATTGTTCTTGTTGAAGTTCCCCCAATGCTTGGAGTGCCTCCCTTTCCCTTTCATTATCAATTTCCATTCATGCTTCACCACCACCATGGAGTTTTCCCAAAAGTAACTTTCTTGAAAATAAATGTAGGTCCTTTAGTGCTGTAAAATAATCAAGATTATTACTTGGGGAGAAATTCAGACCCCTACTTAGTAGACTGCACTGTGCGTCAGAGAGGGACCTGGAGGAAAGAAGAATCACCTCAAGTTGATTTTTTGATCTTTTCTCTGTTTGGTTGTTTATGGTCCCCCCTTTAGTGTCCTACAGCATCTCTCAAGTCTCTACCTTCACATTAAAATCAGCATTGGAGTTTTCTTTAAAAACATTACTCCATTGTTCCAACCAGATTGGTCACGGAACCCTACCCCTTAACGCGTCTGCGCCGTAGCTCGACGGCGTCAGCGGTATAAGGGATGTATGAAGAGGGCTCCACGGGCCTGAGAACAACAAGGTCAACGATCGTGGCTATTACCCCTCCGTTAATACCACCCCCCTTTCCCTAGAACAGATATAAACATCATATACATAAAAATCACAAACATATTAGGTATCGCCGCGTCCAAAAGCCGTGATCTATTAAATATAAAACGGTTACGGCGGCGGCCTCCAGGCGGGAAATGCGGCCCAAATGTAAAATGGCGACTTTTACCACCTTTTCCATAACCTAAAAATGAAATAACAATATCAAAATGTCGCACAGACCTCAAATGGTAGCAATGAAACGTTGCCTCAGTTGTTTCGCAAAAAATGACCTCCAGGCCCAACGTATGAAAGTTTAGCTTAGAGATGCAACAAAATTTTCTTTTCTTTTTTGTACACATTCGTTTATTTTTGAAAATGTATTCAAACCAATAAACCGATATAAATTTTGGTATCACCGACCTCAACCGCATCGCACTGAACAAAGAATAAAGTAGACCATGTATTTGGAGTGAAGAGTGCAAGTCGTAACACTGAGCCCACAAGAACGTGACGCACGTGCAGTTTTTTTTCAATTTTTCAACATTTGGGCTAATTTTTTTCAGCTTCGCAGTACACGGCATGTTTAAATATAATAACATTACAGTAAAGTAAAAGTGGTTTGCCCAAAATAAGCCCTCACACGGTCGTACACTTAAAATGAAAATGTTACGGTATTTTTTGAAGTTGGAGAGTTCGAGAAATGACCCAAAAACCCTGCGTCCTTATGGGTCCTAACATCCATGTTTAGAGTGAGAAGCTGCTTGAAAAACACAGACAAACGGAATCAGAACCATCCTCACCCCTCACAATAACGAACTACTCCCAAACATAATCAATACCAATAAGAAAAAAAAGGAGCCAACTCATTCTCCACATATAAAATTACACAGAGATTTTATCAATTATCCATAAAAACAAATAATAAGAAATCCATATTATTGGTCCGAGTTGGCTGCCCACCTCACTAACAAAAAGCATCTCCAACAAAAATACACCTAGCAACATTGCTGTTTTAAAAATAACCCAGGTGCTATCTCCAATTGGAATGCCCCCTAAGACCTAAGTAAATGCAATCGGTGGGAAAAAAGTAAACAAGACCAGTGTCTTACCCATATTGTTGTGTGGCAGGAGAAGCCTCTCGGACCCCCAACGCGCGTTTCGCCACGCTTCTCAGGGTACGGAAACACGCCAGGGGAGCCGTAACTTATATATTACCTGACCGGATGACACTACTGGCATCATGCGCCTCGACCAGCTGTCCGCATGAATGCAAACAGTGTATGAGCGAGTAGACCCTAGTGCAGTGTGCGAACCATGCAACGGGTGCCAGAGGTGGCACTCGCCGGAGCCCTTTCTGTGGGACACCACACAGAATTTACTAATAGGACTCAGTCAATGCTTCCTCACTGCAGTCCAGACAGCCCAGGGTCGCCCACGCTCGTCCAGGACTACAGAGGAGCTGAAGGGTGGGACGAAGTGGATTATCATTGGAGCTCCTGCTCTGGGCCCTGATTCATCCCTTCCGGGACCCTGGAGGAAGCCTACAATCCAAATGTCTCATGCTTTCGATTGTATTTGTGTCCTCAGATACCAATATATTGAAACTTGTGATACACGATATTCATAGGTTACTGCTTTAAATTTTCATGTTGGCACTTTTGCGACATATAAGTGGTTTGGGTTGGATTTGGGCCTCTGTTTCTAAAAAACGGTTCGCCATCACTGCCCTAGGGGACTCAATTTTAAAAAAGGTTAAAATGAAAAAAAAAAAAAACAATCAAAATGTCACACTTTCCATAATAGATCAAGAAAATTGTCCACAAAAAATAGAGGTTTTGTAACTGTACCATATAAACATTTTGTAGAAGATTTACATTACTATAAGATAAAAAGGTAATTACTAAATCCAAAATCTATATAAATTTTGTATTATCTCTGTGAATTGTAATGTACTCCAGAATAAGGGGGAATGTGCCAAGAAAATCCACAATTGCTTTTTTTTTAACCTTTTCTTTTAGGAACATACTTACATACAACTGTACAGTACAAAACTTTTGCCTAACTAAATTCCGCCTTAGTTTTTTCCCTCCATTAAAAAAAGTGAATAATGGAGGGTTTCAGAAGGTTTACATAGTAGTTAAATCCCATTGACATAATGCTAATTGTGATGTATCCGTCCTGGTCAATTTGGCAGAATTTTTATCTATTGACATGGATATCGGGTGTAGTGCCATGTCACATAGATGGAATAAGGAGGTGCAATTGCAACACAGACGTACTGTGGGGCAGCACTTGTGACCATGGAATGTAATGTTATGGGTGCCGTTTTTGGTCACAGTGCATTTTGTGACAACAAATCTTTTTGAAATCACAGAATAATTTTGTTTTCACAAAATATTCGGGCTTGAAGAAAAATACATTACATTGCACAAACGACACATCTACTTTTAGGTGCACAACCAAATTTTATTTTTGTGCTTCATAATAGATTATGTGAAGCAAAAAAAAAAAGATTTTGTGTTTACAGAATAATTTTTTGTGACACAGAATTACATTTGTAACACCAAACTTGTCCCTTGACACATTTTTTTATTTAGATTTTTTAACAAAATAACTTTTGTATAAGAGTTCTTTCAAAATTAAATTTCTGTACTACAAAATGGCCATTCTGTGATACCAAAACTTTACAGAATGTAATTCTGTACACCAAAAACTATTTCTGTTGATAAAATACCATTCTGTTTGACAAATACCATTCTGTATGACAATAATTCTACTTCTGTACTATCAAAAACACCTTTCTGTGCGACAAATTCGACTTCTGTACTACAAGTACATTCTGTGCGACGAATTCGACGTCTATGCTACAAAATACCATTCTGTGTGACAGAATGGTACTTCTTCCACAAAAGCCATTCTGTTGACCAAATTATTCCTGTGTGACAAGACTTCCTCTTGCTACTTCTGTATTCTACTTCTGTCTGTACTACAAAATAACGTGTTCGAGTTTCTTTTCGACAGAATCTACTTCTGTACTACAAAATCCATTTCTGTGTGACAGAATTCCTACCTCAAGTTGATTTTTTGATCTTTTCTCTGTTTGGTTGTTTATGGTCCCTTTAGTTTTACTACAGAATCTCTCATGTCTCTACCGTTCACATTAAAATCAGCATTGGAGTTTTCTTTAAACATTACATCCAATTGTTCCAACCAGGATTGGTCACGGACCCTAACCCCGCAGAGGTATAAGGGATGTATGAAGAGGGCTCACGGGCTGAGTCCTCTTCATACAAAGGTGGTTGCACCGATCGTGGCTATTAACCCCTCCGTTAATAGCCACCCCCCTTTCCCTAGAACGGATATAAAACATAATAAACAGTAAAAATCACAAACATATTAGGTATCGCCGCGTCCCAAAATGCCTGATCTATCAAAATATAAAAACGGTTACAAGCGGCGGTGACCTCCGAGGCGGGAAATGGCGCCCAAATGTCCGAAATGCGACTTTTACACCTTTTTACATAACATAAAAAATGAAATAAAAAATGATCAAAATGTCGCACAGACCTCAAATGGTAGCAATGAAACGTTGCCTCAGTTGTTTCGCAAAAAATGACCTCCAGGCCCAACGTATGAAAGTTTAGCTTAGAGATGCAACAAAATTTTCTTTTCTTTTTTGTACACATTCG
Source organism: Engystomops pustulosus (assembly GCA_019512145.1). NCBI lineage: Eukaryota > Metazoa > Chordata > Amphibia > Anura > Leptodactylidae > Engystomops > Engystomops pustulosus. The sequence goes on from WNYA01000039.1 coordinate 415,356, forward strand.
TTTATTTTTGAAAATGTATTCAAACCAATAAACCGATATAAATTTTGGTATCACCGACCTCAACCGCATCGCACTGAACAAAGAATAAAGTAGACCATGTATTTGGAGTGAAGAGTGCAAGTCGTAACACTGAGCCCACAAGAACGTGACGCACGTGCAGTTTTTTTTCAATTTTTCAACATTTGGGCTAATTTTTTTCAGCTTCGCAGTACACGGCATGTTTAAATATAATAACATTACAGTAAAGTAAAAGTGGTTTGCCCAAAATAAGCCCTCACACGGTCGTACACTTAAAATGAAAATGTTACGGTATTTTTTGAAGTTGGAGAGTTCGAGAAATGACCCAAAAACCCTGCGTCCTTATGGGTCCTAACATCCATGTTTAGAGTGAGAAGCTGCTTGAAAAACACAGACAAACGGAATCAGAACCATCCTCACCCCTCACAATAACGAACTACTCCCAAACATAATCAATACCAATAAGAAAAAAAAGGAGCCAACTCATTCTCCACATATAAAATTACACAGAGATTTTATCAATTATCCATAAAAACAAATAATAAGAAATCCATATTATTGGTCCGAGTTGGCTGCCCACCTCACTAACAAAAAGCATCTCCAACAAAAATACACCTAGCAACATTGCTGTTTTAAAAATAACCCAGGTGCTATCTCCAATTGGAATGCCCCCTAAGACCTAAGTAAATGCAATCGGTGGGAAAAAAGTAAACAAGACCAGTGTCTTACCCATATTGTTGTGTGGCAGGAGAAGCCTCTCGGACCCCCAACGCGCGTTTCGCCACGCTTCTCAGGGTACGGAAACACGCCAGGGGAGCCGTAACTTATATATTACCTGACCGGATGACACTACTGGCATCATGCGCCTCGACCAGCTGTCCGCATGAATGCAAACAGTGTATGAGCGAGTAGACCCTAGTGCAGTGTGCGAACCATGCAACGGGTGCCAGAGGTGGCACTCGCCGGAGCCCTTTCTGTGGGACACCACACAGAATTTACTAATAGGACTCAGTCAATGCTTCCTCACTGCAGTCCAGACAGCCCAGGGTCGCCCACGCTCGTCCAGGACTACAGAGGAGCTGAAGGGTGGGACGAAGTGGATTATCATTGGAGCTCCTGCTCTGGGCCCTGATTCATCCCTTCCGGGACCCTGGAGGAAGCCTACAATCCAAATGTCTCATGCTTTCGATTGTATTTGTGTCCTCAGATACCAATATATTGAAACTTGTGATACACGATATTCATAGGTTACTGCTTTAAATTTTCATGTTGGCACTTTTGCGACATATAAGTGGTTTGGGTTGGATTTGGGCCTCTGTTTCTAAAAAACGGTTCGCCATCACTGCCCTAGGGGACTCAATTTTAAAAAAGGTTAAAATGAAAAAAAAAAAAAACAATCAAAATGTCACACTTTCCATAATAGATCAAGAAAATTGTCCACAAAAAATAGAGGTTTTGTAACTGTACCATATAAACATTTTGTAGAAGATTTACATTACTATAAGATAAAAAGGTAATTACTAAATCCAAAATCTATATAAATTTTGTATTATCTCTGTGAATTGTAATGTACTCCAGAATAAGGGGGAATGTGCCAAGAAAATCCACAATTGCTTTTTTTTTAACCTTTTCTTTTAGGAACATACTTACATACAACTGTACAGTACAAAACTTTTGCCTAACTAAATTCCGCCTTAGTTTTTTCCCTCCATTAAAAAAAGTGAATAATGGAGGGTTTCAGAAGGTTTACATAGTAGTTAAATCCCATTGACATAATGCTAATTGTGATGTATCCGTCCTGGTCAATTTGGCAGAATTTTTATCTATTGACATGGATATCGGGTGTAGTGCCATGTCACATAGATGGAATAAGGAGGTGCAATTGCAACACAGACGTACTGTGGGGCAGCACTTGTGACCATGGAATGTAATGTTATGGGTGCCGTTTTTGGTCACAGTGCATTTTGTGACAACAAATCTTTTTGAAATCACAGAATAATTTTGTTTTCACAAAATATTCGGGCTTGAAGAAAAATACATTACATTGCACAAACGACACATCTACTTTTAGGTGCACAACCAAATTTTATTTTTGTGCTTCATAATAGATTATGTGAAGCAAAAAAAAAAAGATTTTGTGTTTACAGAATAATTTTTTGTGACACAGAATTACATTTGTAACACCAAACTTGTCCCTTGACACATTTTTTTATTTAGATTTTTTAACAAAATAACTTTTGTATAAGAGTTCTTTCAAAATTAAATTTCTGTACTACAAAATGGCCATTCTGTGATACCAAAACTTTACAGAATGTAATTCTGTACACCAAAAACTATTTCTGTTGATAAAATACCATTCTGTTTGACAAATACCATTCTGTATGACAATAATTCTACTTCTGTACTATCAAAAACACCTTTCTGTGCGACAAATTCGACTTCTGTACTACAAGTACATTCTGTGCGACGAATTCGACGTCTATGCTACAAAATACCATTCTGTGTGACAGAATGGTACTTCTTCCACAAAAGCCATTCTGTTGACCAAATTATTCCTGTGTGACAAGACTTCCTCTTGCTACTTCTGTATTCTACTTCTGTCTGTACTACAAAATAACGTGTTCGAGTTTCTTTTCGACAGAATCTACTTCTGTACTACAAAATCCATTTCTGTGTGACAGAATTCCT
>WNYA01000039.1:422515-433581 GCA_019512145.1 Engystomops pustulosus
TCCTAGTTGTCAGTGTGGATCCTCTCACTCCTAGTTGTCAGCGCGGATCCTCTCACTCCTAGTTGTCAGTGTGGATCCTCTCACTCCTAGTTTTCAGTGTGGATCCTCTCACTCCTAGTTGTCAGTGCAGATCCTATCACTCCTGGTTGTCAGTGTGGATCCTCTTCCTTCTAGTTGACCATTGGCAGTAAAAGGGTTAGACTACATGCACACGATGCATGCTCGCTGTACCCTAGTACTGTAGTACGACGGGCATACTTCGGCGCCGGGGAGAGGAGCAGGGGATGAGCGCTGCTTCACCCCCGCCCCTCTCCATAAGAATACACAGCGCACAGCACTGTTTTCCCAGAGAAAGATAGCACATACTGAATTGGCTGTATACACGTCCTCCATACCTTCGAGTGAATGTAGCCTTAAACCGTTACTAGAAAGGTTATAATAAGTGTGCATTTCCTCCTCCCCCCTAGAGATTACATTGTTTATATTACAAGGATTGTGATTGGTCAGATGTCTCACTCCTAGTTGTCAGCGCAGATCCTCTCACTCCTAGTTGTCAGTGTGGATCCTCTCACTCCTAGTTGTCAGCACGGATCCTTCCACTCCTAGTTGTCGGTGTGGATCCTCTCACTCCTAGTTGTCAGTGTGGATCCTCTCACTCCTAGTTGTCAGTGTGGATCCTCTCACTTCTAGTTGTCAGCGCGGATCCTTTCACTCCTAGTTGTCAGTGTGGATCCTCTTCCTCCTAGTTGACCATTGGCAGTAAAAGAGTGAGGCTACATGATCATGTGCATGTAGCCTCACTCTTTTACTGCCAATGGTCAACTAGGAGGAAGAGGATCCACGCATGCCCGCTGTACCCTAGTACTGTATTACGGCAGGCATACTTCGGCGCCGGAGAGAGGAGCAGGGGATGAGCACTGCTCACCCCCGCCCCTCTCCATAGGAATACACAGCGCACAGCACTGTATTCCGGAGAAAGATAGGACCTGTCCTTTCTTTCTACAAACTATGGAATGGTACAGTGCTGCACATACTGCTCCCGTACAGCGCCGTGAGGCGACTGAAATGTATGGGGGACGTATATATGTGCTGTCTTTATATCGGCTGTATATACGTCCTCCATACCTTCGAGTGAATATAGCCTTAAACCGTTACTAGAAAGTTTATAACAAATGTGCATTTCCTTTCCTCCCCTAGAGATTACATTGTTTATGTTACAAGGATTGTGATTGGTCAGATGTGCACTTAACCCCTTAGGGACGCAGCCTATTTTTACATTAAGGCTCAGCCCTTTTTTAAAAAATGTGACCAGTGTCTCTTCCTGTGGTAATAACTTTTCAACACTTTAAGAAATCCCTGTGATTTTGAGAATGTTTTCTTGTGAGACATTGTAGTTAATGTTAGTAGTGTCATTTTGGTGATCAGTTTCTTTTTTGGGGGTAAAAATTCAAAAATCTAGGAAAAATTGACAATTTTCAAAGTTTAAAATGCTCTACCTTTTAGACAAAAAGTCAAACCACAACTTTTTTTTTAGAAACCTTTTCCCATTGGTCTTCTTTTTATTTCCATAATTTGATTTACGTTTCCATTTTTTTACAGATGTGAGAAGGTTTCAAGTTTTAGTAGCAACTTCTCAGATTTTCAAGAGATTTGAAAAATGCTAAATTTTTGATGACCAATTCAGTTTGGAAGTTCCCTATAAGGATTATGTACTATACACCCCACAAGTAATGAACCTAACATCTCAAACTATTCAAATCAGCATTTGAGAAGTCTGTCAACCCTTTAAATCTTTCTCTGGAAGCAAACAAAAATGGATTGGAGATTTTGAAATTAAAATTTTTGAATAAGATTATTCTCTAAAATGGAGACATTCTGAAGGAAATTGAGGTAAATATACATCCCAAAATGTTTTCCCTGCTTCTTCTGAGCATGGCAATACCCGACATGTGGATGTCAACTGCTGTTTCGTTGCACAGCGATGTCCAGAATCCTCTCACTCCTAGTTGTCAGTGTGGATCCTCTCACTCCTAGTTGTCAGCGTGGATCCTCTCACTCCTAGTTGTCAGTGTGCAGGGCCGGCTCCAGGTTTCAGTAGGCCCCTGGGCGACAGTGCCTAAGTGGGCCCCTTTGCAGTGCCAGCATTAAAAATTCAAAAACTAAAATGGTCTCCTATTGCCTGAAATATTCCCCATTTTATCATCCCAAACAGTCGTGTCATGGTCAGGGCAGTTTTGAGGTTATTTAACCAACAGGGCGAACCTAAAAATGTGTGCCCCTCCACTCTGCCAAGTAATAAAACTGAAACTGCAACTCGGCTGCTGCCGAACCTCATAATACACACCTCAACTGCAGCAAAACCTCATAATACACACCTCAACACTGCAGAACCTCATAATACACACCTCAGCTGCTGCGGAATCTCATAATACACATCACTGCTGCTGTAGAACCTCATAATACACACCTCAGCTGCTGCGGAATCTCATAATACACATCACTGCTGCTGCAGAACCTCATAATACACACCTTAGCTGCTGCGGAACCTCATAATACACATCACTGCTGCTGCAGAACCTCATAATACACAGCTTAGCTGCAGCGAAACCTCATAATACATACCTCAGCTTCTGCAGAACCTCATAATACACACCTCAGCTTCAGCAGAACCTCATAATACACACCTGAGCTGCTGCAGAACCTCATAATACACACCTGAGCTGCTGTGTAACCTTATACTACACATCACTGACACAGAACCCTCTCTGCTTCTCATGTATATTTGGATGATTCATATCATTCACACATCCACACATGTAGCAAGACATATATACAGGCAGAGAGCTACAGATACATGAAGACAGCTACAGATATACATGCAGACAGCTACGGATATACATGCAGACAGGTGCAGATATACATGCAGACAGCTACGGATATACATGCAGACAGCTACAGATATACATGCAGACAGCTACAAATATACATGCAGACATCCACAGATATACATGCAGACATCCACAGATATACATGCAGACATCCACAGATATACATGCAGACAGCTACAGATATACATGCAGACAGCTACGGATATACATGCAGACAGCTACAGATATACATGCAGACAGCTACAGATAAACATGCAGACAGCTACAGATATACATGCAGACATCTACAGATATACATGCAGACAGGTACAGATATACATGCAGACAGGTACAGAAAAGCATGGAGGCACACACACACACACTGACAGACAGATACATGCAGACACACATGCAAGCAAACACATCATCACACATACAATACACTCACTGTATGGATCAGTCATACACATCCATACATGTCACATACCATGGGGTGTCTGCAGCAGCCCTGGGATCACATAGAGGAGTCTTCAGGCTTCTCCTCCTCCTCTCGATCTCTGAGCTGACAGATTTCTGATTTACTGCAGCTCCGTGTGAAGAGGAGATGGGGGAGGAGGAGGGGGGATTAACCTGTAATGTTCTGCATCACACAGGTAGCTCTGTAGTCTCTACCTGTGCTGTGCCTTGTCCCAGAGGGGAGGAACGGTGCAGGACACAGCTCGTCCTCACAGGAAGTGAAGAGTGAACATGTGCACAGCGTGTGTGGGCCCCCAGCAGCTCTCTGGGCCCCGGCACTTGCCCAGGTATGCCGGGTGCTGGAGCCGGGCCTGTCAGTGTGGATCCTCTCACTCCTAGTTGTCAGCGTGGATCCACTCACTCCTAGTTGTCACTGTGGATCCTTTCACTCCTAGTTGTCATCATGGATCCTCTCACTCCTAGTTGTCAGTGTGGATCCTCTTTCTTCTAGTTGACCATTGGCAGTAAAAGGGTGAGGCTACATGCACACGATGCATGCTCGCTGTACCCTAGTACTGTAGTACGGCGGGCATACTTCGGCGCCGGGGAGAGGAGCAGGGGATGAGCGCTGCTCACCCCCGCCCCTCTCCATAGGAATACACAGCACACAGCACTATATTCCAGAGGAAGATAGGACCTGCCCTTTCTTTCTACGGACTATGGAACGGTACAGTGTCGCACATACTATTTCCGTACGGCGCCGTGAGGCGATTGAAATGCATGGGGGATGTATATATGTGCCGTATGTACGTCCTCCAGGGCCAGATCAAGGTTGGTGGGGGCCCCTGGGTGTAAAATATGGTGGGGGCCCCCATCGAATGCAGTCCATATAGGGAACTGCAATCACTACATCCCACTCCCCAGCAACCGCTATATACAGCTCCCCTAGCAATCACTATATACAGCTCCCCCAGAAACCACTGTATACAGCTCCCCCAGCAACCACTGTATACAGCTCCCCCAGCAACCACTGTAAACAGCTCCCCCAGCAATCACTGTATACAGCCCCCCAGCAATCACTGTAATCAGCCCCAAGTAATCACTGTATACAACTCCCCCAGCAACCACTGTTTACAGCTCCCCCAGCAATCACTATATACAGCTCCCCAAGCAATCACTGTATACAGCTCCCCCGGCAATCACTATATACAGCTCCCCCAGCAATCTCTGTATACAGCTCCCCCAGCAATCACTGTATACAGTTCCCCCCAGCAATCTCTGTATACAGCTCCCCCTATATACTGTCCCCCTATAACTATATACAGTCCCCGTATAATAATAACTATACACCCTTATAGCAAGAGGTGAAATAAACACCACTTTATTTCCACTAATTGGAGTGCTGCCGTTTTCTATATTTTGGATATCTCTGGACTCTGTATGGTGAGAGTGTAGGATAGCACCCATTACATTTTTTTCAAAGGGCTGTGCTGCTAATTTCTCTAATTTTATATACACCCCTATAACTATATACAGTCCCCCTATAATAACTATATACTGTCCCCCTATAACTATATACTGTCCCCCTATAACTATATACTGTCCCCCTATAACAATAAACACCCCCTATAACTATACACCCCTATAATAACGATATACTGTCCCCCTATAACTATGTACTGTCCCCCTATAATAACTATAAACCCCTATAATAACTGTATACAGTCCTCCTATAATAACTATACACCCCCTTTAACTATATAGAGTCCCCTATAATAACTATATACACCCCCTATAACTAAATAAAGACCCCCTATAACTAAATACAGACCCCCTATAATAACTAACTACATACAATTCCCCTATAACAACTATATACAACACCCTCCCCCCATAATAAATATATACAGACAATCCCCCTATAATTAACTATATACAGTCATAGATAAAATAAAATAGTTCTCACCTTCCAGTGTTCCCCCGGTGCGCGCCCTGCTATAAGCGGCGCCGTCGTCGTCGCGGTGCTGTGACATCAGGGGGGCGCCATCTTTGTTTTTATGCGATCGTCTATGGTAGAGCAGGGAACTTATTGTTTCCTCGCTCTGCCATACACGAAAGTGAGGAACATCGGCCGGGGAGCCCGAAGCCAAGTACATTGTTGGCAATTCGGGCGGTCGCGCAACCGCCCGAATCGCCCACATTTGGTGGGGCCCCTTTAAGGGCTAAGTGGTGGAGCCACTGATCCGGCCCTGACGTCCTCCATACCTTCGAGTGAATGTAGCCTTTAACCATTACTAGAAAGGTTATAACAAGTGTGCATTTCCTTTCCCCCCCCTAGAGATTACATTGTTTATATTACAAGGATTGTGATTGGTCAGATGTGCTCTTAACCCCTTAGGGACGCAGCCTGTTTGTACTTAAGGCACAGTCCTTTTTTTAAAATGCGACCAGTGCCTCTTCCTGTGGTAATAACTTTTCAACACTTTAAGAAATCCCTGTGATTTTGAGAATGTTTTCTAGTGAGACATTGTAGTTAATGTTAGTAGTTTAATTTCGATGATTAGTTTCTTTTTGGGGGGTAAACATTCAAAAATGTAGGAAAAATTGACAATTTTCAAAGTTGGAAACTTTTAGACAAAAAGTCAAACCACAATTTTTTTTTTAGAAACCTTTTCCCATTGGTCTTCTTTTTATTTCCATAATTTGTTTTACGTTTCCATTTTTTTACAGATGTGAAGGGTTTCAAGTTTTAGTACCAACTTCTCCGATTTTCAAGAGATTTGAAAAATGCTAAATTTTTGGTGACCAATTCAGTTTGGAAGTGCCCTATAAAGGATTATGTACTATACATCCCCACAAGTAATGAACCTAACATCTCAAACTATTCAAATCAGCATTTGAGAAGTCTGTCAACCCTTTAAATCTTTCTCTGGAAGCAAACAAAAATGGATTGGAAATTTTGAAATTAAAATTTTTGAATAAGATTATTGTCTAAAATGGACACATTCTGAAGGAATTTGAGGTAAATATACATCCCAAAATTTTTTCCCTGCTTCTTCCAAGTATGGCAATACCCGACATGTGGATGTCAACTGCTGTTTCGTCGCACAGCGATGTCCAGAACAGAGTTAGTGCTACTGGGTTTTTGGCAGCCAATTTGGCTGCAAATGTTTTTGTGGTGCCACAGTTTACTTGAAGAGCCCCTGAAGTAACAGTACAATAGAAAACCCCCAATGATGTCACCATTTAGGAAACTAGACCCCCACAAAGCATTTGACAGTTTGGGGAACTTCTCCTGGAAAGTGCTGCCCTGTTACAATGCGTGATGTGGAGTCGCTTCCAAAAGTGCTGGCCCTCCCCTCTTCCTGGTCTCCAAAAAGAAAGTACTTTATAGTCGCCTCTTGAAAATCCAGGACAGTGCCCGGCTCTCCTGTACAGAGTCGCTGCATAGTGCCTGGCTCTCCTGTACAGAGTGCCCTGCTATAGTGCCTTTTAAGTTTTTGCCCAAGCAGCGACTTAGGGAGACCTCTCGGAATTGAAATCTCCCTTTGAATTGTACCAGGGACTCATCTATGCTCACACCTTAAATAAACTATCATAACTGGAGTCATCTCTGGGTGGGCACTGTGTATTGTACTGTAGGTGTAGTGCAAAAACTTATGGATGGCTTCAAAGCGCTTCCTGCTCATTGCCGTGCGGGATATCAGGGAGTGGTACAGAATGTCTGTGCTCCAGTAGTCCCTGATTGCGGACTTCTTTACAATCCCCATAAGAACTATTATGCCCCAATACTTCTCCATCTCTGCTGCATTGACAGGGGTCCACCTGTAGGGTTGTGCATAAAATTAAGGGGGTTTGGGGCATATGCTGTGCAGCCTAGAGATTGGTCTGGACTACAATTAATTTCAACCGCTCCTCATAAAAAAAAAACTTTAAAAAGTCCACAGCTCTAAGCCCTGCCGTTTCAAATTTAATTCCAGGTTGGCCCAAAAAGTCCTGAGGGGTATAATTATCTGAGGTTACCAATGTGGGGCCAGTGGAAGCCCCAGACACCTCAATCGCAGAAGTCCCAGGCACATCAATCGCAGAAGTCCCAGGTACAGGAACCCTACGGCGCCTTCTCCGGGTCCTTCCAGGTCACTGGAAGATGAGCAGGAGGATGATAATCGGTAAAAGGGGACATCATCACTAGCTGACTCGGTGTCAGAGGCCGGCATGTTGTATGTCTCCAACATGGTGTACGTCTTCTGAGGCACTGCGCACAAATAAATGTGTGCACCAGAAAAAAAAAATAGAGAGCGTACACGGACAATCCGTACAGATGGCACACACAAAAAATAGATAAGTGCACCCAACTACGGGTACACCTACGGCGCTCTGGAAAAAAATAATACCAGGTACCAAAAAAAAAAACCTATGTGCACCGCGCAAAAAGGCGCTACACATTCACCTAGCTTGCCTTAAGACAACCTAACTACCGCTAAAGGTACTATGCAGCGCTATTCACACGGCTCACTGAAAAGTGCGTCCATTGCAGAAGAACGCTACCACAGCGCATTGAAAAGTGCCTTTGGGTTCAGAAGGGACAGACAGGAGATGGGAAAAATGGAGGACAAGTGTGATCACGCATGGTGATCACACAGGGAACACACAGGACGCAGGAGGGAACAGATAGGGATCAATAGAGATAAGATAGGAAAAATGTGTTTTGGTGCACACGGTAAATCTATCTCCTATCTATCTCTTATCTATCTATCTATCTCCTATCTATCTATCTATCTATCTATCTATCTATCTATCTATCTATCTATCTATCTATCTATCATAAAATGCAATGTTGACACTTCACGGCAAATAAGTGGATTTTGGTTAAAGTTTGGGCAATCGGTCTCTAAAAGGTTCGTCATCACTGCCCTAGAACTTCTATATCTGTCTATCTATCCATCTCTCAAATAAATCTATCTATCTATCTAGAAAAAAGAAAAATCCGGAGCAGCACTACTGGTTTAAATGGTAAGGTGGTGCAAAGCCGTAAGTTCCGTGGCAAACGGTCTTTTGTAAATAAGTCCAAAAATAGGCAGCACTCCAAGGTTGTAGTCAAAAACGTGAGGGTGAAGCTTTATTCCATGGCAACGTTTAATCAGATGGGCAGCGGAGCTCCAAAAATAGACATTGGGTAACATTTATCACTTTTGTGCGCCTAAGTGTAGTAGTTGCGCCTAAATTCTGGCGCACTGTTTTGCCAGAATTATCACAAGCTACAACCATCTGTGATAAGTATATTTTCTGCCTCTTATTAATCACTTTACTTTAACACAGTTTAGGCGCAATTTTGGCGCAGTTTAGGCGCAATGTTAGATTCGGGCACTTACATGTGATACTGCTACAAGCTCCTCTCTGCTTCTCCCACAGCCCAGAATGAAGATAACACTCACAGCAGCACCCAGGTGTGTGACACCCTGCACCCAGTGATCTCCTCAGCAGGGGCTTCTCCTGGAGGGGATCCCACCAGTGCTGATCTCCTGCTGCACCCTGTAATTCTGCACAGTATCCCCCTCAGACACACTTGTGATAATGTGCAGAATTACATGGGGGACACTTATTTGTACTATGTGCAACATTCTGCAAAGTTCTGAGCTCTTGCTTTGAGCTGAGGCTTTTGCAGAATGTTTTGTAAATAGAATGAATGAACTGTAAATAGAGTCTGCAGCTCCTGTCTGCAGTGTATCTCATGTCTGCATTATCTGTACTGGTGTCTGCAGTGTATGTAATGTCTGTATGATCTGTTCTAGTGTCTGGTTGAGCTTTGCTGCTGGGGATGAGCTGCTCTGCACAGGGGCTCAGTGCTTTCTTCTCAGTTAACGCCACCTTGGGGCTGGAGTGTTTTTGCGCCTGTTTTTGCCCCTAAATGAAAACGTTGCAAGTGATGAATATCATTAGGCGCAGCAAAACATCTGGATTGGTAAGATAGATGAGGGAAAGTTATTTTTATGGTTATTTTTGCTGCGCGGCTAGTTTGGCGTTTAGTCGCAAAAATGGCGCAAAAATGTGGCCCATAGAACCGTCCCAAGGAGCCGCCTAATGATAATCTGTCTATGTATCTATCATTCTAAATCCAAAGAAGAGGCAGTACTCCAAGACAGCACTATACCGGTTTGATTTTTAGCCCACATGTCATTAGGCTTCCTGAAAGTGAAGCTCGATAATAAGGAAGAGGCAGTGGGGCACATTTACTTACCCGTCCCGAGGTGCGTTGTCCGACGAGGATTCAAAGCTGCCTCGATTCACTAAGATTGTGCACCCGAGATCCTGCATGTGTCACTTCCCCGCTCAGGTCCGCCGGAGTTCACCTTCTTCTTCCTGGTACATGTGAGTGCTGATCTTGCGACACAATTTTGAAAGTTAAATTCCGCGGTTTGTCCGAATCAGTCGGGTTGTCCGGCGGCAACGCCCCCGATTTGTGTCGCATGAAAGCCGGCGCCAATGCACCACAATCCGATCGCGTGTGCCAAAAATCCCGGGGCAATTCAGGGCAAATTGAAAAAATTTTAAAAAAAACGACGGAAATGTGTCCGACGGACCCTTAGTAAGTGTGCCCCAATGCTTCCTTATTTCATCCTGGAAAATGTATTTGCATATTTCCTAGAATCCCCTAGTGGAGCATCAATGGCTGTAAGTCTTCACATGTCTGCAAGGCGACCTTTATTGGCAAAGTCTCTGGTACCTGACTTTCCTATTTGCTAATCTATCTATACATCTCATCTTTCTCTTCTGTTAATTGGTGTATCTATCTGTCTCCCTACCAAGATATCTCACATCTGTCCATATCAAATCTATAATCTATCTATCGCCATCAGATTTTATCTATCTATCTATCTATCTATCATCTATGTATGTATGTATGTATGTATCTATCTAGAAAAAAGAAAAATCCGGAGCAGCACTACTGGTTTAAATGGTAAGGTGGTGCAAAGCCGTAAGTTCCGTGGCAACCGGTCTTTTGTAAATACGTCCAAAAAATAGGCAGCACTCCAAGGTTGTAGTCAAAAACGTGAGGGTGAAGCTTTATTCCATGGCGACGTTTCGGTGGTTTAATCCACCTTTATCAAGGTGCTTGATAAAGATGGATTAAACCACCGAAACGTCGCCATGGAATAAAGCTTCACCCTCACTTTATTCTATGGCAACGTTTCGGTGGTTTAATCCACCTTTATCAAGGGGGCGGCGTCGGGCTTCCACCTGCCGGCATGTGCTCCGGCCGTCACGTCCCCCGTCAGCTGGCACATGGACCTGCCCTTCACATCAACCCGCCCGCTGGCCGGCAGACTCCCCCATAACACGCCAATCACATCCTCCAGCCTGCTGGCACTTCCCCTCGCGGCCCGGCCTTCACATCCACCATCCCGCCAGCCGGCACTTTCCCACGCGGTCCACTCATCACTTCCACCGGCCACCCAGCACTTCCCCTCCCGGCCCACCGGCCGGCACATTCACCCGCCCGGCAAAGGTACCTGCCCGGTCCAAAGTCCACACCGGTTCCCCACCCCACGCTCGGATCCCCTCCCCCGGCTCAGATCCCTCCCCCCGGCTCCGATCCTTTTCCCCCCGGCTCCGTTTCCCCCGGGACTGATTCCCACCTCCCTGGCAAAGCCTACCCCCCACTGGAGGACAAGGCTGACGATGGAAGAAGAAAAAAGGTAAGGTAACTTCTTTATATGTATGTATATGTAAGTATGTATGTAT
>WNYA01000039.1:434439-533629 GCA_019512145.1 Engystomops pustulosus
TGTATTATATGGTATATGGCGGCACACTGTATGTATTATATGGTATATGGCGGCACCCTGTATGTATTATATGGTATATGGCGGCATAATGTATGTATTGAATGGTAAATGGCGGCAAGCTGAATGTATTATATGATATATGGAGGAACGCTGTATGTATTATATGGTATATGGCGGCACGCTATATATATTATATAGTATATGGTGGCACGCTTTATGTATTATATGGTATATGGCGGCACGCTGTATATATTATATAGTATATGGTGGCACGCTTTATGTATTATATGGTATATGGCAGCACGCTGTATTGATTTTATATTATATGGCGGATTGTTGTATGTATTTTGTTCTTTGTGGTAGCTCACTCTGGGCCACATCCCCCCCCGGCTCCGTTTCCCCCCTTTCCCCCGGGACTGATTCCCACCTCCCTGGCAAAGCCTACCCCCACTGGAGGACAAGGCCGATGATGGAAGAAGAAAAAAGTTAAGGTAACTTCTTTGTATGTATGTATATGTAAGTATGTATGTATATATATATTTGTATATTCGGTATGTGGTATATGTATGTGTGTGTGTGTATATTTGGTGTGTATACTGTTTTTAAATGTATTTGTTGTATGTATAGTCAGTATGCATGTGTGTACATTCAGCATGCCACCATGTAAAATATAACATATGGCGGCACGCTGTATGTATTTTATGGTATATGGCGGCACGCTGTATATATTATATACTATATGGGGGCACGTTGTATGTATTGTATGGTATATGGCAGCATCTGTATGTATTATATGGTATATGGCGGAACGCTGTATATATTATATACTATTGTTGTATGTATTTTGTTCTTTGTGGTAGCTCACTCTGGGCCACATTTATCACTCGTTTTCTCTGTTGTTTTTGCGCCTTTTCATTTAGGCACACTGTTTTTGCGCCATTTTTGCGATTAAACGCCAAACTAGCCCAGCAGCAAAAATAAGCAGCTTTCCCTCATCTATCTTACCAATCCAGATGTTTTGCTGCGCCTAATGATATTCATCACTTGCAACGTTTTCATTTAGGTGCAAAAAAGGGTGCAAAAACACTCCAGCCCGAAGGTGGCGTTATCTGAGAAGAAAGGGGGGGGGGGGGGGGGGGGGGGGGGGGGGGGGGGGGCACAATAAAATGTGGAGCTGCTGGGGACACAATAAGAGGGGGAGCAGCAGGGGGATATAATATGAGGGAAAGCTACTGGGGGGCACAATACGAGGGGGAGCAGCCAGAGGGGACAATAAGAGGGGAAGCAGCCGGCGGGATATAGTATAGTATAGAGGGGAAGCTGCAATACCAGGGGGAGCTGAAGGGGGATATAATATGAGTGGGATCTGCCGCAGTGCACAATAAGAGAGGGAGCTGCTGGAGGGGCACAATAAAAGGGGAAGCAGCTGGGGGATATAATATGAGGGGACGCTGCTGGGGGGCACAATACCAGGGGGAGCAGCAGAGGGATATTATATGAGTGGGACCTGCTGTGGCGCACAATAAGAGGGGGAGCAGCTGGAGGGGAACAATAAGAGGGGGAGCAGCTAGAGGGGAACTATAAAAGGGGAAGCAGCTGGGGGGTATAATATGAGGGGAAGCTGCTGGGGGGCACAATACCAGGGGGAGCTGCAGGGGGATATAATATGAGTGGGATATGCTGGGGGGGTGGGGGGCAGAATAAGAGGGGGAGCAGCTAGAGGGGCACAATAAGAGGAGGAGTATCCTGGGGGATATAATATGAGGGACGTTTCTGGCTGTTACTAACAGAAGATGGTTCTATCCTGGAAAATCTCTATTTTCTGGTGTTGAGGCAGTACTATACAGTCTTGTGGCCGCTGTCGCCCCTGCTATACATCACATCTTCCGATCCCCGCACACCCTGAGCTCACACTTCTGGAAAGTCGTCTGCATTGTATTGTTTTTGTTTTGGCGAATTTCTTTCCAATCCAATTTTTCCCTTTTCTTTTTCTTTTCAGTAAAAGTCGTGGCCCGGAGGCGTCTGGCAACCACGTGAGGCGGAGGCTCCCATAGTAGGTGATGACAGTTTTAAATAAATCCTGTGCCCTACCGAACATTTACAGGAAAGTTATAAAATCAGTGAAGCAGCGTGAGCCTGTCACCATGGAGACCAGACACACACAATAAACAGACACAGGCTGCAGCCAGCGCTAGGCCCGAGGTCCAGCAATGCCGGGAGAGACGGGGAGAAAACTCTGAGAAATACAGGCACTCCCCTACTTAAGAACATCTGACTTACAGACGACCCCTAGTTACAAACAGACCCCTGGATGTTGGTAATGTAGCTTCTCCAAGTGCACTAGGGGTACATCCTCACACTGCTGTGCTCTTATCTCTTGGCACTGATCTTCCAGGCAGATCATCCCAGTTGCGCTGAATCTCACTATTCAACCAGAAGCCTACTACAGCTTTTACGCAGAGTAGCGAGTGACTACAGAGTTGCTCATTGTAGAGAGTTAAGGGCACAGCAGTGTAAGGACAGTGAAGTGCATAAGTAATGATTTTTGGGGGTCCTATGGGGATATGATAACCAATAATGTAATTTTGAATGCATCTATGTCCCCCTCCCCACCTGGGCCTATAATGCCTCTTAGGTGCCGCCATCTTTGTACCTATGAGACCTATATGACAGCCGAGCACAATCCTGATAGCGTTATGGCCTGGAAGCCATGGGGCCGCTGTATCCTGCAGTATATATAGGTGTTATACGGCTCAGGTATTAATTTTATGATTTATTTTCTTTCCTGACTGCATACAGTCCTTTACAGGTCCGGGGGGAAACTCCGCTCAGACGCCTGCAGTTTTGTAATTTACGTTTTTTTTCTCGTTGTGGGTTTTCGCTGAAATTTGATGTCGTTTTCAGCTGAAATGGTAAATGAAAACAGGCAGAAGCGAAGGAAGACGCGCCATCTGCTAAGATTTACCGCTAATCTGTCTATTACACGTGCGAGGCGGCTGGGGGAGCCGCACATCCAACACACACATGTTCCCCGCATTTATCTATTGATCTAGAACATTCCAGCAGGTATTTTTAGTCTGTAGGTTAAGTGGAAAAAATCTCGAAGATTGTAATCGACTTAAAGATGACGTGTCACCCATAAAAAAGGCACCAGGAGCAGCACTAGGAGTGCTACAACAGAACAACAAAAAAGTTTAAAAAATAAAAAAAATTAATAAAATATTAAAAATTCAAATCACCCCCCTTTCCCTAGAACGGATATAAAACATAATAAACAGTAAAAATCACAAACATATTAGGTATCGCCGCGTCCCAAAATGCCCGATTTATCAAAATATAAAAACGGTTACAGGCGGCGGTGACCTCCGAGACGGGAAATGGCGCCCAAATGTCTGAAATGCGACTTTTACACCTTTTTACATCACATAAAAAATGAAATAAAAAATGATCAAAATGTCGCACAGACCTCAAAATGGTAGCAATGAAAACGTCGCCTCATTTTGCAAAAAATGACACATCACACATCTCCGAGCGCTAAAGTATGAAAAAGTTATTAGCGTCAGATGGCAAAATTTTTTTCTTTTTTGTACACATTCGTTTAATTTTTGAAAATGTATTAAAACACAATAAAACCTATATAAATTTGGTATCACCGCGATCGCACCGAACCAAAGAATAAAGTAGGTGTGTTATTTGGAGCGAAGAGTGAAAGTCGTAAAAACTGAGCCCACAAGAACGTGACGCACGTGCGTTTTTTTTTCAATTTTTCCACATTTGGAATTTTTTTTTCAGCTTCGCAGTACACGGCATGTTAAAATAAATAACATTACGGGAAAGTAAAATTTGTTACGCACAAAATAAGCCCTCAAACAGGTCTGTACACGTAAAAATGAAAAAGTTATGGATTTTTGAAGTTGGAGAGCGAGAAATGAGCCGAAAAACCCTCCGTCCTTAAGGGGTTAAGGCTAAAGTACAGTAAAGGAATAGGAATCCATGGGCCACATTTATCACTCGTTTTTTCTGTTGTTTTTGCGCCTTTTCATTCAGGCGCACCGTTTTTGCGCCATTTTTGCGATTAAACGGCAAACTAGCCGCGCAGCAAAAATAAGCATAAAATTTCCCTATTCTATCTTACCAATCCAGATGTTTTGCTGCGCCTAATGATATTCATCACTTGCTATGTTTTCATTTAGGCGCAAAAATGGGCGCAAAAACACTCCAGCCCGAAGGTGGCATTATCTGAGAAGAAAGCACTGAGCCCCTGTGCAGAAGAGCTCATTTCTAGCAGCAAAGCTCAGCCAGACACTGGAACATATAATAGATACATTAGATACATTACAGACACTGGAACATATAATAGATACATTAGATACACTGCAGACACTAGAACATATAATAGATACATGAGATACACTGCAGACACTAGAACATATAATAGATACATTACAGACACTGCAGACACTGGTACATATAATAGATACATGAGATACACCTTAGACACTAGAACATATAATAGATACATTAGATACACTGCAGACACTAGAACATATAATAGATACATTAGATACATTACAGACACTGGTACATATAATAGATACATTAGATACACTGCAGACACTGGTACATATAATAGATACATTAGATACTCTGCAGACACTAGAACATATAATAGATACATTAGATACACTGCAGACACTGGAACATATAATAGATACATTAGATACTCTGCAGACACTGGAACATATAATACAGACATGAGATACTCTGCAGACACTAGTACAGATAATACAGTCATTAGATACTCTGCAGACAGGAGCTGCAGACTCTATTTACAGTTCATCACCTTCTATTTACAAAATATTCTGCAAAACGCTGAGCTCACAGCAAGAGAGAAGAGAACTTTGCAGAAGTTTGCAGAATGTTGCAGATACTACAAACAAGTGTCCCCCATGTAATTCTGCACAGTATCACCAGTGTGTCTGAGGGGGACATACCTCCCAACATTTGTGAAACGGAAAGAGGGACAAAATGGCGGCACGCGTAGCGTGCGATCCCCCTAAGCCACACCCCCAATCACTCCCTGGCCACGCCTCAGATTTTAGCCATATTATAATAATAAAAATCATCTCAATAAAAAAAAAATATCCTCATTGGGATTTGAACCCAGAACCTGCAGTGTCCATGTACAATAATGACACAGTGCCCCAACCAACTGAGCTATAATCCCATCAATTAACAAAGCGGAGAATTTTGGTAACTAAGAACTATGACTACTGTTACACTGTGACACAGATTTAATGCTTTGGTATATAGGGAGGGAACTTCTGAGAGATTATTGTAATTATTGAGACTATTATTATTATTATTATTATTATTGACATGATTATTATTATTTTTACTATTATTAATAATCATCTCCATAATAATAAAAATAATAAAATTTATAATAATAATAATAGTCTGAATAATTACAATAATAATCTCTGAGAAGATCCCTCTCTATATATCAGTGCATTAGTCTGTGTCACAGTGTAACAGTGGCAGATAACACTTCTTAGTTACCAGAAATCCTCAGCTCTATATCACTGGGCTTATAGCTCAGTTAGTTAAGCTCGTGTCTATGGTGCAGAGGGTCCCAGGTTCGATTCTCAGCCTGGGCAAAGCTTTATGTAATTTAATTATATAAAGAGCTTGTGTCTGGGGAAGCCCTGGAGACCATATATGGACAGATGGTGATCAGACCTGATGACGTGGTCCCTGTTCTCTCTGCTAAGCCGACACTTCTCTGAAAAGGATTCCCTCCCGATGTCTGCTCTGGGGAACCCTAGGTGATGCAGTGACCATATATGGACAGATGCTGATCTGACCTAATGACGTGGTCCCTGCTCTCCTCTAAGCCCGACACTTCTCTGAAAAAAAGGATTCCCTCCCGATGTCTGTAGAAGCCATTCTGTACTGTGAGTTCAGACTTTCAAAGTATTTACTATGCGGACACAGCGCCGGGACACAGCGGGACCTGGGGGGAAAATCCGTGACAATCTCATAGCTGCCCGTGACGGGGGGCAGAGGTAAGAAAAACGGGAAAGTCCTGTCAAAATCGGGACGGTTGGGAGCTATGGGGGGATACTGGGCAGAATTACAGGGGTGCAGCCGGAGACCAGCACTGGGGGATCCCCTCCAGGAGAAACCACTGCTGAGGAGGTCACTGGGTGCTGGGTGTCACACACCTGGGTGCTGCTGAGGAGGTCACTGGGTGCAGGGTGTCACACACCTGGGTGCTGCTGTGAGTGTAATCTTCATTCTGGGCTGTGGGAGAAGCAGAGAGGAGCTTGTAGCAGGATGACATGTAACTGCCCGAATCTAACATTGCGCCTAAACTGCGCCTAAACTGTGTTAAAGTAAAGTGATTAATACGAGGCAGAAAATATACTGATCACAGATGGTTGTAGCTTGTGATAATTCTGGCAAAACAGTGCGCCAGAATTTAGGCGCAACTACTACACTTAGGCGCACAAAAGTGATAAATGTGGCCCCATATTTCACAGTGCTGCTGCTACTAACAACATACTTAAATGTACAATTCCTCAGCTTTGCTCCAGAGAGCAAAGAGCACAGCAGTGTGAGGACATGCCCTTATGGTACTTGTAGCTCCAATCCTGGAATACAAATCCATATTTTACAGTTATTCCTGTTATTACTCATGGAATTTTAGTAGTAAACTGACCATTGGATGTTAACCAGTTGGGGGCGGTAAAGTCTAATCCTAACCATGTAACGACACCAACATACGATCCAAACCCTGGATCTGATAATGATAAATAAACTGATAAAATATATAGATAGATGAATATCATATAGATACATACATAGGATCGATGTATCGCTGATCTGTGTAGTTGTTGCGCCAGTATTATCACAAGTTACAACCCTCTGTGATGATGAGTTCCTGCCTCTTATTGATCACGTTACTTTAGGTGCAGTTTAGGTGCAATGTTAGATTCAGGCTCTTACATGTGATCCTCATACAAGCTCCTCTCTGCTTCTCCCACAGCCCAGCATGAGAATGACCCCCACAGCAGCACCCAGGTGTGTGACACCCTGCACCCAGTGACTTCCTCAGCAGTGGCTTCTCCTGGAGGGGATCCCCCAGAGCTGATCTCCTGCTGCCCCCCTGTAATTCTGGCCATTATCCTCCTCAGACACCAGTGTGGTCATCCTTCTACACGGGGCACTTCTCTGTCCTGTCTGCAGCTCCCACACACTTCTCTTCTATTCTGCTACATGCGGACACTTCTCTGTCCTGTCTGCAGCTCCCACACACTTCTCTTCTATCCTGCTACACGGGGACACTTCTCTGTCCTGTCTGCAGCTCCCACTCACTTCTCTTCTATCCTGCTACATGGGGACACTTCTCTGTCTTATCTACAGCTCCTACACACTTCTCTTCTATCCTTCTACACGGGGCACTTCTCTGTCCTGTCTGCAGCTCCTACACACTTCTCTTCTATCCTGCTACACGGGGCAGTTCTCTGTCCTGTCTGCAGCTCCCACACACTTCTCTTCTATCCTGCTACACGGGACACTTCTCTGTCTTATCTACAGCTCCTACACACTTCTCTTCTATCCTGCTACACAGGGACATTTCTCTGTGCTGGCTGCAGCTCCCAAACACTTCTCTTCTATCCGGCTACACAGGGACACTTCTCTGTACTGTCTGCAGCTCCCTGTATTATATGGTATATGGCGGCACAATGTGTGTATTGAATGGTATATGGCAGCACGCTGTATGTATTATATGGTATATGGGGGCACGCTGTATGTATTATATGGTATATGGGGGCACGCTGTATGTATTATATGGTATATGGCGGCACGCTGTATGGATTATATGGTATATGGGGGCACACTGTATGGATTATATGGTATATGGCGGCACGCTGTATGTATTATATGGTATATGGCGGCACGCTGTATGGATTATATGGTATATGGTGGCACACTGTATGGATTATATGGTATATGGCGGCACGCTGTATGTATTATATGGTATATGGGGGCAAACTGTATGTATTATATGGTATATGGCGGCACGCTGCATGTATTGTATGGTATATGGCAGCACGCTGTATTTATTATATGGTATATGGTGGTACGCTGTATGTATTATATGGTATATGGCGGCACGCTGTATGTATTATATGGTATATGGCAGCACACTGTATGTATTGTATGGTATATGGGGGCACACTGCATGTATTGTATGGTATATGGCAGCACGCTGTATTTATTATATGGTATATGGCGGTACGCTGTATGTATTATATGGTACATGGCAGCACACTGTATATATTAAATGGTATATGGCGGCACGCTGTATTGATTTTATATTATATGGCGGATTGTTGTATGTATTTTGTTCTTTGTGGTAGCTCACTCTGTTTATAATATAGTACAATGGGAAGCTCTATGTATTTTGCATTGCTTTATTTTCACATTAAACCAATATGATTGGGTCTGGTCCTGACACTCCTTTATATATTACATATATGGAGTGGGGGGGGGGCGTCTTTTTATAGCTCGCCTCAGGCAGCAGAAAGGCTCGGTGCACCCCTGTATGCATGCATCGACTATATACGTGTATATATGTGTATATACTGCGTAAATGTGTGTATATGTGTATGTATGCATCTACTATATATACGTGTATATACTGTGTAAATGTGTGTGTATTTGTATGTATGCATCTACTGTATATACGTGTATATACTGTGTAAATGTGTATATACTGTGTAAATGTGTATATACTGTGTATCTACTGTGTATGGGTACATTCACACGAGGTATGCCCAACATGCGGGCACCGCCATGTGCTGGAGAGGAGGAGGAGGTGATCCCTCCTCTCTTCATAGAAAAAAGCGTTGAGCGGCCACACACACGCAAAAAGATAGAGCATGCTCTATCTTTCTGCAATGTATGGCACGGATTGGTGCCACACATGTGTGGCACTGTACCGCTGCCGGGCCGCCATTGCCCTCTATGGGGACGTATATGAGGCCGCAAATTTGCGGCCGCATGTACGTCCCCCCAGACGGCCGTGTGAATGAGCCCTAAATATGTATATACTGTGTATATATGTGTATATATGCATCTACTGTGTATATATGTATATACTGTGCATATATGTTTATACTGTGTATATATGTATATGCTGTGGATATATGCATAGATGCATATACAGGCAGTCCCCGGGTTACATACAAGATAGGGTCTGTAGGTTTGTTCTTAAGTTGAGTTTGTATGTAAGTCGGAACTGTATACTTTATCATTGTAATCCCAGCCAGAACTTTTTTGGAATCTGTGACAATTGTATTTTAAAAATGTTGGGTTGTCATAAGAACCAGGATTAACACTAAAGCTTCATTACAGACGCCTGTGATAACTGTTACAGCTGATGATTGTAGCCTAAGACTAAAGTACAATAAATTACCAATATCCAGAGGTCCGTTTGTAACTAGGAGTCGTATGTAAGTCGAGTGTTCTTAAGTAGGGGACCGTCTGTACTGTATTTATACACGCATAAATTTATATGCACATATATAGGTGCACCTTTAAATATATGTATATATGATGTGTGTTTTTATATATGCTATGTATATGCTCTATATAGTGAATGTGTGTGTCAGCTCAGGCCACAATGTAAATAGCTTCAATAACATATGGCGGCAACGCTGGTATGTATTTATCGTAGTAGGGTGGCACGCTGTGTATATATAACTATATATGGGGCGCACGCTGTATGGATTGTATGGTATATGGGCAGCATCTGTATGTATTATATGGTATATGGCGGCACGCGGTATATTTATATACTATATGGCGGCACGCTGTATGTATTGTATGGTATATGGCGGCACGCTGTATGTATTATATGGTGTATGGCGGCACGCTGTATATATATTATATAGTAATTGTGCACGCTGTATGTATTAATGGTATATGGTGGCACTCTGTATGCATTATATAGTTATGGTGTCATGTTGATATTTATATACTATAGGGCGCACGTCTGTATGTATTATGGTATATGGCGGCATGCTGTATGTATTATATACTATTGGTGCCACTGTATGTATTGTTATGGTATATGGCGGCAAGCTGTATGTATTATCTATATGGCAGCACACTGTATGTATTAATGGTATATGGCAGCACCCTGTATATATTTATGGTATATGGCAGCACACTGTATTTGTTACATGGTATATGGGCACTTGTGTGTTTGTATGGTATATGTGGCACGCTGTGTGTTATATGGTATATTGGCGCCACACTGTATGTATTAATTGGTATATGGCGGCACCCTGTATGTATTATATGGTATATGGCGGCATAATTTGTATTGAATGGTAAATGGCGCAGCTGAATGTATTATGATATATGGAGGAACGCTGTATGTATTATATGGTATATGGCGGCACGCTATATATATTATATAGTATATGGTGGCACCTTTATGTATTATATGGTATATGGCGCACGCGGTATATATTATATAGTATATGGTGGCACGCTTTATGTATTATATGGTATATGGCAGCACGCTGTATTGATTTTATATTATATGGCGGATTGTTGTATGTATTTTGTTCTTTGTGGTAGCTCACTCTGGGCCACATTTATCACTCGTTTTCTCTGTTGTTTTTGCGCCTTTTCATTTAGGCAACTGTTTTTGCGCCATTTTTGCGATTAAACGCCAAACTAGCCCGCGCAAAAATAAGCAGCTTTCCCTCATCTACTTACCAATCCGATGTTTTGCTGCGCCTAATGATATCTCACTTGCAACTGCACGTTTTCATTTAGGTGCAAAAAGGGTGCAAAAACACTCCAGCCCAAGGTGGCGTTATCTGAGAAGAAAGCACTGAGCCCCTTTGCAGAACAGCTCATTTCTAGCAGCAAGCTTAGCCAGACACTGGAAATATAAGAGTTAATTAGATATCACTACAGACAGGAGCTCAGACTCTATTTCAGTTCATCACCTTCATTTACAAAATATTCTGCAAAACGCTGAGCTCACAGCAAGAGAGAAGAGAACTTTGCACAAGTTTGCAGAATTTGCAGATACGACATACAAGTGTCCCCCTTTAATTCTGCACAGAATCACCATTGGTCTGAGGGGGATCCTGTGCAGAATTACAGGGTGCAGCAGGAGACCAGCACTGGGATCCCCTCCAGGAAAGCCCCTGCTGATGAGGTCACTGGGTGCAGGGTGTCACACACTGGGTGGTGCTGTGAGTGTTATCTTCATTCTGGGCTGTGGAAAGCAGAGAGGAGCTTGTAGCAGGATGACATGTAAGTGCCCGAATCTAACATTGCTTCTAAACTGCGCCAAAATTGCCCCTAAACTGTGTTAAAGTAAAGTGATTATAAGAGGCAGAAATATACTTATCACGATGGTTGTAGCTTGTGATAATTCTGGCAAACAGTGCGACAGAATTTAGCGCACAACTCTACACTTAGGCGCACAAAAGTGATAAATGTGGCCCTCTGTTTATAATATAGTACAATGGGAAGCTCTATGTATTTTGCATTGCTTTATTTTCACATTAAACCAATATGATTGGGTCTGGTCCTGACACTCCTTTATATATTACATATATGGAGTGGGGAGGGGGGCGTCTTTTTATAGCTCGCCTCAGGCAGCAGAAAGGCTAGGTGCACCCCTGTATCTATCTATCTATCTATCTATCTATCTATCTATCTATCTATCTATCTATCTATCTATCTATCAATCTTCTTCTATCACATATCCAGCTATCTATCACATATCCATCTATCTATCACATATCTATCTATCTATCTATCTATCTATCTCATATCTATCTATCTATCTATCTATCTATCTATCTATCTCATATCTATCTATCTACCTATCTATCTATCTATCTATCTATCTATCTATCTATCTATCTATCTATCTATCTATCTTTCTAGTGATTTAGTTGCAATTCCTTACAAAATACACAGAAAGAGATGCAATCAACATACAAAAATACAAAAGTTTATTAGTAAATCATAAAAACTGAAGGTCCATGTTAATGCACCTATTTTAATACAATCAATGCATACATAGCACAAAACGATGTATCTCACAGCATCATGGGTCGGTAAAACAAATGCAATTTTTTCTATTCAGTTTTCCTTCAATAAATTGACAAATAAAATAACTATATAATGAGGTATTGATCTGTAGAATAAAGATAATATATTATTGTTATGCTACGTGAACACCCCCCAAAAAAATGCTAAAATCCCAGAACAAAATTGCTGAGTTTATTTTTCCTCCACACTAAAAGTTAATAAAATTGCTTCAATAAGCTAAAAACCCACTAAAATGAAGGTTTTTTTTTACAGTGCATCTCGTCTCGCAAAAAATAAGCCCTTATTTGTCTAAATTGCATAAAAAAATAAATAAGATTGTATAGCCTATTCCCAACGACGTTGTTATAGAACGTGGGTAGTGACTTTCCAACACCGGGCAGGGTAAGACGGGCGGCTGTTCACTGATCGGGGTAAGACGGCGGCGTTCCTCACAGCCATCCATCCTGCCCCATGGACCAGAAGGTTACGTCCCCCCACACACCCCCAGTTTATATCGCTGCTATTGGCTCATCAATTCAGACGAGCCAATAGCAGCGATTTACTTATGACGTCAGTAATACCGGTCACCACATGCTGTAGACACGGTGATCGGGACAGGGTGGCGGCTGTCCGACAGCCACCAATTTGCCTTGCGGTCCAGAGGGGTTTTGTTGCCCCCCCTCTGTCCATGTTTGCCGCTATTGGCTGGTCGATTTGGTCCAGCCAAAAGCAGCAATATTCGTCACAATGGGCACGCTAGATGAATAAGAGCAACACTTGGCGATAATCCCTACTAAAACGAAGATATGGTACAAAAGTGCCGCTGTTGCACTTGTTCAGATTGGCTGTACAACTCTTACGAGCTGTTCCAATGCATTTTCCCGGTGAATTCTCTGTGCTTCTAATGGTAGGACTCAAAAGAGTCTGTTCCAAAAGAGAAGTTAGGATGGACACTACATACTACTAAATACCTGCGACACCTCCAGAGTGACAAAGTTTAGTTGGTCCCTTGATATTACTACCCTACTCTCTTATCAACTAGACATTCACAATTCACGCCCAACCTATTGTGAATTAATTTAGGTAAAATGAATAATTGTAACAACTGTTATGTCCGTTGCTCCCTATACCCCTCCATTATTTCATAAGGCGCCACATAACGAAGGGCACTGAACCTTTCCAGAAATAATTGAAATTTCCATCTTGGACTCCATTGCACATCATATTTGGAAACCACCTTTATGTTCAAATATGCTCATTTCACCACGTGTATTACACTACACACCATATTACACCCTGGCTATATTCCCCAAGGGGTGTACATTCAACAATTAGGGTCCACTTTTCCTGACCCGTATCCTGACACATGTGAAGGATTTCTTACAATTTGGCCTCTAAAAGACAAACATCCCTCTTTTCCTCTACGGTGCGCCCATAAGCATTTTTATGCACATGTGGGGTACTTCTAAACTCGGGAGAAATAGTTTTACACCTTTTTGGAGTTATTTATATATTATCCCTGTGCTTACATAAATTAGGGGTAAAGTGACATTTATAGGAAAATTTTCACCTTTTTAATGATAGGGCCTAATTGGATCATTCACCTGTAGGGGCAAATACATATATAAACATTGCAAAATCTCTAAGGGTGCATTCAGATTAGGGTCACTTTTCGGATTTTTTAGTTTTATACACTAGGGTTCTCCCAAATGCATGTCAAACATTTTGTCAAATTTGGCTTCTAAAAGGCAAACTTCCCCTTTCCTTTTACTGTGCGCCCATACAACATTTTAATACACATGTGAGGTCTTCTAACACTTGAGAAAAAAGGTTTACACATTTGGGGGGTTATTACATTTTTTTTATCCCTTGTGGCTATATAAAATTAGGAGTAAAATGACCTTTAAGAAAATGTTCACCTTTTATCTATTTAAATTCCTAATTAAATCAAACACCTAAGGTGTGCTTTCCAAAATGGTGATACTTGTGTTGGGTTCCGCTCTGTTTTGGTACAACTACGGCTCTCAAATGCATCCTGACATATGTAAAAGATGTCTGTCAATTTTGGCTTCTAAAAGCCAACGCCCCTCTTTCCCTTCTGAGCTTCACTGCGTACCCATACAACATTTTTATTTGCTGTGTGGGGCAATTTTATACTCGGGAGAAATGCTAGTACACATTTTTTGGGGTTGTTTCATCTTAAATGCCTTATGGAGATACAAAAATTAGCCGTAAAGTGACTTTTTTGGGAAAATGTTCACCTTTTCCTTTAGGGACCTATTGAAGCAAACACCTGTAGGGGAAATACACATATTACACCTTGCTGAATTCTCCAAAGGGTGCACTTTCCAAAATGGTGACACTGTTGGGGTTCCCCTCTGTTTTGGTACCACATAGGGCTCTCCAAATGCATCTCTACACATGTAAGGATGATTGTCAAATCTGGCTTCTAAAAGGCCAAAGCCCCTCTTTCCCTTCTGAGCCCTACTGTGTACCCATACCAACACTTTATATGCAAAAGTGGTGCAGTTCTGTGCTTAGGAGAAAAGTTTTACACATTTTGGGGTTGTTTCATCTTTTTATCCCTTGTGGCTTACAAAAATTTGGGGTAAAAGTGACTTTTTTAGGATTTCAAGGGGTGTACTTTCCAAAATGATGTCTCATGTTGGGGCTTTCCCTGTTTGGGTACCATTATGGCTCTTCAAATGCATCCTGACAACTGAAAACTTTTTCAGCCATATTTTCCCTGCAAAAACGAAACACGCTCTTTCTCCATTCCAAGTGCCCTCATGTGCCCGTACAGCAGGGTACAGTGACAAAAGGGTATTGGCATACTCAAGAGGAATTGCCCTCAACATTGTAAAATGCATTTTCCTTTTTAACCCTTGTGAAGGTGCAAATTTTAGTGTTCAATGAATCTATAGTAAGATAAATTACTTTCTCTAATTTCACTTTCATTTATCTTTCACGCTCATGAAATGATCAAAGGGTTAACAAATTCCCAAGGTTGTTTGAATATTTTGAGGGTGTATTTCTAAAATGGTGTCTTTGTGGGGGTTTTCTGTCATGTGGGCCTTATAAGTCACTTCTAACTAAAGCCCTCCAAAATAGGTTTTGATGATTTTCGTGAAAATCTATAAAAATTGCACCTAAAGTTATAAGCCTCCTACCATCCTAAAATAAAGGAAAAGATGTTTGAAAAATGTGCCAAGTTAAAGCAGACATATGGAAAATGTTAGTTATCAAGTTTATTTTAGTGATATGACCAACTTCCAAAAAGTAGAAAATTTTGAATTTGGAAAACTTGTTTTTTCAAAATTTTTGCCAAATTTCCATTTATTTCATAAATAAATACAAATATATTGATTAAATTTCTCAACCAGCATGAAGTACAATGTGTCACGAAAAAACAGTCTCAAAATCAACTGGATAGTTAAAGCGTTCCAAAGTTATAACCACTTAAATAGACACATGTCAGATTTAAAAAAAATGGGCCGTGTCAGGAAGGTGAAAAGTGGCTTCAGCGTTAGGGTTAAATAAACGATCATATCTGTGGTCACCTCTGGGTGGGCACTGTGTATTTGTTTGTAGTGCAAACTTCAAAGTGCTTCCTTCCATCGCCATGTGGAGTATCAGGTTTGGTCCAGAATATCTGTGCTCCAGTAGTCCCTGATTGCGGACTTCATTACAACCCCATAAGAACTATTATGCCCCAATACTTCTCCATCTCTTCTGCAGTGACAGGGGTTCACCTGTATTGTGCATAAAATGAAGGTGGTTTGTGCATATGCTGTGCAGCCTAGAGATTTGTCTGGAATACAATTAAATTCAACAGCTCCTCATAAAAAAAAAACTTTAAAAAGTCCACGCTCTGAGCCCTGCTGTGTCAATTTAATTCCAGGTTGGCCCAAAAATCGGGGACCCGAGGGATATAATTATCTGGGGCTACCCATGTGGGGTCAGTGGAAGCCCCAGACACCTCAATCACAGAAGTCCAGCACATCAATTGCAGAAGTCCCAGGCACATCAATTGCAGAAGTCCCAGGCACAGGAACCCATGGCCCTTCTCGGATCCTTCTAGGTCACTGGAAGATAAGCAGGAAAAATGATAATCGGTAAGGGGACATCATCCCCACTAGTTGACTTGGTGTCAGAGGCCGCAGTTGTATGTCTCTCCAACACGTGTACGTCTTCTGAGATACTGCACACAAATAAATAATGTGCACCAGAAAAAAAATAGAGAGAGAAGTACACAGGCCACACAGATGGCACACACAAAAATAGATAAGTGCACCCCAACTACGGGTACACCTACAGCGCTCTGAAAAAATATAATACCTTACTAGTACCAGTGCTGAGCACTAATCGCTGGGAGCAAGGGGTTAATTACTGGGAGCACTAATCGTCGGGAGCAAGGGGTTAATTACTTCATTTATTGGTAATTTTGTATTTACTAACTTTTTCATGCAACAAAAAATTTCACAGTGACAGAATGCATTTGTGTGACAGATTGCATTTGTGAATTTTGTATGACAGATGCATTTTGTGTGACAGAATTAATTCTGTGTGACAGAATGCATTGTGAATTTTGTATAACAAAATGCATTTTGTGTGACAGAATGCATTTTGTGAAAATTAATTCTGTTACGAATACTTTTGTGAATTTTTGTATGACAAAATGCATTTGTGTGAAAAAATTATTCTGTGTGACAGAATGCATTTTGTGAGACAAAATTAATTTTTTGTTACAGAAACATTTTGTGAGACAAAATCAATTCTTTTGACAAAATAATATTGGTGTGACACAAAATCATATTTTGTGCAACAAATGGCATTTTGTAGTCAATTATATTTTGTGACACAAATACATTCTGTTCATACAAAATAAACTGCATCACAAAATTATTTTTGTGCATTCTGTGAAAGTTTAATTGATTTTGGTGCACACAAAAATGATTTTGTTAATGACAAAAGGCAATTTGGGGTAAATATTACTTTGTAAGCCCAAAACAGATTGATTCTGTGTCCATAGTATGAATACGTGATTACAAATTAATTTTGTGCCACTGAACACTTTTTGTTGCACAGAATACTTGTGAACAAACGCCCCCCATAGTAATGCAGGGTGCAGTGTGACGAGATGTAATGTGGGATGAGGTGGACACCATGTTATGTTGCTTTGCAGTGTGGCATCATGTAATATGGGGTCAGTGTGACATGGATATAATATGTGGGTGCAGCATAACATGATGGAATGTGGCTATGTGTGTGACTTGATGTAATATCATCTGCAGCGTGACACAGATGTAAGTAGGTGTAGTTGCCATGGATGGAATGTGCAATGTGACATATGTAGTGGTGAGGCAGTATTTCATGGATTAATGCAGAGGTGCAGGGTGACAGAGATGTAATGTGGGGTACAGTAAGAACTGGTGTGAATGTGGGTGTGTGTGTAAGAATGTAACGCAGGGTGCAGCGTTACATGGATGTTATGTGGAGGTGCAGTGTTAATGTTTTGCTGAGTGTACAGTGTGCCATGGGTGTAAGTGGGGGTACAGTGTGAAATGGATCTATGTGGTGTGTTTTGTGACACAGATGGAATCTAGGGTTGCAGTATGACAGATATATAATGTGGAGGTGCAGTGTGACCATGGATGTATGTGGGGGGTGTAATGTGACCATGGATTTAAAGTGGGTGTCCAGTGTGACATGGATGTTTTCTGGGGTACAGTGTGACATAGATATAATTTGGTGTTGCAGTATACAGATATAATGTGAGGGTAGTGTGACATGATGTAACGTCGGTGCAGTGTGACATATGTTTTGTGGTGGAGTGTGACATGGATGTGATGTGGGTGTGTAACGTGACAAGATTTATGTGGGGCAGGAATGTAACTACAGATGATTTTATTTTCCTCCACACGTAAAAAGTTAATAAAATTGCTTCAATAAGCTAAAAACCCACTAAAATGAAGGTTTTTTTTTACAGTGCATCTCGTCTCGCAAAAAATAAGCCCTTATTTGTCTAAATTGCATAAAAAAATAAATAAAGATTGTATAGCCTATTCCCAACGAGCGTTGTTATAGAACGTGGGTAGTGACTTTCCAACACCGGGCAGGGTAAGACGGCGGCTGTTCACTGATCGGGGTAAGACGGCGGCTGTTCCTCACAGCCATCCATCCTGCCCCATGGACCAGAAGGGTTACGTCCCCCCCACACACCCCCAGTTTATTATCGCTGCTATTGGCTCATCAATTCAGACGAGCCAATAGCAGCGAATTTACTTATGACGTCAGTAATACCGGTCACCATGTCTGTAGACACGGTGATCGGGACAGGGTGGCGGCTGTTCCTGACAGCCACCAATTTTGCCTTGCGGTCCAGAGGGGTTTTGTTGCCCCCCTCTGTCCATGTTTGCCGCTATTGGCTGGTCGATTTGGTCCAGCCAAAAGCAGCAATATTCGTCACAATGGGCATCGCTAGGGTGAATAAGAGCAACACTTGGCGATAATTTCCCTACTAAAACGAAGATATGGTACAAAAGTGCCGGCTGTGCACATTGTTCAGATGATGCTGTACAACTCTTACGAGCTGTTCCAATGCATTTTCCCGGTGAATTCTGCTGCTTCTAATGGTAGGACTCAATAAAGAGTCTGTTCCAAAAGAGAAGTTAGGATGGACACTACATACTACTAAGATACCTGCGACACCTCCAGAGTGACAAAAGTTTAGTTGGTCCCTTGATATATACTACCTCCTTATACACTAGACATTCACAATTCACGCCCAACCTATTGTGAATTAATTTAGGTAAAATGAATAATTGTAACAACTGTTATGTCCCGTTGCTCCCTATACCCCTCCATTATTTCATAAGGGGCGCCACATAACGGGCACTGAACTTTCCAGAAATAATTGAAATTTCCATCTTGGACTCCATTGCACATCATATTTGGAAACCACCTATATGTTCAAAATGCTCATTTCACCACGTGTATTACACTACACCACATATTACACCTTGCTATATTCCCCAAGGGGTGTACATTCAACAATTAGGGTCACTTTTCCTGACCCGTATCCTGACACATGTGAAGGATTTCTTACAAATTTGGCCTCTAAAAGACAAACATCCCTCTTTTCCTCTACTGTGCGCCCATAAAGCATTTTATATGCACATGTGGGGTACTTCTACACTCGGGAGAAATAGTTTTACACCTTTTTTGGAGTTATTTAATATATTATCCCTTGTGGCTTACATAAATTAGGGGTAAAGTGACATTTATAGGAAAATTTTCACCTTTTTAATGATTAGGGCCTAATTGGATCATTCACCTGTAGGGGCAAATACATATATTACACATTGCAAAATTCTCTAAGGGGTGTGCATTCAAAGATTAGGGTCACTTTTCGGATTTTTATGTTTTATACCACTAGGGTTCTCCAAATGCATGTCAAACATTTCTGTCAAATTTGGCTTCTAAAAGGCAAACATTCCCCTTTCCTTTTACTGTGCGCCCATACAACATTTTATATACACATGTGAGGTACTTCTACACTTGAGAAAAATAGGTTTACACATTTTGGGGGGTTATTACATTTTTTTATCCCTTGTGGCTATATAAAATTAGGAGTAAAATGACCTTTATAAGAAAATGTTCACCTTTTATCTATTTAAGTCCTAATTAAATCAAACACCTAAGGGGTGTGCTTTCCAAAATGGTGATACTTGTTGGGGTTCCGCTCTGTTTTGGTACCACTACGGCTCTCTAAATGCATCCTGACATATGTAAAAGATGTCTGTCAAATTTGGCTTCTAAAAGGCCAACGCCCCTCTTTCCCTTCTGAGCTTCACTGCGTACCCATACAACATTTTATTTGCATGTGTGGGGCAATTTTATACTCGGGAGAAATGCTAGTACACATTTTTTGGGGTTGTTTCATCTTTAATGCCTTATGGGATACAAAAATTAGCCGTAAAAGTGACTTTTTTGGGAAAATGTTCACCTTTTTCCTTTTAGGGATCTCTTTGTCGTTCGAACCTGGGGAGGAAAATACACATATTACACCTTGCTGAATTCTCCAAAGGGTGCACTTTCCAAAATGGTGACACTTGTTGGGGTTCCCCTCTGTTTTGGTACCACTAGGGCTCTCCAAATGCATCCTGACACATGTAAAGGATGATTGTCAAATCTGGCTTCTAAAAGGCCAAAGCCCCTCTTTCCCTTCTGAGCCCTACTGTGTACCCATACAACACTTTATATGCAAAAGTGGTGCAGTTCTGTGCTTAGGAGAAATAGTTGTACACATTTTGGGGTTGTTTCATCTTTTATCCCTTGTGGCTTACAAAAATTTGGGGTAAAAGTGACTTTTTTGAGGAAATTTTCAAGGGGTGTACTTTCCAAAATGATGTCTCATGTTGGGGCTTTCCTCTGTTTTGGTACCATTATGGCTCTTCAAATGCATCCTGACACATGAAAACTTTTTCAGCCATATTTGCCCTGCAAAAATCAAACAACGCTCTTTCCATTCCAAGTGCCCCCATGTGCCCGTACAGCAGGGTACAGTGACAAAATGGGTATTGGCATACTCAAGAGGAATTGCCCTCAACATTGTAAAATGCATTTTCCTTTTTAACCCATTGTGAAGGTGCAAATTTTAGTGTTCAATGAATCTATAGTAAGATAAAATTACATTTCTCTAATTTCACTTTCATTTATCTTTCACGCTCATGAAATGATCAAAGGGTTAACAAAATTCCCAAAGGTTGTTTTGAATATTTTGAGGGGTGTAGTTTCTAAAATGGTGTCATTTGTGGGGGTTTTCTGTCATGTGGGCCTTATAAAGTCACTTCTAACTAAATTGACCCTCCAAAAGTAGGTTTTGATGATTTTCGTGAAAATCTATAAAAATTGCACCTAAAGTTATAAGCCTCCTAACATCCTAAATAAAGGAAAAGATGTTTGAAAAATGATGCCAAGTTAAAGCAGACATATGGAAAATGTTAGTTATCAAGTTATTTTAGTGATATGACCAACTTTCCAAAAAGTAGAAAATTTTGAATTTGGAAAACATAGTTTTTTTCAAAATTTTTGCCAAATTTCCATTTATTTTCAAAATAAATACTAAATATATTGATTAAATTTCTCAACCACATGAAGTACAATGTGTCACGAAAAACAGTCTCAAAATCAACTGGATATGTTAAAGCGTTCCAAAGTTATAACCACTTAAATAGACACATGTCAGATTTAAAAAAAATGGGCCGTGTCAGGAAGGTGAAAAGTGGCTTCAGTGTTAAGGGGTTAAATAAACGATCATATCTGTGGTCACCTCTGGGTGGGCACTGTGTATTGTAGGTGTAGTGCAAAAACTTCAAAGTGCTTCCTGCTCATCGCCATGTGGAGTATCAGGGTGTGGTCCAGAATGTCTGTGCTCCAGTAGTCCCTGATTGCAGACTTCATTACAATCCCCATAAGAACTATTATGCCCCAATACTTCTCCATCTCTGCTGCAGTGACAGGGGTTCACCTGTAGGATTGTGCATAAAATGAAGGTGGTTTGTGGCATATGCTGTGCAGCCTAGAGATTTGTCTGGAATACAATTAAATTCAACAGCTCCTCATAAAAAAAAAACTTTAAAAAGTCCATAGCTCTGAGCCCTGCTGTGTCAAATTTAATTCCAGGTTGGCCCAAAAAGTCGGGGACCCGAGGGATATAATTATCTGGGGCTACCCATGTGGGGTCAGTGGAAGCCCCAGACACCTCAATCACAGAAGTCCCAGGCACATCAATTGCAGAAGTCCCAGGCACATCAATTGCAGAAGTCCCAGGCACAGGAACCCTATGGCGCCTTCTCGGAGGTCCTTCTAGGTCACTGGAAGATAAGCAGGAGAATGATAATCGGTAAAAGGGGACATCATCCCCACTAGTTGACTTGGTGTCAGAGGCCGGCATGTTGTATGTCTCTCCAACACGGTGTACGTCTTCTGAGATACTGCACACAAATAAATAAGTGTGCACCAGAAAAAAAACTAGAGAACGTACACAGGCCACACAGATGGCACACACAAAAAATAGATAAGTGCACCCAACTACGGGTACACCTACAGCGCTCTGGAAAAAATATAATACCAGTACTAGTACAGTGCTGAGCACTAATCGCTGGGAGCAAGGGGTTAATTACTGGGAGCACTAATCGCTGGGAGCAAGGGGATAATTACTTCATTTATTTGGTAATTTTGTATTTACTAACTTTTTCATGCAACAAAAAATTTCACAGTGACAGAATGCATTTTGTGTGACAGAATGCATTTTGTGAATTTTGTATGACAAGATGCATTTTGTGTGACAGAATTAATTCTGTGTCACAGAATGCATTTTGTGAATTTTGTATAACAAAATGCATTTTGTGTGACAGAATGCATTTTGTGAGAAAATTAATTCTGTTACAGAATACATTTTGCGAATTTTGTATGACAAAATGCATTTGTGTGACAAAATTAATTCTGTGTGACAGAATGCATTTTGTGAGACAAAATTAATTTTTTGTTACAGAATACATTTTGTGAGACAAAATCAATTCTTTATGACAAAATAATATTGTGTGTGACACAAAATCATATTTTGTGCAACAAAATGGCATTTTGTAGTCAATTATATTTTGTGACACAAAATACATTCTGTTCATACAAAATAAACTGCATCACAAAATTATTTTTGTGCATTCTGTGAAAGTTTAATTGATTTTGTGCACACAAAAATGATTTTTGTAATGACAAAAGGCAATTTGGGTGGATAAATATTACTTTTGTAAGCCCAAAACAGATTGAATTCTGTGTCCATAGTATGAATACTGTGATTACAAAATTAATTTTGTGCCACTGAACACTTTTTGTTGCACAGAATACATTGTGAACAAACGGCGCCCCATAGTAATGCAGGGTGCAGTGTGACAGAGATGTGATGTGGGATGAGGTGTGACACACATGTTATGTTGCTTTGCAGTGTGGCATGCATGTAATATGGGGTGCAGTGTGACATGGATATAATATGTGGGTGCAGCATAACATTGATGGAATGTGGCTATGTGTGTGACATTGATGTAATATCATCTGCAGCGTGACACAGATGTAATGTAGGGTGTAGTATGACATGGATGGAATGTGCAATGTGACATGGATGTAGTGTGGGATGCAGTATTTCATGGATGTAATGCAGAGGTGCAGGGTGACAGAGATGTAATGTGGGGTGCAGTAAGACATGGGTGTTATGTGGGTGTGTGTGATAAGAATGTAACGCAGGGTGCAGCGTTACATGGATGTTATGTGGAGGTGCAGTGTGAAATGGATGTATTGCTGAGGTACAGTGTGCCATGGGTGTAAAGTGGGGGTACAGTGTGAAATGGATCTAATGTGGGTGTGTTTGTGACACAGATGGAATCTAGGGTTGCAGTATGACAAGAATATAATGTGGAGGTGCAGTGTGACATGGATGTAATGTGGGGGTGTAATGTGACATGGATTTAAAGTGGGTGTGCAGTGTGACATGGATGTTTTGCTGGGGTACAGTGTGACATAGATATAATTTGGGGTTGCAGTATGACAAGGATATAATGTGAGGGTATAGTGTGACATGGATGTAACGTGCGGTGCAGTGTGACATGGATGTTTTGTGGAGGTGGAGTGTGACATGGATGTGATGTGGGGGTGTAACGTGACATAGATTTAATGTGGGGCAGGAATGTAACTACAGCGGTAGCAGCCATAGCAGCCGCTATGGGACCCGCAGCGTCAGGGCGCCCCAACATTAGACCTGATATTTAAAAACGCAGGATGTTCACCATTATATACATATACCCCCGACTGCCTGTGGAGGATGCCTTATGACTGGGGGTGTCCAAAGATTTGTACAGAATGTGTTTATTTGTTGTGTTAGCACTTTAAGGGGCAGTAGTGCCAGTTTCAGGTTCTCCTCCCCCTCCCTGTTGTTCACCCCTCCCCTTGTGTTTATAAGCTGGACGTCTGGGCGAGGTACTTCCTCTTGCCCGTGCCACCGGTGAAGCTGTGGTGAGCGTGTAATTGGTCTGTGAGCCTGGGTCCTCCCGCCAGGTCTGCTAAATGGGCGACCCCCTTGTTGAGGCAGTTTGCGCCCGTATTAGGCTTGGGGGAGAGGGCTGGCTGTCTCCGGTCCTCTCTCACTCACAGCCTTCATCCCCCGCTCCCTCCCTGGTGCCTTCATTTCTCCCTCCCTGGTGCCTTCATTTCTCCCTCCCCCTCCTGCGCCTGTAATTAGCCAGTG
Source organism: Engystomops pustulosus (assembly GCA_019512145.1). Lineage (NCBI taxonomy): Eukaryota > Metazoa > Chordata > Amphibia > Anura > Leptodactylidae > Engystomops > Engystomops pustulosus. The sequence goes on from WNYA01000039.1 coordinate 458,879, forward strand.
GTCCGGACGTGTGTCACGGCCACCGGAGGGTCTGAGCGAGGACGCGTCTCGTGGAGCTGGGGCTAGTTTGTGCGCTTCCCTGCCTCTGCTGCTGGAGGGCGCGCCCCCACATCCTCGCGATCCCACACGTACCCCGCACTTCCGTCCGCCCACGCTGTGGCTCCGCCCCCTCCTTCCTCCACAGAGTTTCTGGTATGGGTGGCCGCCATAAGCAGCATGGGGGGAAGTCAGAGCTCCGTTGCCTCCTCCTCATCCGAGGCCTCCTTGGCTTCCATAGCCCCGATTAGTGCTTCCCCACTGCCTAAGGTGCGGCAGGAGCTCTCGGCACCAGTGGCAGCTGCTGCGCCTTTAGGAGCAGGGGCTAGCAGCCCTCCGCTGGCCCCTTCCCAGGCACTCATGGCTCCCGCCCAGCCCCTTTTGGCCCCCGCACAGCCCCTTTTGGCCCCCGCACAGCCCCTTGTGGCCCCCGCACAGCCCCTTGTGGCCCCCACACAGCCCCTTATGGCTCCTGCCCAGCAACTTATGGTTCCGGCCCAGTCAACCATGCCCCTGGCCCCATCCGAGTCGCCCCATGGACCTGCTGGGTCCAGGCACAGAAGGTCCTACTCATCCTCGCCCGCCCGGGATGCACAAAGACGTTGCCGCCACGGCTCTGTGGCGCATCGTGACAGCAATGGAAGATGGTTCCGCTCCTCTCATCAGGAGAGGAGGTCCAGGTCGTCCAGGTGCCGTTCCTCGTCTTCATCGGGCGGTTCATCGGATGCCTTGGCGAAGGTTACTTTGCGGCAGGTTCAATCTTTGCTGGGCATGTTGGTTTTTGCTTGCAGGATCATGCCCATGGGCAGGGTTTTTTCTAGACACCTTTCCTTGACCACGTGTGGCGCTACTAAACCGGAACACCACACCATTTGGGTCACCTCCCAGCTGAGGGCTGATCTCCAGGTGTGGCGTGTTTTTCTGTCTTCTTACAATGGCCTCTCCCAGAAGTGCCCAGCCCTGAATTGTCCCTTTTTACCGATGCTGCATGGTCCTTGGGTTTTGGGGCCATTTTTGGGTCTGCTTGGTGCGCCGCCAAGGGGCCTTCTGCTTGGCGTGATGCAGGTTTGTGCAAAAACCTGACACTTTTGGAATTGTTTCCTATCGTGGTTGCGGTTGAGCTCTGGGGGCCTTCTTTGACCAACCATAGGATCTGTTTTCATACCAACAACCTTGCGGTCGTTTCTTGCATTAATAGATTGACATCTTCCTTTCTCCCTGTTTTGTCACTTCTACGGCATCTGGTCCTGCGGTGCCTGGAGTTTAACATTGTCTTCAGGGCCCAACACGTTCCTGGTTGCGTTAACGTTGTTGCTGATGCTCTTTCCTGTTTTCATTGGCAGAAGTTTCGGGAGTATCTTCCTTCGGCCGCCCCGGCGGAGCTGGAATGCCCATCGTTCCTGTGGGACCTGATCCTCAGTTGATGTCGTTGGTCCATTCCTCTCTTGGTCCATCGACTTGGCGGCAATATGGTAAGGTTTCTAGCTCTGCGGATAGGGTTGAGGTAACGTTATCTTATTTTTCCAAAATGGCGTTCCATTTTCAGTTGCAGGGCTGGCAGGATATTACCAAGGGTTTCCTTATCAGACAGATTCTTAAGGGTTGGAAAAGGGAGGCGGCGACTACAGAGTCGCGACGCCCGGTCTCCTTCTCACTTTTGGGGTCTCTGGTTTCGTCCTGCTATGTCCTGTTTCAACCTGTTATGCATATAGGGCGTTGGCACTCTGCATGTTTTGCGCGCTACGTCCGCCCTGACCTTCTTCAATAATTTTCTTTTCCACTAATTTTTCTTTTGTTTCTGTTCTAGGTCCTTCTGTGCAGCGATCGCGCCTGGCGGTGTGGATACTGGAGCATTCTTATGTCTATTGGGCGTCCCAAAGGGCGGAGTTTCGGCTGGGTGGGAGGACGTGTCCATGGAGTTGATGTGTTCTGGAGGGGCATCCAGGGTTTGTTGTGGTACCAGGTGCTCACCGTAGTAGTCGACATCAGCCGTATCTGTACGCAGATGGCGTGTTTTGTTGGTTCAAAGTTCGGGGTTTCAGGTTCTCCTCCCCCTCCCTGTGGTTCACCCCTCCCCTTGTGTTTATACGCTGGACGTCTGGGCGAGGTCTGGCCTGCGCCATCTCCCTCCCTCCCTACGGTTACTTGTTTTGTGTTTTTTTTGATAACTCTGTTGTTCTATTGCATAATGTGAAGTCACAGCTTGAGGAAAAGAAAGAGATTTGTGGAGATATGATGGAGATTTGCCCAGAAGTCGCAGTGTTGGCCAGGAGTCCGCCGAGCAAACCGCTTTGGGCAGCTGCGGTTGGCGCAGAGACAGATCTAACAGTGCCGGTTAATTTTGGAGAATTTTTAAAACAGCCTCTTTTGGCCTAAAGGACGCGGCCCCATTTTTAAAATCTGGCCTGTGTCATGCAGAACCCTGGGGTGTATGCCATCTGGCCCCAGTGATTTATCTATCTTAGTGGTTGTTAGTTGGTGCCGTACCTCTTCCTGGGTTAAACTGTTGACATTACAAAGAGTATGTACATTATTCCTCATTGTGTCTTCCACAAGGGGATTTTCCTGGGTAAAGACAGTCGAGAAGGCGACATTCAGTAGATTGGCCCTTTCCTCATCCCCCTCCACCATGACCCCCATGTTATTTTGAAGAGGGTCCATACTCTCCAATTTTAGTTTCTTATCTTTAATATACTTATAAAATAATTTGGGATTATTTTTGCTCTCCGTGGCAATATTTCTCTGTCTCTATTTTTGCGACTTTTATCTGCTTTTTACAGGATTTATTTTTCTCTATAATCCTGTAATGTCTCATAGCTACCTTCACGTTTTGGCACCTTAAACACCTTATCTTTCTCGCTTATTGCTTTCCTTACAAGACTAGTTAGCCAAATTGTCTTTTTTTAAGAATATATGAGAAATAATCCCTTTTTTTTGGGGGGGGTGGGGTTGGTCTTTGAGAACATTGTCCGAGTCTATGCCTTTAAGGTCTTCCCTTAGTTGCTGAAAATTTGCCCTCCTGAAGTTTAGAGTGTTGGTTGCCACTTCCCTAACGCTCTTAGTAAAGCGTAATACAAAATCAATGATATTATGATCACTATTACCCAGGTTCCCCCCAACCTGTAGTTTTGTTACCCTATCAGGTCTATTGGTTAGGATAAGTTCCAGTAGTGCCCCCCATCCTGTTGGCTCCAGAACTAGTTGTGACAGTTAATTGTCTTTTGTTGTTGACAAGAACCTGCTGCCTTTGAAGGACCTGCACGTTCTGCCCCCCCCCCCCAGTCAATATCTGGGTAATTCAAGTCCCCCATGATAAGTACTTCACCATGCTTTGAAACCGCATCCATTTCACTTATCAACATTTCCTATGCTGCCTCCATTATATTTGGAGCCTTGTAACAAACTTCTAGTAATATTTTATTATTCTTTTTCCCTCCCCTTATCTCCCCATAGGGACTCCACATTTGCATTTGCGTCACCAATGTCATCTCGCAGGACAGGCTTGAGGCAAGAATTCACATATAAACAAACCCCTCCCCCTTTTTAATTTATAGATCATTTCTAAAAAGACTATAACCATCTATAGTAACAGCCCAGTCATAGCTACTGTCCAGCCATGTCTTGCTGATACCCACTATGTTATATTTGCGCTCCAACATTAAGAGTTCCAGTTCCTCCATTTTCTTTGTGAGGCTTCTGGCATTTGTGTACATACACTTTATATGGTTTTCCCTATCCCTATTCCTTTTGTTCTTATTCCCCAATCTTAATCCAGCCCCAATTCCTCCCCTATGGACTATGACTCTTCCCGGCTCTCTATCTACACTGTCTATTTGCCCTGCACAAGTATAGTTGCCCTCCCCACAGGTCTCTAGTTTAAACACTCCTCCAACCTTCTAGCCATTTTTCCCCCCCAAAACAGCTGCAACCTCCTCACTGAGGTGCAGCCCATCCCTACTGTAGAGCCTGTAGCCAACAGAAAAGTTAACCCGATCCGCAACATGCCGAATCCGAGCACCCGGCAAACAACACACTGTTCGGTATGCACAGTCTTGGTGGCAGATTGTCCTGTCTGTTCCCCTAATAATCGAATCTCCCACTACCAGCACCTGTCTGACCTTGCCTATGCTCCCATTACCCTTCTTACTGGAGCAGACAGTCCCCTGGTTGCTAGAGGCCACGTCTTGCTGCAGCATTGCGGCTGTTCAAGGTAAGCATAAGTGGCACAAGATGTACACTGTGTAGCATTGCCACTTATGGAGTCCATTATTCTAATGGGGATTAACTTGAACAGGAAACGCCACTTTCTCCTCCAAGTTGTCAAACAGCTGCTCCTGTGCCAATGTCCGCCTCCTCCTTCTCCACCACCACCTCAGCCTCCACAAATCTAAGTACTGCTCCATCATAGCACATGTGCAGGGCACAGCAGTGTCACGCAGTTCTACACCTGGTTTGCCTGGGTGAACAAAATCACAGAAGGTAGGAACTGCTCTGCGTCATGCAAAAAGAAATCAATGTGTGGCTTTCTCTGTGACAACTGCAAATCGGAACCATGGTGACGGACAATGGGAGGAACATGGTGTCCGCGCTGCACCGAGGAGGGATGGTCCATGCGCCCTGCATGGTGCATGTGTCCAGGAACATTTTGACCACCAAAGTGAAGTCTTTCACCCATCTGGAAGACATTCAAAAAATGTCCAGGAAAGTCTGCATGTACTTCATCCATTCTTACAAAGCCAAGCACACCCTCCTCGAGTTGCAGCTGCAGAACGGCCCCAACATAGGCTGATATGTGATGTTTCTACCCGTTGGAATTCTAACCTCCATATGTTGGACCTCCTGTATGAACAGAGAAAAGTCATTAATGATTTTTTGATGATTCAAGCTGACAGGAGTACTCCACTATGTAACTTTGATGTCAGCCACTGGTAGCTCATGCGTGACACCTGCCGTTTGCTCAGGCCCTCTGAAGAGGCCACGTTATTTGTCAGTTGACAGGACTACGGAATGAATAACATCATTACACTGCTTTATGTCCTGGAACAGATGCTGCAAAATCTGTCAGGTCAGGGCACTGGAGAAGTGGCAACTACATTTCATGGCCACATGAGTCCAGTTGGGGCTGAACTGGAGGAAGACATTGGAGCACAAGCAGAGACTGGTAAAATTAGTAGTTTTTCTACTCAGGTTACAGGAGAGGAAGAACAGGAGCATCCGGAAGAGGTAGAAGACAAGGCAGATGACAGATGACCCAGAAGCACTGTGGCTGCTTTTGGCAATTAAAATGCTGCTCCCCCCTACTCCTGTTCCATTGCACGCTTGCAGGCTCACTGACACCATGTGACTATCTACAGGTTCTGAGAGTCATTAGTGGCATGTAGTACCTTATAGAAAACCATATCTTCCATCAGGAGGAATTTATTCTGGGTTCTCCAATCCATGACGCATGAATGCTGAATTCACAGTCAAATCTTTAACCCCTTACCGACGTGTGACGTAATACTATGTCACATGCCGGGTGTGGGTGCATGGAGAGGGCTCCCGGGCTCCCTGTAACACCCGCGACTGGTGCCAGCACCGATCACGGGTGTTTTCTCGTTGATCGCCGCCAGCTTCATAAAAGTGGCGGCGGATGGGCGCCGCCATTTTTCTGAGGGTCGTTGCTCCCCGTGACGTCATCGGGGAGTGGCGATCCGTAGCCTTGGCAGCATCAGGACTTCCGAAGACCCGAGGCTGCATCGGGTTAACCTATGTATTACAATGGGCTATCAGCACATATCGACGCGTCTGAAAATGCCCGATCTATCAAAATATAATAACGGTTTTTCACTGCATTTAACCCCGTAACAGAAAATTGCGCCCAAAGTCGAAAATGGTACTTTTTTTGCCATTTAAAAACAAATAAAAAATTCTATAAAAAGTGATCAAAAAGGTTGTACAGTCCTAAGAATGATAACATTGTAAACGTCATCAGAATCTGCAAAAAAACTATACCACCCACATCTCCGTACACCAAAGTATAAAAAAGTTATTAGCGCCAGAAGGAGGTTTAAGCAGGCAGGCTGCTTCCACGGTGCGCGGCTCTTCTGGCAGCCGCAACTCTGCTCAGAGACACAGGAATGTAACGTCGTCAACCACTGCCTGCGTTGCTCCATATGTAAATCTTACCTGTGTCTTAAAGAGACAGGTGCAATTTATCTGGTGGGCGATTCAGGCGACAGCGGGCGCCCAAATTGTCCACATTATAGTGGCAAAATGCCGCTCTTAAAGGGCTACGCATTCTGCCCCCTGAGGCAAGAATACAGTGGATATGGCACTGGTATACAGTGGATATGGAGGCCAGAAGTCCCTCAGAGTCACTCGTGCACATTCACTACACACATAGACCCTGTCATACACACATTCCCTTGAAAAAGGGAAAAAAAGGGAAGAAAATCCATCATTTGTGGACAGAAAAATAGTTTAATCTATTTAAACAAAATTAAGCACCTAAAAACATATAGTTCTTTGTCCCTAAGGGTATTTTCATTGGAAGAATCTATTGCTGTACATTTCATCTTAAGACTGGACAGGTCAACCCTATTAAACTTAAACTCCTTTCCCCAGGCTGAATCCTAACCTTTCACATTCAGTATTGATTAGCCAAAGGTTATCTGTTCATTTAACACATTTAATTTTTTATTTGACTCGACAAAGTGCTTAATACTGCTATAGAATACATAAGAATTAGAATCTTCCAAATTCATAATTAAAAATGTTTTTTGTTTTCTATTTTACTTTTTCCACTGCAATTAAACATAGCCTGCTAATTATAATGACATAACATGAATTAACACTGCATGATTGGGGGCACTAAACCACCCACAGCACCTTATGGATCTTTCTCATGGAAGTGTGCGTCTATAAAACAAAAACTTTGTTTTTGTTGGTAGCTTGGGATCTTGAGATGTGAATTTACTGTGCCTGATCCGACTCGCATCTAGGTAAGTGTATAAGTTTGTTCTTTTTAATTTTTCTCCATGTACAGCCCTTGTATAGGTTGATTAGGGCCCTAAACTACAGGTTTGGTTTTGGGTCCCAAATCAACCTGGCAGGTCCCCTTTAAGGGCTTATCTAGAAGTGGAGGATATTGTAGGTTTTGTTTGATGCGGAATTCACACCTAAAATATTATAGATTATATAAATGTTATTGGTAGTGGTTTATTTTCCCCCTTCCACTCCAGTAGGAGTTTTCTTGGGTATATGGAATCAGGTGAACAAGTATGATAGTCTTCCAATCATTTTGATGGGGGATTTCAACCGTGTTTTGAACGAAGGTCTAGATAGAGCTAGGAATGGAGTAGCGTAGGCTGAGAAAGGGACCACAATGTTTGGTAGAATACTGGAGGAAATTGGGCTTTGGGATGTATGGAGAATGAGATTTCCTACTAGCCCAGGATATACACACCTCTCAAAACGCTTAATACATTCTCTAGGATCGATTTAATATTGGCAAACAGGAGGGGATGCTGCCTGGGTGCAAGAGGATTATCAGATCATGTTCCATTGTGGCGTACACTTTTTTATAAAACCGGGGACGGTGACGTAGGCTGAGACCCGGGACCGGAGTCTAAGTGGTACCCAGTTTTCACCAGAGCCCGCTGCAAAGCTTGTTGGACTTGCTGCGTCATGGTACCACCAGGTCGTTCCACAGGCACAACTTTGTGTGCGGTGGCAGCCAAGGCGAGTTACAGAGATGTTGAGCAGAATCGTAGTTGGGGCCATGCAGGAGGTCAGGACGGGCAGCCCAGGAGCCGGGGACATAGCAATAGGTCAGGGCAGGCAGCAAAGGAACGTAGACAGGGACGAAACCGGGGTCACAATGGCAATTCACCAAACAATCCCAGAGCATAGGGAAAAGCTTTTCACTAAAGCACAAGGCACAAAGATCTGGCAGTGTGCAGGGAGAGGCTGGGTTATGAAGGATTCTGGGATCGGCCAGCACCAATCAATGGTGCACTGGCCCTTTAAACCCTTAAGGACACACGGTTTTTTCGCTCATTTCTCGCTCTCCACCTTCAAAAATCCATAACTTTTTCATTTCTGTGTGAGGCTTATTTTGTACGAAAAGAAAATACTTCCTATGATGTTTATTTATTATAAAAAGCAGGAAAAAAATTCCAAATGTGGAAAAATTGAAAAAAACGCATGTCACATGCTCAGTTTTTACAACTTTCACTCTGCGCTCCAAATAACCACTCTACTTTATTCTTTGGTTCAGTATGATCGTGTTGATACCAAATGTATACCGGTTTTATTGCGTTTTAATACAGTACAAATAGTAAATAAATGTGTATGAAAAAGGGAAAAACATTTTTTGCCATCTTCTGACACTAACTTTTTCATACTTTGGTGTACGGAGCTGTGTGATGTGTAATTTTTTGCGAAATGAGCTTACGTTTCCATTGCTACCATTTTGAGGACTGTGTGGCATTCTGATCACTTTTCATTACATTTTTATGTCATGTAAAAAGGCGTAAAAGTTGCATTTCGGACATTTGGGCGCCATTTCCCATCTCGAAGGTCACCGCCGGTTATGACCATTTTTATATTTTGATAGATTGGGCATTTTGGGATGCGGTGATACCTAATGTGTTTGATTTTACTGTTTATTATATTTTATATCAGTTCTAGGGAAAGGGGGGGTGATTAGAATTTTTAAGATTTTATAAATTTTTTACATTTTATAAACTGCTTTTCTTTTTTTTTTACGCTTTCTTAGACCCTCTACGGTACTTTAACCCTAGATGGTCAAATCTTTCCTACCATAGAGCTGTATTGCAGTATATGGAGTTTTTGCACGTGATTCATTACAATGAGCCACTGAATAGCCTTGGGTCTGACGAAGACCCGAGGCTGTCATGGCAACCGTGCATCGCAATGCTTTCATGTTTTCAATGTTTAATGTCAGTGTTTATGGAAAGGGAAAATATTAAAGAGGTACTAAGGAGCATCCCTAATCCAAAAATCTCTATAGAGGAAGCCATAATATTGGAGAACCCAATCACAATGAAAGAAATGAGAGATACTCTGCAAAATTTACCCAGGGGAAAAGCAATAGGCTTGAATGGAATTCCTCTGAAGGTTTTATCACAGTTCTCCGTTGTGTCTAGAGGTCTAACTTTTCATTTAGAAGGGGAATTTTGCCCCTATCGATGAGGGAGGCACTTATTATTCTATTATTGAAGGAGGGAACAAACTGTTAAGGTTGGGTAACACAGAAGACAGGGCTTGAGCTTGCCCCAACCTCTGTCCCTTCCTATAGCCCCCCCTAAACCGTGGGGTGACTACTTGAAGACTCGAAATACACTGGATAAGTGTGGGAAGGGAAACACAAACAGACTGACAAACATAAAACACACGAGTAACATGGGGAGAGAAAAAGAACTGGACCGCACATCCACACATAACACAATGATCTAATGCCGCTAGGCTACATTATATAACGAACTCAAGGTTCTTAGTTACATTTTGATCAAATTGTATAAGCCCACCAACCACGACAGGGGGCATCCTCTACACCTAGAGGAGAGGAGGTTCTACCATCAACATAGACAGGGGGATCCTCTATACCTAGAGGAGAGGAGGATCTACCATCACCATAGACAGGGGACATCCTCCACACCTAGAGTAGAGGGGGCTCTACCATCACCATAGACAGGGGGCATCCTCTACACCTAGAGGAGAGGAGGCTCTACCATCACTATAGACAGAGGGATCCTCTACACCTAGAGGAGAGGTGGTTCTACCATCACCATAGACAAGGGACATCCTCTACACCTAGAGGAGAGGTGGTTCTACCATCACCATAGACAGGGGGCATCCTCTACACCTGGAGGAGAGGTGGTTCTACCATTACCATAGACAGGGGGCATCCTCTACACCTAGAGGAGAGGTGGTTCTACCATCACCATAGAACATAGGTTCTTTACTGTAAGAGCAGTGAGTTTATGGGACTCTCTGCCCCAGGAAGTTGCTGTGGGGGACTCTATGTACATGTTCAAGAGAGACCTGAATGAACAATAATATAACTTAAGGTTCTTTTTAAAATTTACTTTTATTGTAGGTTAAAGTAAGTCTTCATCTAAACTACATCATGAACAATCCAGATACAACAATGTGTAGGAGTCCTGGTCTGCACCGATGAGCCCAAATTGACCAGAAAAAATGCAGAGAGCAGGCATTATTTTATGAGTGATTTAGTCCAGGTTCATCTGCGGTGGCAATGATCCAAAATCCCCTTAGTTAAGTCATGATATCATCATCCATCTTCTTGTATTTTGAATAGCTTTTGCTTTATTTAAAGCAGCTGCTCAGGTTAAGCAAAAAGAACATCCATCTGACGAAGCGCAGATCGTCAGTAAAGTACTAAAAACATTTTTATTATGATAATAATAATATGTTCCATGTTCATATAGATCATCTTGTTTCCATTTTCAGCCATAACCTATCAGTGTGAGATCGTCCAACAATACAAAAGTAAACAACAAAAAAAAGATGTATAATAATTTTTAAAAATTTGCCAGAAATTGCCAGAAAAAATATTAGATTACATGAAAATACAAAAACGATATAAAAAAGCTCATTTCATTTCCTTGTGTCTCAGTTGAGTTCCATAAAGTATGTTGTCAGCCCTCAGTGAATAGTGTAATGAAATAATTGTGGATACATGTTTGTACATAAGAGCTGCTGCGTAACGTTGTCTTGTTCACTCGCCAAACTTTTAGTTGTGTTACGAAATGTGTACATTTTTGATTCCCTGAAATCCTTGGTTGGGATTTGAGATCCATACAAACGGGCAGACTTACAAACATAAAAATTGCATGAAATATTTTGGGAAAAATTTTGCCTTTCATGGGAAAAAAATGTAGCACAGTGAGTTCAGTCTGTCACATGTGCCAGTGTATGATGTTTCACCTGCCGTGCCAGATTAATCCATACACACTTGGCGTGGGGTTGGCGTTCGGGGGGAAATAGGAGCAATTCCAGTCCGGATGCTATGAATTGTGCCTATTTTAGGGCCTGTATGCCAGATTTCAGGCATACAAGCCAGATAAATATGGCGTACAAGACGTAATTTAGTCGCAATCCCTGACCTAGAGCCCCTCCAGCACATCTCCTCGCTGTGGATTTATCAGTCCAATGCCACTTACCGCCAACATATGATAAATGTGGGGGATGTGGCCTTTTGGACAGGGCGTGGCCTAGTGGGAAAATAGTCTGTGTGGCAAAAATTCTGGGGAACAAAAACTAAGTCTAAAGTAAAAACTGACAGTAAACCAGAATTCTAGCCAGAGACTGGCGGAACCAGAGACACAGGGGCACATTTACAGATACCGAAAGTACATTGTCCGACGACAATGCACTGTGCCGCGATTCAATAAGATTGTGCGCCCGATTTCCTGAATGTTTCGCTGCCGGAGTTCACCATCTTCCTCCTGGTATATGTAAGTGCATGGCTTGCGACACAATTTTTAAGTTAAATCCCGCAGTTTCTCTGAATCCGTCGGATTGTCCAACGACTCGCCCACCGATTTGTGCTGCATGAAAGGCGGCACGATTGCAACTAAATCCGATCGCGTGCGACACAATCGCCTGCTAAATACCTGTCCCAGCGGAAAACGTGTAGTCCCATGTCGGAAAACCCTTAGTAAATAAGCCCCACAGTGTTAAATTCCCCCCATTATAAGATGCCATTTCAGGTGATCATCTCAAAGATGATCCACAGTAAATAAAAGCCATGGTAGGTTGCAGCAGTATGCATGTCATTAAAAACAACAGATTATTATATTTGCTCCAGGATCACAGTTTGTCTTGAACCGTTTTTTAAAGTTTAATCTTAAAGGGGTATATATATATATATATGTATATATATATATATATATATATATATATATATATATAATATTTCTTTAATTGGATGTTGCATGGCGTCCACCACTTCTGTGGTGCGGTGCTGGTGGGGGCCCGGAGCCATGGGGGTACTGGGGGGCAACTGGGTCTTGGTCCCTGCTGGCGCTGTGCTGCAGCAGTGGTGGACGCCATGTGATGCTGCACATAATAGTGTAGGGACTAACCATAAAGAGGTCACCGTGAAGTGGTTGGTGGGCTTATACAATTTGATCAAAATGTAACTAAGAACCTCAAGTTCGTTATATAATTAGCCTAGCGGCAGTAGATCATTGTGTGATGTGTGGATGTGCGGTCCACTTCTTTTTCTCTCCCCATGTTGGTTTAGTATATTCTATCCCTTCATTTATTTTGTTTTTCCTGGTACCAGCACTCCGCCCCATTCAACCCAGGTGTTTTTAAAATTAGCAGGAGACTGCATATAGGGGCCGCCTACTTCCTCTCAGCCAGTGTCTGAGACCACATGGAACAGTGAGTATTCAACACCTGTTCACACATGTTGAGCCTTTTTTCCTGTTCACATGGTGCGGTGTTGCATGGTGTCCGCCGCTTCTGTGGTGCGGTGCTGGTGGGGGCCCGGGCCCGGAGCCATGAGGGCTATGCCTGCCAGTACGGGTACTGGGGGGCAACCGGGTCTTGGTCCCTGCCGGCGCTGTGCTGCAGCGGTGGTGGACGCCATGTGATGCTGCACATAATAGCGTAGGGACCCACCATAAAGAGGTCACCGTGAAGTGGTTGGTGGGCTTACACAATTTGATCAAAATGTAACTAAGAACCTTGAGTTCATTATATAATGTAGCCTAGCGGCAGTAGATCATTGTGTGATGTGTGGATGTGCGGTCCAGTTCTTTTTCTCTCCCCATGATAATTTTCCATAAACGTTGCCATGTTGCCTCTTAGATAGTTGTCCTTGGATCTGACCACCCCTGCACTCATAACGGCTGCCGAATATGTAGTTACTCACGGCCATTTCAAAAATTATTTGTTTCTCTGTACAATCTTTCCAGCAGCTGTGGTCGTATCTATGAACAACAATCTCATTTCTAAAGGACAACATGGCTACATTTTTGGAAAGATACATTATTTTTTATAATATCCAATAAGAAAATGAATATATATAGCAGATGAATTAAATTAAGTCAACGAATGTCAATATGGGAATACCCCTTTAAATAAAGTCTAGGTTGCCTAAAGTGTATGAGATGGAGCACTGTTTTTGACATCAGTTCAGGTTTCAGACCCTCTATAAAGTTTTCATGATGTTATGTTATGTATGAGAGGGAAACTTTAATGTGTGTCAGACATAATGGGGGCTCTCAAATTCTTGATGGGAGCCCCACAGCGGACTACTAAGTACTGTACTGATGTCCAGCGCCAATCGTTATTTTACTTTCCCACAAGCAAACCACAATTTTAAGCTAAATTGCTGGATCTTTTTTTTTTTCAGATACTATAATAAATGCTTCATGACCTCAGTTTTAAATTACCAAAATTTCCACAACAGAGGAACTATCTGATTAAAATTGACTTTCTGAACAAAGAGCCATTCATTCTTCAATTGCAGTTGATGTGAGCATCAGGCAGACTCAATTAACCATTTACATGATGATCATCAAATGACAAATAATAGATTTTCCATACAGGGCAAAAAAGTATAAAAACAACCAAAACATGACCATCAAAGTCCCAATAGCTACACAAGTAGAACAGCTGTACAATATACATAGAGAGGTCTAACCAGAGCAACAACGCGCAGATATGTGACTTCTGATATACAGTTACTGTACTTGGCGTCTTTCCCAAGTACATCATAAGAGAAGAGTTTTTTGGACCACAACTTCAAAGAATTCCCTGGACAGACTGTATACGAAATATAGGGACACCACGAGTATTTACAAAGCTCATTAAGATCACCTAATCCTTCTCTGTCCTAAATTGGTTCCAAATCTGGATATCTGTGGACTCCAGCTGAAACGTATCACAATACAGATACAAAAAGATACGGATAGCAGAACATAGATGGTTATTTCTTAGTGTTTTTTTCTTAGTTTTAGTCTTTTGAGCCTTAGTTCTTAGTCTTAGTTCAAAAGGAATTGTATTTCTTATATTGTTTATTTATATCATATGGATGTTGGATGAATAATTTTTTTATGTTGGATACATTTTTTCCATTGTTACTTTTAAAACTATTAAAAAGCCATCTATTATATTTATGTTAAAGGTGTAACAAGTAGTGGGACAGGTGTATTCCTGTCAGTTTTTACCCTTTAACTAGAGATGAGTGGACCCAACGTATAAGTTTGGGTACAATATTCTGGTCATACAACTAGCAATGGCTAGGATTGTCCAGGGAGAGCTCTTGCTTCCCAATCCTAGCCATGGCTAGTAACTAGGGGCGTTTATTTAGATAAGTGAACATCACTGCAACAGACCCAAGACCATGGGTAGGTGACACCTGACCCCGGCAGAATAGACAGTACAAGATTGGTTAAAGGAAATCTACCACCAGGATGAAGGATTGTAAACCAAGCACACTGACATACTGGTGTGCGCCCCCTCTGGCAGGATCTGCTCTTCTTGTAGCTTCGTATGCCTTTGTTTTTTAAGAAAAAGAGGTTTTAAAAATTATGCAGGTGAGCCTTCGGGGCATCAAGCTCCATTGACATCTATAGAGTCTGGAGCCCCGGAGGCTAATTTGCATAATTTGTGACACCCTTTTCTTGTAAAAATAAGGTCCTACGAAGCTAAAAGAAAAGCAGATCCTACCAGAGGGGGCACTTACCAGTATGTCAGTGTGGTTGGTTTACAATTCTTTATCCTGGTGGAAGATTTCCTTTAAGACAGGCAACAGACAGAATCAAAGGTACATGCAGAGGTCAGGTCAGGCAGGTATGGGTCAGGTCATTTACAGAGTTGGGAATCAAAGTTGTATACCTCAAAACAATGAAATTTTAAAAAACAAAACAGCTTTAGGACTGGCTTATTGTTTCCCTGATTTATGAAGATGCTGTAGATCCCTACTAACCAGCACTAGGTCTGACATTGTAATTATAGTCTCCAACAATTTTCTGGTGTACATATAGCCAGCCGGGGCATTCACACCCCCGGAGGCCCTGCTCCTGCCCCGCTGGGTGAAAAGTACTAAAAAATGTCACAGATGAGGCTTAATTTACAGAGGGCATAATAAAACTGGACCTAGGAATCTTCACACTAACCTTTCTACAAGGGAAAATGACTTTTATGAGCAGGGTTGTGCACTAATTAAAAGGGGACACATTGGAGACCTTTAAAGGGAAACTAAACTTTGAAGTTATTTATTTATTATTATTTCTGAAATAAATAGAGCAGGTGATAATAGTAAACTACGTAAACTGCAAAATACTTCATTATAGAAAAAAAGCTTCTCTGAGCCTTTTTTTCTGTTCCTTTCTACTCCTGTAGTGAGCAATGTCTTTGGAAGTCTTCTTAGGTTAGTACACAGCAGATACATAAGGAGAGGGAACTTATCATTAACTCTTTCTATATACAGGCAGTCCCCGGGTTACGTACAAGATAGGGTCTGGAGGTTTGTTCTTAAGTTGAATTTGTATGTAAGTCGAAACTGTATATTTTATAATTGTAGATCCAGACAAAAAAAATTTGGCCCCAGTGACAATTGCAATTTAAACATTTTTTGCTGTAATGGGACCAAGTATTTAAAAAAACGCTTCATTACAGACACCTTACAGCTGATCAGTGCAGTCTGGGACTATAGTAACATCCAGAGAGCTTCACCAGAGGTCAGAGGGGTCTGTCTGTAACTATGAGTTGTCTGTAAGTCGGGTGTCCTTAAGTAGGGGACCGCCTGTTTAGGGCCCTCATTCCCATTGTTTGATATAACTGTTATTACTCTTTAATGTCATATTTTATTTGTATTTTTCCCCAGAATATGTAAAGGAGTAAAGCACTACAAAAGTTGATTGCGCTATATAAATAAAGATTATTATTAGTATGAAGAATATGTCCACTGATGATCTATCTCTCTGAGGAGATTAGACTATCCAGTGACTGTCTCTAAAGAGTTAAGTCAGTTTCTCCTTACCTATCGGCTGGGCAGCATGGTGGCTTAGTGGTTAGCATTACTGCCTTGCAGCGCTGGAGACCTGGGTTCATGTCCCAGGATCAACATTTGCAAAGAGTTTGTATGTTCTCTCCGTGTTTGTGTGGGTTTCCTCCGGGTCCTCCGGTTTCCTCCCACACTCCAAAACATACTGTTAGGTTGATTAGATTGTGAGCCCCACTGGGGACAGGGACTTATCTGACAAGCTCTGTGCAGCGCTGCATAATCTGTGTGCGCTATATAAATAAAGGAATTATTATTATTATTATTATTAGCTGTGATTAACATAGGGAAAACTGATTTATACACACTGCTAAAGCAGGATGAAAGTAAAGTGTATTGCAAATTTTGCTATTATTATATGCTGTATTGATGTATGCTATTTAGTTAAAAGTTTATTTATGCTTATACTCAGTATTCTGGGATCCAGGAGCTGGTGGCAGGACATACAGTCAAAAACAGATGAATATGATGGTCACAGATGAGGAGAGAAGCAGGAACAGAATTACAAAAATCATATGCATCTTAAATTTCAGATAATACAGTGCTGCATAATCTGTATGCGCTATATAAACATTATTATTATTTTATTAGTTATTGTATGATTTAATTATTATTATTAGGTATTTAGAACCATTTAACATTGAGCTATAGAAGAGAAAACATGTTTTTTGTGTTCAGCTGACCTCCTGTTCACTCCTGTATAAAGTGCTGATGCAGGGATCTGTAAGTAGGGGCCAGTACTGCAGACATCTTGAAACAAAAGTGGTGATCCAGTATCCTGGCAGTGGAATAAAAGCTTCTATTAAAACATCCTAATTTATTAAATTTATAGTAAAATCTAACAAACTAAAATGACTTGGTCTGACGCGTTTCGGACAATTCACATCCTTAGTTTGAGACTCACCACTAAAGGACACGCTCCTCAGAATCACATGATGATATAATAGGATCACACCTGAGTCATCTGATGAATCTCATGTTTGCTTGCGGCTACAATACGCTGACATCACAAAATAGCCTTGTACAATCGCAGTCAGTACACAACATTGGAATAAGGAATTATAAGCCAAACCACAGACCAACTTGATGAAATTGGAGGACATAATTACCAACACAAAAAGATCTAAATTTGAACGAGATGTGAATGACTACAACTTGGACAGAGTTAACACTTGGAAACATATATAAGATAAACTACCTAGATCCATTTTGCAAAAAAACACAATGGGGCGCATCTACTTAAGACCATGCGCCAGTTTTCCATCGGACTTTGCACGTTCTTTTAAGTGCAAACTGCTTGCACATGTATTTAAGAAGTGTCTGCAGTAAGTGTCACCATTTTTGCTTTAAATTGAGTTATATAATTGTATAAGGAGGATGTCCGTCACGTACTGTTCCGCACTATGGACTGTTCAAGTGACTCTGTCTTGAGGGATAAATGAAATAACAATGTAACAGAAACATGTAGTCTATTATTTCATCATCTTCAGGATCCTTTCCTGTCTTTTCCCATGAATTGCATTGGAACATTTAGTAATAAGAAGAAATTTCCATTGTCTGATTTTTGGCCAGAATGGATTAAAATGGTGCAATAGATTAGAAAAAAGTATTCTGGGAATTCTACCAAGTAATATTTAGTTCAGTAGAATTCCTTTTTGGATGATATCATCTACCTATAAAATACAAAAACATTAAAGGGGTTGTGGTTGGTGGGCTTATACAATTTGATCAAAATGTAACTAAGAACCTCGAGTTCGTTATATAATGTAGCCTAGCGGCAGTAGATCATTGTGTGATGTGTGGATGTGCGGTCCAGTTCTTTTTCTCTCCCCATGTTGGTTTAGTATATTCTATCCCTTCATTTATTTTGTTTTTCCTGGTACCAGCACTCCGCCCCATTTGACCCAGGTGTTTTTAAAATTAGCAGGACACTGCATATAGGGGCCGCCTACTTCCTCTCAGCCAGTGTCTGAGACCACATGGAACAGTGAGTATTCAACACCTGTTCACACATGGTGAGCCTTTTTTCCTGTTCACATGGTGCGGTGTTGCATGGCATCCGCCGCTTCTGTGGTGTGGTGCTGGTGGGGACCCAGAGCCATGGGGGCTATGCCTGCAAGTATGGGTACTGGGGGGCAACCGGGTCTTGGTCCCTGCCGGCGCTGTGCTGCAGCAGTGGTGGACGCCATGTGATGCTGCACATAATAGCGTAGGGACCCACCATAAAGAGGTCACCGTGAAGTGATTGGTGGGCTTATACAATTTGATCAAAATGTAACTTAAGAACCTCGAGTTCGTTATATAATGTAGCCTAGTGGCAGTAGATCATTGTGTGATGTGTGGATGTGCGGTCCAGTTCTTTTTCTCTCCCCATGTTGGTATAAAACACAAGAGTGGTTAACTAGCCGGAGTCCCAACGAGAGGGTACGTCAAGAGCAAAGTCAGAAAGCAAAAAGTCAATGTCAAAAACTAGCCGGGGTCACAACAATTCCGATACAGATACAGAGCAAGTCAACCTAATGCAGTGAGCGAGTGATGAAGGGATTTCAAACACTGGCACAGGTGACTAGTAAGGCTGCAATTTATGCAGCCTGAACCCCACCTCCAGAACCTGATAGGAGCTGGACAACTACTGAGAATTAACCCCTCATGGTGCAGAATAACCAAGCACAATAGCAGGCACCATGCAGAGGTACCACAAGTCTCAGCAGTTAAGAACACAACTCCTAGACAGCGCAAGATCTTAGCAGTCACTGCCCGGGGTGAGAGGAGGAATTTGCGCGGATACGTGCCGGAGGTTGGAGAACGCTGCTAGCACCACCAGAAGTACCAGCATTCTCTCCAGCGAACCTGACACAAACCCTCTGGATTTCGAAGCATATTGACTCCCTTTTGAACTCTCACTATAAATTGCTGGCTAAGATCTTACAAAAAGATTATGGAGGATGACACCCCTTGTGATACATAAGTATCAATAGGGGTTCATGACGAGGAGATCGGGCCGTAATAGTATCCTGAGTACATGGTGGAATATGCAGACCCCTTTTGTGGTGGAGGGCTGTAAGATGTTGGTCTCACTCGATGCGGTCAAAGCTTTTGACCGGGTTGAGTGGTATTACGTCTGGGTGACTCTTGCAAACATGGGATTTGGGCCTCTCTTCATTGGTTGGGTGAAACTCTTGTATAATGGAGCAACAGCAAGAGTTGTATAGCAACTTCCCGCTGCAGCCCTTTTTCGTTTTTGCGTTTTTATTTTTCACTCCTCGCCTTCAAAAATCTATAACTTTTTTATTTTTCCATGTACAGAGCCGTGTTATGGCTTATTTTCTACACAACAAATTACATTTCCAAATGGCGGCATTCCATGCCGTGTACTGGAAAGTGGGGAAAAAAATCCCAAATGCAGTGAAATTGGTAAAAAACGCATTTCTGCCGTATTCTTGAGGGCTTGGATATAATGCATTTCAATGTATGCCCCAAATATGCCCCCTACTTTATTCTTTGGGTCGGTATGATTACAGGGATACCAAATTTGTATTGGTTTTATAATGTTTCACACACATTTACAAAAATTAAACCTCCTGTACAAGAATTTTTTGGGGGGATTTTGCCGTCTTCTGGTTCTAATAACTTTTTTATACTTTGGTGTACGGAGCTTTGGGAAGTGTTGTGTTTTGCAGCTTTTGATGACATTTACAATTCACATTTTTAGGACTGTAGGACCTTTTTGATCACTTTTTATAGAATTAAATTTTTTTTTTTAAATGGCAAAAAGTGCCATTTTCCACTTTGGGCACGATTTTCCATTACGGGGTTAAAGGCAGGGAAAACCCGATATTATATTTTGATAGATCTGGCATTTTCGGACGTGTCGATACCTAATATGTTTATGATTTTTACTGTTTATTTATATTTATATCAGTTCTAGGGAAAGGGGGGTGGTTGGAGTTTTTAGGTTTTTTTATTATAATTTTTTTTAAATGTTTTTTTTTATTTTTACTGTTTTTCAGACTTCCTAGGGTACTACAGTATGGCAGTATATAGGGATTTTACTCCTCATTCATTACAATGTGCTGATAACACATTGTAACGAATAGGTTAACCTGAAGCAGCCTCGGGTCTTCGTAAGCCGCCGGAAGCCGGCGCTGGCACCAATCACGGGTGTTACCGTTAAGCCTTTGCTGCAATATGCAGCAAAGAATTACAGATTATGGGCAGGGCTCAGCCCGTGAGCCCTCTCCATGCACCTGTACCCGGCATGTGACGTAGTATTACGTCACATGTCGGTAAGGGGTTAATGGTTATGCAGTTGTCTAGGTAATGAAATGTCTCCCCTATTATTTGCAGTTGCATTGGAGCCACTAGCCTGCTGTCTGAGAGAGAGCACACTGGTGATGGGTCTAGAGGGGTCTAGGGTAGATAGACTGCAACGTTAAGCAGACAACATGCTGCTGTACTTGGATAACTCTGGTCACATGATTCAAGCAATTGATATGATAGAAAATCATGGCAAAATGTCAGGTATAAGAATTAATTGGAGTAAATCCTCTTTTCTTCCTTTGGATGCAATGCCAGAATAGATTCAGTGTCTTGGTCAGCTTGATCACATGATCACTAGTTCTTATGGTAGTATTGTAAAAACAAAAAAAGCTCAAAAAATAAAAAATTTAATTCATTAAAATGTCCCAAAAGCCCCTAACACGTAATAAAACAATAAATAATTTAAAAAGTGTAAAAAAGATACAACATATTAGGTATCACCGTGTACCAAAATTCCCAATCTATAAAAATGATTTTTTTTTATCGGCGGTGAACCCTGCAATGAAAAAATGTGCTCAGATGTCCGAATCGCCACTTTTTTTAAATAAAAGGTGATAGAAAGGAACGAAAAGAAAAAATTACACCTCAGCCAACTCTGTACTCCTAAGTATGAAAAGTTATTGGAGTAAGAATATGGTAAAAGTAATTATTTTTTTGGGGGTACAATTTTAATTTTTTGGTAAAATGTATTAACAACTAATAAAACCTATATAAATTTGGTATCCCTGTGATCGCACAGAATATATTAAAGATGCCATTTGGAATGTACAGTGAAAGACGTAAAACAGAGCCCACAGAAAAATAAAAGTCATTGATTTTTGAAAGAAGGGAGAAATAAACAGAAAGTAAAATGGAAAAATTCTATCAGTGTCAAGGAGTTACATTTCCCCCTTTACTACATGATAAAAAGTTTACAAATTCTCTGGGATAAGGGTTTTTGGTACCTGAGGCCACATTCTCACGTGGCATTTTGGTTGCGTTTTGGAAGCGCAGTCCAAAGGCTCCACTCGTGATCACGTATTTTGGAAACATTGGGGGCATGTATCTTTATTTATGCTAGTTAAATTTATCTAATTTTTGCGACTTTTGCTGTCGTTTTTCCAAGTACACCATGGTCTGCACCCTCTGCAGTGTGCCTTATGTATCTTTATTTTCCAGATGTTCCATGCAACTTTTCACTTGTAATTTTTTAATTGGTTACTTCTAACGGTGAGGCCGCAATGTAAACTCGATGTTAACACACAAGTTAATAGGACAGGGTGATAGGTGGTGGGTTTCTATTAACAGAACTCACAAGTTGGTGCTCTGCATAAGGAGAGTTTGTCCTTCCTGGTTCTGCCACATTCTACATCGTCTCTCCTGCTAGGTCTTCCGTGGTTGCGGTTCCACTCACCAGTCCTTAATTGGAGGACGGGGAAGGCTCTTTGTTGGGGTCCAGACTGCCATTCCCGTTGCTTGGAGGCTCCTAACCCTGTGCCTCTCGTGCTAACTACCATGGTCGACAAGTCTCTGAAAGGCCTTCCAGTATGCTTTCGAGACTTTGCCGGCGTTTGCCGAGGCCCTGCCTCCACATTGCCCCTATGACTGCCCCATTGACTTGCTGCCGGGTACGTCTCCTCCACGAGGTCTGGTATACCCGTTATCTGTGCCTGAGACTGAAGCTATGTCTGCCTACATAAAGGAGAATTTGCAGAAGGGATTCATCCGAAGTCTTCTTCCCCTGCTGGAGCTGGGTTTTTCTTAGTCTATGCACGATTGTCTCCATCCTTCTTGGAGACAATCGTGGTCTCAACAAAGTTACGGTGAAAAACTGCTACCCTTTGCCTCTCATCAGCGAACTCTTTGACCGCCTACGGGGTGCCAAGGTTTTTACCAAGCTGGATCTGCGAGGGGCATACAACCTCATCCGAATCCGGGAAGGCCATGAGTGGAAGACCGCTTTCAATACCCGTAACGGGCATTTTGAGTATTTGGTAATGCCTTTTGGACTCTGCAATGCTCCAGCGGTATTCCAGGAGTTCGTTAATGATACTTTCAGTGACCTGCTCTACTCTTGTGTCATAGTCTACTTGGACGACATTTTGGTGTTCTCTCCAGATTTACAGTCTCACCTAACCCACATCCGACAGGTTCTAATCTAAGGTTCTAGTCTAAGGACTAATCATTTATACTCCAAACTCGAGACTGCGTGCCGTTCAGAGATTTCTGGGCTTCTCTAATTACTATCGACAGTTTATTCCCCACTTCTCTTCTCTTGTGGCTCCCATTGTGGCATTGACTAAGAAGAATGCCAAACCTA
This sequence comes from Engystomops pustulosus, assembly GCA_019512145.1. Lineage (NCBI taxonomy): Eukaryota > Metazoa > Chordata > Amphibia > Anura > Leptodactylidae > Engystomops > Engystomops pustulosus. The sequence goes on from WNYA01000039.1 coordinate 481,585, forward strand.
GACAAAGGTCACCGGCTGCACAAGAAGCCTTTACTAAGCTAAAATCTGCCTTTGCGTCTGCGCCAGTACTCACAAGACCTGATACGGAGAAACCTTTTCAGTTGGAGGTTGATGCCTAATCCGTTGGTGCTGGTGCAGTCCTTAACCAGAAGGGGCCCAAAGGTCATACAAAAAAGAAATTTCCGGATCCAGCTAGGTGCAGATTAAAATCGCCTTTATTCGATTTTCAGGGCATCCATCAGATAAAATACAGGTGGCATGGTATAATCGTCAACGCGTTTCTAGCACATACAAGTGCTCTTAATCATGACTGAGGAGTGTGGTCAACCTGTTTGTTAAATAACCCATCGGCCACTCCTCCCCCTTCAGATTCCACCAATCACATGTGATAACAATAAAACATGTCATCTTTGCAAAACTTATACAAATTCATTGCAAGGCATTATAGGTGCAATAATTATACATAATAATCATGTTTGTTATAAATTAACTTAAATAATAATACAGAGGCAATGTTTTCTTTGTGTTCCGTGGTTCCTTTCACTAGCTGTTACCAAGGGAACTCCACGCTGCATCTGGTATCTGCGGTCATGTGACTTGTCACCTGGTACAGCAACCGGTGAACAGCCGGAATACTTCAATAGTACGACATTCCGTGGCGCCTTGAATTCATAAATGTAAGTATATATACCGTTGCATCGAGGCACCACCCTGCCTGCATATCCTCGGTCGTTGGGGAAGCCACTTTGTGTTCATAAATCTATCCCCGAGGTACCATCGGTTGGTCGGTCATCGATGGATACCGTCTAGCCAGTAACTATACAAAAGATTAAGCCCAATATTAAAATAATATATATTAAAAAAAAAAAAACAATGAGTAAATATAAAACCACATAAGGTAGTGACTGTAAAAATGCATTAATATTAAACATGTAAACATTAGACATGTAAACATATGTTACATGTGAACATGTAAACTGTAAACTGTTACATGGAAACTTTTTATGTTAACACGTGTTAACAAGTAAAGTGTGTAAACATTAAACATGTAAACATGCATTAAGCAAGTGTGTGGGATATGCAATGGATTTCTTTCCATCCCTAAAAAGTGTGTACGGAAGTGTCCGGTACCTGCTGGGCATTCGATCCGGTAACACATCCTGTACCACTTTACTACACACCTAAGAAAAGGAAAAACACCCCAAAACTGAGTTTTGGCTATTAACACATAGAAAGGCATAACACACACACTATCTAGCAGATGACACTCAGCACATTCAGTAGTGGTACAAAATTCGTTCTTATAGTTCATTCCCTGATGGAAACATTGTTTGAGCTAAATTGCCAAGGCTCCCTGTTTTAATAAAGTGCTTATATTGCCCCCTCTATAGGTGCCTGTACCTGTTTCCCTCATGTACCATCACAAAGTCTAGATATCCCTGACAAAGTTTTTCCCTGCTGGATTTTTGATATTCTTTAGATGTTTCCAAAATCTAGTCTTGAAATTTCTGCTTGTTTGGCCATATACTGTAAAGGGCATCATCACAATACACAGTATATATTACATTGGTACTGTTGCAATTTAGGAAACTATCTATGGTGAATTTGATGTCACCCGTATTGTTTGTGATTGTTTTTTGTATTCCTTACCGTAATTACATTTTTACAAGGAAAGTCCACATTTAAAAAATCCCGTGTGTTCACCATTTTTTTATTTGTATTGTTGGATGAACTTGTTATCAGGGAGGAGGATAGAGCTCATCACCCGGTTCATATTTATACTGACCGCAAAAATCTCCTGTATCTTCAGACTGCTCAGCGACTTAATCCTCGTTAAGCCCGTTGGTCCTTTTTCTTCTCTTGATTTGATTAGGATCCTGACTTGGGGACAGTGCTCTCGTGTGGCTGGACAACCTGGGGTGCAGCGTTCCATAGCCCTTCTTTCCCGTTTATATTGGTGGCCATATCTGGCCAAAGATGTGCAGGATTTTGTGGGTTCCTGGATCTCCTGTGCCCGAGATAAGTAATCACGCCTCAAACCTGCCGGTCTCTTGATGCCGTTGCTGATACCCAGCCGCCCGTGGACTCATGTGGCCATGGACTTTGTCACGGACCTTCCGTCTGCTCCGCATCTTGCCAGCCTGTTCTTCACCCACATCTTTCGGCTTCATGGACTCCAATTGCACATTGTTTAGGACCGCGGGGTCCAGTTTGTCTCCCGCTTCTGGCGATCCTTGTGTAATCATCTCCAGGGGAAATTGGACTTCTCATCCACAGTCGAATGGACAGGTAGAGAGAGTCAATCAAACTCTAGGCTGCTACCTTCGCCATTTCGTCTCTTCCCGCCAAGATGACTGATCTCATACAATTCCCTGGACTCTTAAACTTCTGGTTCTACTACCTTCTTCATTGTTTAATGGACAGCATTCACGTCCTCTTCCTCTGCCTGTGTCCACGGAGGTTCCTGCTGTTAATGAGTTGGTGCGAGATCTAAAGACCCTTTGGGAGCAGACTCGCCTTTCATTGATGCAAGCTTCCGCCCGTACCAAGCTCCAAGCAGATAAGAAACGTAGGCCATCTCCTGTTTTTTCTCCTGGGGACAAGGTCTGGTTGTCCGCTAGATACACCCGGTTGAAGATTCCTGGATACAAGCTTGGTCCACAATTCTTGGGTCCTTTCGAGGTTCTATCCCGCATAAATCCGGTGTCCTACAAGCTGCACCTTCCTTCCACCTTCCATCCCGAACTCCTTCCATGTCTCCCTACTCAAGCCTGTTATTCTGAACCGTTTCTCCTGGCAAGTACCTCCTCCTGCTCCGGTGGCTGACTCCTCGGATATTTATGAGGTTCTCGACATGTAAAGGGTAAGCTGTTCTTCTTGGTTGACTGGAAGGGGTTCGGGCTGGAGGAGAGATCTTAGGAGCCTGAAGACAACATCCTGGACCATGACCTCTTACAGAGATGTCTACAGCCCAAGAGGAGGGGGAGGCCGAAGGGGGGGGGTACTGTCGTGGGTGGTGCCGTGACCAATATTGTGGGCTCTACCGTGCACATCGGGGCTCACAGGCGTAGTGCCAGCACAGCTCACCTCTCCCCGTTCCAGAATCTCAGCTGAGTTCCGTCCGCGCACGTCCCCGTCAGGAAATTTAAAGGGCCAGCACACTGCTAATTGGTGCAGTGGCTGATCACTTCCCCTTTAAAAAGAGAAAGCTCTTTTGCAATTTATCTGCGTTCCTGTGTCTCCTGCGATTTACCTGCCTTCCTGTGTCTCCTGCACTCCTGTGTCTCCAGCCTTCCTGAGCTCCTCCGTGTTCCTGTGTTACCTGAGCTCCTCCGTGTTCCTGTGTACCAGTGTCCTCCGTGCTGCTGTCCTGTGTGCCGTGTTCCCATACCCATCTGCTTGGACCTCCTGTTGCTGACCCCAGATCGGACTCTGACATTGCATCTCTGCCGCCTGCCCTGACCCTGTGCCTGGACTTTGACCTCAAGATTGTCTGCCGTCTCTGAACCTTGACCTTGGCCGCCACTGCAGACAAGTCACGCCTAGGAATGACCTGGTGGTACCACGCTACAGCTTGTCTAACCCGCTTTGCGGTGGGCTCTGATGAAAACCGGGTACCACATAGACTCCAGTCCCAGGTAGTGGCTTGTGTCATCGTCTGCAGTGGTCCAGAGGATCCACACGCGCTAGCCTGACAACTGTCTTCAGCTTGTAACTGATGTAATATGGATATATGATATTGATCCTCAAAAGTATTCATATCTTTGCTTAGACTCAATGCCGTAGTATTGTTGGTATCTTCGAAATGAGACAAATCACTATCTGTGCTGATGGAAAAATGCTTTCGTAACGTTATATTTCTTATAAATTTATTCACATCCAGGATAATGTGAAAGATGTTGAAGTTGTTAGTCGGCGAGAATTCTAAGCCTTTGGACAAGAGAGAGCTCTGTTGAGAACTTATGATAAAACTCGATAAATTGTAAATAAGATTGTGCTTCACTTCTGATTTCTGAGAGTATATTTTTTGGAGGCTGGATCGATGCTTCATGCCTCCCCTTCATGCATGCGTTTTTTAAAAAAAAAAATTTTCTCTTTTCCGTATCGGTAAAGCATACTCGGCTGTCACTTCTCAATTTTTTTGAGTTTCATATCGATTGTTGGAAAATCTGCGGTATTGGATAATGGATGTATTAAATCTTGTATCTCTTTTATTTGTATCCTGGTTTGAGCTAATGCCTGTTACTCTTCTTTGATGATAAGTTGCATTAATTTTAGAGAACATTCGGATAAAGCCGCATTTCATTGTTGTGTGAATTCAGGTGTGTAGTCTGTGGTTGGAAATTTTCTCAGACGTAAACCTTGCGGTATCATGCCTTTTTCAGCATATGATTTCAAAGTTGTGGAGTCCCACCATATTTTAACTTCTTTGATTAGTAAAGTTTCAAGTTGATACATGTATGTTGTAAGATCATTGGAACCCTGATGTTCGGAAGTATTGTATTCAAAAATGCTTGCAGCCTTGGAAAATCTGTCCGTACAGTCTGTAATATCGGAAGTTCCTTCCATTATGCTCTGTCATAAAAATGGTTTTAAAACAGGTGGTATGCATGATTAGACCTCAGTATATACACAAAAAATCACAAGAAAGAAATCTTGTACAATCAGCTCACCAGCTCCGTTCAAACAATCCATGTGGTTTCGACTCTCAAACAATCCATGTTGGGGATTGTAGTGTTCTAAGGTATAGAGGCATTGAAAGAGTGAAAACACCTAAGCGAGGTGGAGATCTCAGACGAACTCTCCTAAACTGGGAAACTTTTTGGATTTTTTTTCATTAAAAACCAGAGTCCCTTTTGGACTGAATAAGAAACAGGATTTAATTCATTTTTGTTAAAATTCAAAAGTATTAAGGTTTCTTACTATAGATACTGTATTGTTTGTATTTTATAGATTTTTAACTTGATCTCTCTTGAATTTAATGTGTTTTTAAGGCATATAAAGAGTTAAATCTGCCCGGTCACTCATGGGATTGAAGGGGCAGGGTTAAATAGCAAAACTGCAGTAAGGTGTGCAGAAGCTATGAATAAGGTATAATTACCGAAAAGCGTAAGCTTTGATGCTATTTTTTTCCATATGCTATGTTCTGTACAAGACTGTCATTTTTAATGGAATAGAAATAAAATTTGTAACGTTTTACCTACAAACTGACTCCTGATGTCCAGCTGGAAACAGTTTTCTCTCACATCATCTACAATAAATTATTGTTGTTTACATTATGTGATTTATCACCAGCCGCTTTGTCAAAGGAATGTGAATAAGATTGTATGTTGTACCTGTAGTAGCTATATCAAAATTTTACTCAGAGTTTTATATTGTTCATTAAATAAAGTTTAAAAAAAAGAGGAAGTGCCTGCACCACAGTTTTGTTGCATGCGAACTGTTTCTGATGCAGCTTTACTAGGCATCATGCAACACAAATGAGGGGGAGTTCTGATGCTCATGTGTTGTGTTGAATGCTCTATGTTAAAGGTGCACCAAAAAAAAGTTAGTGAATTCGGGGCAGTGCAGGTAGCACCAGATTCATGAAGAATGGGCGCCAGAAATCCTGATTCTGGCCCACCCTACACTGTACACAGGCGAACTGCATTTAGTGCAGTTTGTCCTACTCTTAGTAAATGTGCCCCAATGTGTAAGAAGAAGAAAAGTTGAAGGGGATTCACTGCTGAACTTTTTTAAGCAAAAACTTCTATGACCACTGTGATTTGTTCTTTCATCAGTCATATGACCTGGATGGACCTGTACTGGTCTGTCAATGTCAAACAGTGTTTTAACCCCTTCCCGCCGCGGCCCTTTTTCAATTTTGCGTTTTCATTTTTCACTCCCCACATTCAAAAATCTGTAACTTTTTTATTTTTCCAGTACAGAGCTGTGTGATGGCTTATTTTTGCGTAAACAAATTACACTCAAATACTGGTATTTAATATTTTCATGCCGTTGTACCGGGGGAAGCAGGAAAAAAAATCCAAATGCAGTGAAATTGGTAAAAAAACGCATTTGGCCGTATTCTTGGGGCTTGGATTTACGGATTTCAGTGTGCACCCCAAATGACATGTCTTACTTATTCTTGGGTCGGACGATTAGGGGATACCAAATTTGTATAGGTTTTATAATGTTTTCATAACATTAAAAAATTAAACCTCCTGTACAAAATTTTTTGAGGGATTTGCCATCTTCTGGGGCTAATAACTTTTATACTTTGGTAAATGGAGCGTGTGGGTGGTGTGTTTTTTGCGGATTTTGATGACGTTTACAATCGTTATCATTTTGGACTGTACGACCGTTTGATACTTTTTTTATAGAATTTAAAAAATGTTTTAAATGGCCAAAAAGTTGTCAGTTTCTTCGACCTTGGGCGCGATTTCCTTACGGGGTTAAACGCAGTGAAAAAACCGTTATCATATTTTGATAGATCAGGCATTTTCGGGACGCAGCGATACCTAATGTGTTTATGATTTTTACTGTTTATTATATTAATCAATTCTAGGGAATTTAATTTTTAATTTTAACTTTTTTTTTAACTATTTTCAGACTCCTAGGGTACTTAACCCAGGGTGTCTGTACGATCCTATCATATATGCCATACTACAGTAAGGCAGATATAGGGATTTACAATCTACAGACATACATGTGCTGACAGTACATGGTAATGAAATGGGTTAACCGAAGTAGCTTCGGGGCTTGTGATACCGAAGCTACCATGGTGATGGATTGCCACTCCCCGATGACGGTCTCGGGGAGGATGATCCACGGAAAGATGGGCGGCGCTGCGCGCCGCCATCTTTTGATGCCGCCAGCACCTTTTGCGGCGGCGATCAGCGGTATAGTATCTATTAAAACACCCGTGAACGGTGCCAGTCACCGATCCCGGGTGTTACCGGTAAGCCGTTGCTGAATTATACAGCAAAGACTACCGGTATGGAGAGGGTCGGCCCACAGTGACAATCAGACAGTAGTATGGGGGTGTAAAAAGATATATAAAACTTATGTGCATACATAGTGATATTTTGATATTAGCTTATATATACAGAGAGACCAAAAAATAAACTAATGGTTACAATAAAGTCCCGACAAGGAAGACCGAATAATCAATAGAGTATAAATGTGAAACTTTATATTGGTCTCCATAGGGTTTGCTAGACAAATATTCAAGATGCTGGTAAAGAAGCAATATAAGACATAATATAGCACATAGTGAGGTGAGAAAACACAATAAGTAAAAAACCAACTAGTCTGCAGAATGGACCCGACGCGGCTGCCTATCAGGTAGGCTTCATCAGGAGTGAGTGTATGGCGGGGGAGGCCAGCCTTTATGCCGCCGCAACTGAGGCATTACCGGTTTGTGGTATTTGGCGCATGCCGCAGTAGTAAGTTGTCGCGTGCGCCGGAAAATACGTAAGAAAGTGCTGGTTTGCCGTAGCGGATGAATTCCAATTTTGGCGCATGTGTGATGTGTCGCTAATGAGGACTTATAATGACGATTGTTGGTATTATAGTAACTAGGACGCGTAATATGTCGCGTGCGCCGAAAACATAAGGAGAGTCTTGGTTGCGGTAGCGACTGGATCCACTTTGGCCGTATGCGTAAGTGACGCTTGCCGGACGGATGATGACAATTGTGGTTACTTAGTAACTGGACGCAAACTGCGTGTCACCAGAGAAGAGCGCAAAAATGCATTTCGCAGACTAAGAAATACATCATGATCAACTACACCTCCGTAAAAGAGGTCAGTGCTACATGGTTCCAATAAATACTGCAACTACTAGATGAAAAAAAGTGCTATGCCACAAAAAAGAGCAGATATCAAGACCTTAAGTAGATGGTGGTTGTCGGCGACAAGTATGCAAACAAATACATGAGCAACAAGATCTCAAATCTCAGAAAATCATATAAAAATATATGATATCGGCGAAATGCTGTTTTGTAAACTCATCAGCACGAAATTCAGGTAGTGTAGTAAGACTATAAGATGTTATAAGGACTAACCATATTTCGTTGTCCCATGGTATAATCTGGATGTTTAAATCTGAAAAATGATCTAAGAAATAATAAAATTGCATATTAAAGTGACTAGTGCTTTTGAGTAATATAAAGTGCAAAGCATTGTGAATACCTGGGGGAGGTCAAAGTTCATTGCTATATCATTGCGATGTTCTATCTTTTGTTCTTATAATTATGACGCTAATATTGTTGTGATAAACAATTTTTAGCCCAAAATATACAATGAGTATAAAGTGAATAGTGCTAAGTGCTAAAGAGTACTGAAGAGAATATATATACATATGATAGTGCTAAACAATAAATCTGAGTAGTATGATATTTACACGAAGAACTGTTCGAAGAACTGTGGCCATATGGTTCCGAGCTAACACTTAAGCAGCGCAGGGCACAAAAGGCCAATCCTCCCCCTAAACATTAATGGTAATAGATAAGATAGCATACAACACTTAAGTAAGGTATGTGTGCAAAAATAAATAGTTATACATTTTAATCTTATATCTGGTCAAAATTATAATGCAATAACAATGGAAGTAAATTAAAGCATGGTTCACAAAGAGAGAGTGCTAGTTGATAAAGTACACAATAAAAAGGGAGAAACCTGTACTGTTTTCAAATCAGGGAATAGTTGTTCCCAATAGGTCCTTGGCTGGAAGGTTAAGCTGGAAGCAGAGTTAAAAATCCGGTCCAAAATCCTGAAGTGATGTAGATTAAGTGAAGTGGATTGTTAGATAATCAGTGTAAGACCATCGATTTGCGGCTTGGTGCATACTGTGAAAATTTTTTTTTTTTTTTTTTGAAAGAGAGAAAGAAAAACAATTACTAATTAAGAACTTCTATCGTGATGTTAGATCATGTAGGGGGTCCAGCGCACATAAAGTTAATAGGGGGCCCATAATGTGAAGTGAGTGATGGTGAGGAGGGGAAGGGCCGGATAGCAATATAGGTAAGCGGTTTATATATAAAGTTGTTGTTGGCTTATTACTTTTTATAGAAACCCGTAAAATTGAGTTCCTCATTTATTCCCTTAGGAGAAACGCAATCTAATATGTAAATCCACCTAGATTCTTTCTGTAACAATCTGGGGGTAATGCTGCCCCCCCCGTATGTTCTGGGTGATTTTTTCTAGGCCTACTACTTGTAAGCCTTGTGGGTTACCTCCATGTTGTCGTAGGAAGTGCGAAGCGACCGAGGAGAGCATCTTACCTTTTTGGAAATCTGCGGCTGCATTATTGATGTTCGAGAAGTGTTGCTGGAAGCGTTTTCTTAATTCTTGCGATGTTTGGCCTATGTATACTTTCGGACAAGGGCATAATAAGGCATAGATCACAGCTTTAGATTTACAATTAATGTACTGTTTAATTTTGTATTTACCTTGGCCCTTCTGGCCGTGAGTTGTGGTTTGCTGTCTGTATGGGGGAGCAGTCGTGTGTCACTTCTCAGTATTCCCCAATTGTGCTCCAAGATCTTTAGTATGTCATGCCATTGATTATTAAACGTCGTTATAATTCTTGGCTTCTCTTGTTGAGGCCGACATTTGGGGGTTAAAAGATCATTGCGTGAGCTGTCTCTTGCCCGAATATAGGCCCTCGAAATTGTCCTGCGTGGGTAACCCCGTTCTTTAAGACGACGTGTGAGGTCCCTGGCGTGTATTTTGAATTCCGTTTCTGAAGAACAGTTACGTTTGATGCGTAGGAATTGGCTAACAGGGATACCATTTTTTTGGTGATGTGGGTGGAAGCTTGAAAAATGTAGTAAATTGTTTGTAGCTGTCTCTTTGCGGAATAAAGTGGTGGATAATTCCGTGTCCTTTTTGCGTATTGAGATGTCCAAGAAATCCACGCAATTCTCAGAGATGTGTGAAGTAAGATGTATTTGCCAAGGGTTAGAGTTTAGCATCTTGATGAATTCCATGCATTCTATAGGAGTGCCCGTCCAGATGATCAACACATCATCTATGTAGCGGTACCAGCCCGCTACATATTTCTTGAAGTATTCTGAAACATAGACCACTTGTTCTTCCCAGCGTCCCAGAAACAGGTTCGCGTAGGCTGGGGCGCAGCGTGCACCCATGGCCGTACCTGAGGTCTGCTTGTAGAATGACCGATCGAAGATGAAATAATTTTGGTATAGGATTATGTGTAGCAGATCCAATATGAAGGAGTCGTGTCGGCGATCATGGGACCATTGTTTATCCAAGTAATACATTATGGCTTCCAAGCCTATCTCATGTTGGATGATCGTGTAGAGGGCTTCTACATCTAAAGTCACCAGTAAGGATGACTCCGGGATTTTTAAGGCTTGTATTCTCTGGATAAGGTGCGTGGTATCTCTTGTGTATGAAGGCAACTGTAGCACCAGCGGCTGGAGGTAAAAGTCCACATAGTTGCACAGTTTTTCATTTAGTCCACCGATTCCTGACACTATTGGGCGTCCAGGTGGTTTAGAAACTGATTTGTGCACTTTGGGCAACATATAAAAAGTAGGTATGGTCGGTTGGTCCACTGTCAGGAATCTCTGTTCGCTCTTATTCACAATTCCTGCTTGAAAAGCTGCTTCCAGTAGCCGGTCTATTTTCATTTTGAATATCTGGGTCGGGTCTGAAGGGAGGATACAATAAAAATTCTTGTTAGTAAGTTGTCAATGTGCTTCTTCCATGTATAATTCAATTGGCCAAATAACGATGTTCCCCCCCTGTCGGCCTCTTTTATAACAAAATTTGTGTGTTTAGTAAGTTGATTGAGGATTCGCTGTTCATGGGGGGAAAGATTTTGACATCTATTATTGTCCAAACTGAGCCGTTTGATGTCCTGAAGAGTGCATTCATAAAATATCTGTATAGCTGGAAACATAGTCAAACTAGGTGTTTTTTGTGACGGAGTTCGATAGGGAAATTTTCTCTTACCTGAATGTTCGATATTTTCTTCCATCAATTCCATAAGGTCTCTGAAGGTCTGTCTTTCGTCTTCCGGTAAGGTGTCCATTAGGGAAGGTTCATGATACAAAATTTTAAACGCTAGTTGCCTACAAAAAAGGTAAAGATCCTTTGTAAATTCAAATTTATCTAGTTTGTGCATCGGGGAGAATGATAAAACCTTTTTAAGTACTTCGCTTTCGATTTCAGACAAATTGTAAGATGACAAGTTAATGATTTGCAAGTTATTGTCATTACCTGTGTTAGCGTTTTGACGTCCTCGATTCGGTTTGTCTCGTTTCTGGTACGGGGAGCGTTCTCGATGACTGGGTCCTCTTTTTTTGCTTATTCGTGTATCTGAGGAGGAATCTTCCTGTGAACTTTCAAAGTCACTGTATTCAGATGATTGTGGGTCTTGGGGTGGTTGAGCATTCTTTTGAGGGGTAATTTTGGTTTGTGTTCTAAATCTTCTTCAATTACCCCAGGGGCAAATAGTGCTATGCAGGTGCAATCCTTGAAGTACTGGGGCACATTTACTAAGGGTGCGTGGACCGCATTTCCGTTTTGTTATCCAACTATTTCCTTTTTGCGCCGTATTTAACAGGGGTTTTTGGCGCACGCGATCGAATTTTGGCACAATTGCGCTGACTATCATGCGACACAAATCGGGGCGTGGTCGTCGGACAACTTGACTGATTGGGCCTAAGCGTGGGATTTAAAATTCAAATTGTGTTGCAAGACATGCACTCACATACACCGGGAAGAAGAAGGTAAACTCCGGCGACCTGAGCGGGGAAGCATCACATGCAGGATCTCGGGCGCACGATCTTGTTGAATCGCGGTAGACTTCATCCTCGTCGGACAGCGCACCTCAGGGATCACGCAGGGACCGGGTAAGTAAATGTGCCCCACTGTCTGTATAGCAGACTTCAAGGAACACTGGCTCCAAACAGAATCTTATACCACTTCAATAATTAATTGGCAAACATATTTGGCTTATACTGTAATCAAATAAAAAGAAAAAATAATTATTTTTTTTAGTTGTACACTATTTAAATAAATCTGTATATTAACTGCACTTTTTTGTTATTGCTATAAAGGTTCTGTAGATTTCAGGCAATTGGAAACAACTGAACAAAAAGCATTAACAAACAAAAGATTGATCTTGCCTTCAAAGACACTGTATATTTAAAAGGTAGGTTAGGTGAATAAGAGGATAATAGATTGCAGTCTGTTTGAACATATTTTGCTTTGTATGCTCGAAGAGCAATCAATCATATAAAATGGAAAGCGATTGTGCTGTCTCACAAAACCTATTATCCATTGGGATCTGGGAATAGCTTAAAGGGGTATTCCAGGAATCAGCATAATTCATATACAAGTGGGCACTCAAAATATAAGCTAATGTGTAATTAGTTGTTATTTAAAATTTTGCTCCCCATAGCAGAAAATGCTGGTGACATACACTGTAATGAAGAATTAAAATGCTACTGGCCCTTTAATCAGTCCGCTAATTTCCTCCGCGCGGTCCGTTGCAGAACAGAAGATGGCCGCTGGTCACATGTCCACATCACATGTCCTGCACCTGCCTGGGCAGGTCATGTGATCACCACTCTGTTTGGCTGTAGTCGGTTGGTTGCAGTGAATCCAGTATGGTCAGTGTTGTGGTGATGGCAGTTACATTACTATGGTAACAGAGCAAGAAAACCTGTTACATCATCACTGGGAGCAGAGCATAAGACGGAGCAGGAATTACTGAGAACTAAAGGATCATGGAACTTGTAGTTTCCAGTGGCGGACATCTTAGTGATAACTCCACCTACTTTAGAGAGGACATACATTTTGTAAATCATAAAATCAAATTATTTAAGCTCCGTTTTGTGACTAATGACATTGAGTATTGTTGTATTCATTTATTTATATCATCATGGGTTTTTGTGTCAGACGTTCATATTCCCGGAATACCCCTTTAAGGATCTTAAGTAAAGCAGAACATTTTTATTAATTTTTACATTGTTTACAGATTGTATTAAAATGTAAAATTACAATGTGATTGATTTTCAAATGTATTACATTATAGAAAAGTTGTAAAGTGGTGCAAAATATCATGAATAAACCTTATAGATAAAACATGTTCGTTGTCTGTTCATATCGAGTAAACAATAGAATTGTTGTGTCAAAAATAGTCTAGTGTCCATTACATTCATCAACAGAAGTGTAATAGTATAGAAAAAAATGAAGACAGTTCTTAAACTCATTATCAATGCCAATTTAAAGAATGCCTTCAATAAATTTATGCACATCAGGAAAGATAAACATCTACCGTAATAAAGTATGTTACACATTTATTTAATTGATATTATTTTGCAACAGATGAATATTTAAAGTTAGTTGTACATTTTGTGGTCTGGTAACCTTTTTCTGGCACCTTACGGTTTTTTAAAATTCAATCGATATGGAACTGCCATTTATACACATTAGTAAGAAATACATGTGGATGGAGTTGCTGGACACATTAGTAAGAAATACATGTGGATAAAGTTACAATCTACATGGACAAAGTGGCTGTCAACTTAGAATGGATGCCAGGACGATGGTGGTGGACCCACTGAACCACGCGAGTAATAAAGTGAGTCGACACCTGGGAGCAGAGTCTAAGTGGCACCCGGTATTCACCAGGGCCCACCGCAAAGCTGGTTAGACTTGTTGCGGGATACCACCAGGTAACTCCCCAGGCGCAACTTGCTTGCTGTAGTGGCCAGGGCAAGGTACAGAGACCGCAGAGAGAGTGAGTGTTGAAGTCAATCAGAAGGTCAGGACCGGCGGCAGGGGCTTGACATCAGGAAACGAAGCAGAGGTCACAAAGGTAAGGCAACTGGGCACAAAGCTCCAGCAGGAGTCATAGAAAGAGGCAAGCTATATAGCAGGGTGGCGGCCTTCCAGTGGCAATTAGCGGCGAGCTGGCCCTTTAAATGTCACAAAGCCAACTAGAACACAGGCCGCTGCAGAAAGGTACACAGACGTACACGGGCACCACCTCGTCAGAGAAATCAGAGGTCACAAGGCCGGAGATCAATCAGAACATCTTTTTTTTTTTCTAGTTTCCACTCAAGGCCCCATGGAGTTGCCCCTTTACTCAATTTTGACATTGAAAAACCATGCACAAGTTCCACAAGTACTGCATACAGCTTTTGCAATAATAAAAAAGTACTCACATAATAGGTTCATGATAAAATGTAAAAATTACAATTTTTAAAAGTAGGGAATAAACTTTCTGAGCTTATCTACTGCTGGTTAAGCACTGTCCATAGTGTGTTAGACTATTCTGCTGCTAGGAATTACCTGTTTAGTTGTTTGTATTCCATGCACTGTTTGTTTACTGATTTGTTATGTGTTACAATGTTTGAGTACTTACAATCATGACTAAATGGAGAGGCCACACAATATTAAGGCATCCGTCAATTAAATCGGAAATAGTGCCTCAAGTTCCATCAGATTTTCCTCACAAAAGAAGGGTGTGGGCCCTGCACAGCCAATATGCACCGGTTGTTTTATAGACACAAAAATGCCAACAATTGGCATCTGTACCCTGAGGCCTCGGGGGGCTATATTCAGTTTGTTATACTCCTCCAGAGATCTTATATTCCAAAACACTCGAGTAAGGGTCTTATGTGCCTCCAACAATTCAGCAGAAACTTTTTTTAAATCTATGTTCCCTGTATCCTCAGTTTCCAAATCAAACACTGAAGAGGTCTGACTAGACCAAAATGTCTCACGTGCCTTAAGATCCATAGTAAATCGTACAAGCTAAATAGCAATATAAGACGCGTGCAAAAAAGCCCACAAGAAACGGACACTAAAGAAGCAACCTCAAACTATGAATTCACAAAAGAAGGGTGTGGGCCCTTCCCGGTACCATCTTCGACAGAATTCGTCTGATGTCTGTCTCCGTGGTCCTTGATTTAACTTTTAAAGAATTATTGCTGTTTGTAATTTTGAAATGGACTTGTAGTGGATTTACTATCTCACACTTGTGTTGTTACTATATGAAAGAAATGTTTTTTGACTTATCTGCACCACCTACGTTCGTTATCTGTTATTACATACTAGGTGTGACGGCTGTGGTTTTATGGCAGTGGGGGTCCCCACAGACTGTACCTGAACGAGGGTCTGCTCTGTACCTATAGGTTAACATGATAAACATGCAATTTTAACATCTACATGAATATGCGCTATGCTTGTATTTCTGGCGCTATTTGTGTCGCACACGTAATCACAACATCTGACACTTCCGGTGCAGTAACCGGATGTGAACTGAGCAGCCCACAGGTAAGGGGACTCCCACTGCTGTTATAAAAGCCGCCACACCGACTCAGCTGATTGCTCACCCCTGATGAAGTCATCTTAGGTGACGGAACGCGTGGGGCATCACGACCCCCTGGCTGTCTCTGGTGTTGTTTGGTAAACTACCATGATTTTGTATATACACGGGTGATACACAGTGCCTTATTTCTTATGATCATTGTTATGTAGGAAACGTTTACTATACTGTTGTGTTACCATGTACTTTATGTAGCTGATTCCCTTTGGGAGCTCTTATTGTATATTTATCAACACCAGATAAGATTTGTTGTAGCCAGGGTGGTTTTCTTGGGATGACTTGGACACTTTCTCATCCCATTGAGTCCTGTTTGTGTACTTGTTACACGTTTTAAGTGTTTTTAAATTGGTCAGTGTTTGTCAAAAAATTACATATGTGTAAATAAAGTTTGATATTTTGTTTATAGTTTGGTTGTCTTGACACGCTTTCTTCTTGTATCAGATTTTCCTCAAGTGCTTCACCTCAACCAAGTTCAAAACAGCAAGGATGTCATAGGTCATGGAGCAGTAACTAGCAGTCACTAATACTAAATGATAACTCTCCTGGCTGTGATTTCGTTGGCCGTCCACCTGCCCCTTGTTAGGGAAATATCCCCATCTCTGTGATGTGTGGGTCCAAATTATTGTATAGTACGAGCTGCTCGGTGAATCACTCAGACCTTCACATGTTTGAGAGAATTCCAATTTATTTAGGTTGCAGACAGCTTTTATACGTTCTTGGGACAAAGGAACCTACTGAGCATGTCCACATTCCAATAGCCTTCAACAGGATGTATGAGTGTAAAATGATCTGTGTACACGGGGGGATGGTACTATGCATAGGGGTCTTTTCTATCAATAGAGCCAAAGAAAAAGACACATAGAGGGAGAACACAATAGAAAATGGATTCTATTCCCTCACACCCTGCCCCAGTTGCAGACATAGAGACAGATTTATTAAGCTGTCTGAAAGTCAGAATATTCTTCGTTGCCCGTGGCAACCAATTACAGCTCAGCTTACCAGTGCTCGTAAATATTTTAAAGGGGAGATGTGATTGCTTGTCATGGGCAACTAGAAATATTTTGACTTTCATACAGCTTGATAAATCTGACCCATATAGCTTGTGTTGGAGGATGAAGATGTGGACAATGGATCATCGCAGCACATGTACCCCAATGAAATGAAAGTGCCAAGTTCTTTGTTTTTTTGTGATAAAGAAACTGACAATAAGAAGGGCTTGGTTGAAGAATAACATTGATGATAATGTTTTAAACCCAACATAGATCAATTGCAATAATAGTGCAGTGGAAGAGATTCTGTTCAAAAAGTACAGGGTAGACAGAAGAAGATGCAGTAAGGTGAAAAGGCATATTGGGCAGCTCACAGCAACAATAGTGCCTTATGCTGCTCACTGTGGCAAGGGACTGAGCATACAAAACTGGCACAGAAAATCAGTTAAGTATCTGATGACATGTCTCCTGGTAATAAATGAGGGCTATATATTCATATAATAATAATAATTCCTTTATTTATATAGCGCACACAAATTATGCAGTGCTGCTTAAAGCTTGCCAAATCGGGCCCTGTCCCCAAAGGGGCTCGCAATCTAATCAACCTACCAGTATGTTTTGGAGTGTGGGAGGAAATTGGAGGACCCAGAGGAAACCCAGGCAAACATGGAGAGAGCATACAATATATACATGCAATATATACATGATTTGGATGCATATACAGTGGGTACAGTAAGTATTCAGAACCCCTTTACATTTTTTTTACTCCTTCTTTAATTACAGTCAATTGTTAACATGAAAAAAGGTCTTTTCTTTTTTGATCATTATTGTACACTATGCATCCTATCTTGACAGATAAAAACAAAAATGTAGATATTTTTGCAAATTTATTTAACAAGAAAATCTCAAATAGCACATGGTCATGCAAGTATTCTGACTCTTGGCACTGTATTGAGTAGAAGCACCTTTTGAGCTATTACAGTCATGAGTCTTCTTGGAAATGATGCAACAAATTTTTCACACCTGGATTTGGGGATCTTCTGCCATTCTTCCTTGATGATCCTCTCCTGTTCTCTCAGATTTGATGGTAAACTTTGGTGGACAGCCATTTTCAAGTCTCTTCAGAAATGCTGAATTAGGTTTAGGTTGGTGCTCTGACAACTTTGTTATTGTCTTTGTTATTGTCTTGTCTTCGGCCCACTGTGTAAGAGGTCTTCATTGAGGATATCTCTGTACTCTGAATACATTAAAAAACACTATTCTTCACTTTACAGGTGTTCGCGCGTGTCTCCCGCTAAGTTCGCAGATGTGCGCCGAACATCTGGATGTGAAGAATAGTGTTCTTTCAATGTGTTCTGCAATTAAATGGTCCTGTGTTCACTGTTTTCACTGTTTTTATTCTATTCTTCACTTTCCAGATGTTAGCGCAAGTCTTCCTATAATGTCGGAGATATGTGCGCGCATCAGCAATGTGAAGAATAGTGTTATTTGAATGTGTTCTGCACTTAAATGCTTGTGTTTTCACTGTTTGCACTGTTTTTATTCTATTCTTCACTTTGCAGATGTTCGCGCATGTCTCCCGCTAAGTTCGGAGATACGCGTTAACATCAGCAATGTGAAGAATAGAACACGAGCATTTAAGTGCAGAACACATTCAAATAACACTATTCTTTACATTGCTGATGTTCGGCGCACATCTGTAAATGTGAAGAATAGTGTTTTGTTAATTTATTCTTACAATTAAAACATCTGGAAACATGTGTTTTGTGTTGAAGAACAGTGTAAACACTGTTCTTCACTGTCTTTTATTAATTTAATGCTCAAACTCGAGCCGGTGAGATACTCGTCCGAGTAACAAGCCAGTCCGAGTATGCTAATACTCGACCGAGCAGTATACTTGGACAAGTATACTCGCTCATCTCTAGTCAACACCTAATCCATGGTGCAACTGATCCACAATTCAGCGCTATTTGTATGACCTGCCAGTACTTTCATAAGCAACGTCTTCTTCAATTTGATATGGACTGGCCAATTCTGTTACGGACTGTTCAGCACAAGTGGTTTTTGAAGCCAGACATGTTTAGGGGTTCTACCTCGTTTTTCAATGGCAATGGTATATGGAGTTCTCCTCCTCTTCCTCCCTTATACTTTATTTCTTAAAAGGTGGAAAATCCAAAGTCGAATAATCTTCAAAATTGGAATTTATTTAATCAGAATCTGCTTTCATTTGTTATCATATATTCTAATGTTATTCTATGTATACACTTCATGTATGAACTCACAGATTGAGGCACATTCACTAAGGGTCGCACGCTGCACGGCCTGTGCACATTTTTCATGGCTAAAACAGCATGCACAGGTATTTAAGAAGTGCCTGCACCCCGATTATGTTGCAGGCACCCTTTTTTGGTGCAGCTGTGTTGGCTTCCATGCGACACAAATTAGGGGAGCGTGCTGTCGGGCGGTCCGACTGATTCGGACTGAGCGCTGTATTTAACTTGCAAATTGTGTTGCAAAAAGATAGTGAACTCTGTCGGACCAATGCGGGCAAATCACATTCATGATTTCTGGTGCAAGATTTTATTGAATTATTATTTTGTGTTTGGAATAAAAAAAACTGATAAGAAATCTTATTACTGATAATCATCTTATTTCTATAACCATTCTACACAGATGTCACATAATAAATATCACTTGATTAGGGCTTCATTTCTTTCGCTCACTATATGTCATGGTGATACATTACCCAAATGCTTGAGCATTTTTTACTATTTTTATACAGGAAAACAAATCAATGTATATTTTGTATATACTGTGTATATTTATCACATAATAGAGGACTTCATTTCTTTCTTTCATTATATGTCATGGTGATGAAAATTCTTACATTAAACAAATGCTTGAGCATTTTTTACTATTTTTATACAGGAAAACAAATCAATGTATATTTTGATGTATAAATACATAAAATACAAAAAATGATACAAAAATGAATAAGCCCAGAAAGGAAAAATTAACTTGGGGAAATTCTAACCTTGCTGGACCGTGCACAGGGTCGGTTCAGGTGCTGGAAATACAGCCGGACCTGGATCGATCATGGCCGCGGCCCCACTGAGCCATAATCCCCCTGCCACACCTTACAGAAACCTGAACAATTTAACCTCAGCACTCAAGTCCCCAGGCATTTAAGGAGTATTCCCATCTGGGCATTTACATTTAATTGAATTGGTTTGCCATATGTAAACATTTCTTAATTTGGATGTTATTAAAAAAATGTTCCTGTGTGAAGATAATTTTTAATACATTTTGTCATTCTGTCCCTTAGAAACAAGATGGCTTCCTCAGATTCGACCACCTAACCTTTGGCAGCAGTGGCCAGACGTGGCGCTTTTGAGTTCTGCCTGACTACTGTCTTCAGCAATCATTACCACAGTGTGCGACTGTGTGACATGCAGTAACTCCGACATTTCATATGCAACAAACTTTTGTTTCTTTGTGCAATCACTCCAGCAGAGTGTGCCGTATCTGAGGAAGCCATCTTGTTTCTAAGGGACAACATGGCAACATTATGAGAATTACTTCACACGAATTTTTTTTTAATAACATCCATTGAAGAAATGTTACATTTGGCAAATGAATCCAATTAATGTAAATGACCATATGAAATACCCTTTAAGCCTTCAAACTCAAAATTTCTTTGTATCTTCCCTAGACTTTTTTGATAACCTCGTTTCCTCTACACCATTCCTTCACCACGAAAGTCATATCTATCGCCATTGAAAAGCCCCTCGAAACACATCTGGATTCAAAAAACCAGTCCGTATCAAATTGAAGAAGACCCGCTCTGTTTAGCAGGTCATACAAAACGCACTGCATTGTGGATTAGTCGCACAAGGACCAGTGAGCATGTGCGGAAACAAGAAACCTTCTTTTCCGGTTTGTGGGATACCAGCCAAACGACCCACATAATGTTACAACAACAATTGAATATCGTTGGATACCATCTCAATGCGTGAAAGTTCAATATTGAACCAGGAAAAGAAAATAACCTCTCATTTAATTGTAAACCATTTTTATTCATGCTTTCCTGTAACATATCCTTGGAAAATCGATAAAAACAATGTTCAACAAAAAAAAAGTTCAATATTGATATCCAGGAACATTTTTTTAATAACATCAATTGAAGAAAGTTTACATTTGTCAAATGAATCCAATTAAATGTAAATGACCAGATGGGAATACCTCTTTAGGTTTACACTCAAAATTTCTTTGGTATCTTCCCTAGAGACTTTTTTGATACACTACCTTTTGTTCCAATCTTACAACTACACATATCATGGCCCAGCAGTCCCGGCAGATTGCCGCACAGGTGAACAGCTGGGCCAAGTCACAGCCATGCTGCAACAGTTGCTACTCACTCAGCATCAGGATCCTGAGACTGCTCCTGCAACCTTCTGCTACCCCTTCTTTGTCTTCCTGCCGCTGAACCTAGGGCTTCGACTGTCTATGCCTGATAATATGTTGGGGAACCTAAGCTGCTCAGGGGTTTCATTACCCATGTTACCTGCACATTGAGCTCATGCCATCTCAATTTGTTCTGGAGGCATTCCAGGTGGCGTTTATCTCTCTGGCCTGGGCTACTCTCTTTGGGACAGAGACGACCTGGTCAGGCTACTCTTACAGCCTTTCTGGAAGAATTCCTTGTTCAAAGAACCTGCACAGGCCTCCTCTACCGAAACTGCATTGTTGAACCTGTGCCAGACGACTTGTGCTGGGGGAATATGCTGTCCAGTTCCGTACCCTGAATCAGAACTCTCCTGGAATGATGAGCCCTGTCCGCAACCTTCGAAGAATCTCTCTGCTCAAATTAAGGACGCATTACCCACTTGTGACCTGCCGTCTACCCGAGTGGTCTGATCTCCTTGGCTACTCGGTTGGACGTGGGTTTAGGATCGTACCGAGATTTACGTCCCGAGCAACCCAAGTCAGTTCACAATGTCCAACTCGCCTGGCTCACTGCTTTCCAAGAGCCGCTCCACCCTAGCCGTCACATCTGCAGAAGACCTAGGCAGTGGACACCAGTCTCCTTCCCAGGAGCATCCAGAAGATTCAGGGGACCTCTGCCTGTATTGTGCCAGCCAGAGCACTCATTGGGACTTGACCTGTCCATCCCCAAGGTCTAGGAAACGCCACCACCTAGGGTTCTTGAGAGAAGCGTCCCTAGGTGAAGCAAAGCTTCTCCACGCTGTGTTGCATATGAAACCACTCCTGGTCCCGACTTCTAGACTCCAGTTCTGCGGGAACTTAATGGATGCTGCCTGGTCTCCCAGCACCACATCCTTGTGGTCCTTCTCGAAAGCTGGGTCATCTCCTCAGTCAGTGGAAAAATCCTCCTCTGGTATGAAACGCACTGAGCCAATTTCCATGCAGGTCGGTGCTCTCAAAGGACAGTCCTTCTTTGTACTGCCTTGCTCTACCTCATCCCTCCGGCTGTGCCTTCGGTGGCTGCAGCCCATCCACATAGACTCAAGTCGATGGGGTAAATTCTTTCTTGGGGTCCAGAATGCCAGTCCTGCTGTATGCGGGCACCTCTACCAGTACCCGTCTTGGTCTCCTCCATGTCTCCCAACTCTTGGAAGGCCACCAACTTGTTACCAGACTTCATGACTGTGTTTTCTCCAAGAACGCAGCCAAGTCTTTTGCCGTCTCACATATACGACTGCCCTAATGATTTTGTGCTGGGTACCTCTCCTCCTAGAGTCAGGTGTACCCACTCTGCCATCCTGAGACCACAGCCATGTCGGAGTAACCATGGAGAACTGCAAAGAGTTTCACTACAGAAGTCCTCCTCTCCCGCAGGCGCAGGATCTTCTTTGTTACCAAAGGACACTCCTGCTTCCTTGCATTGACTATCGAGGACTTAACAGGTCATTATTAAGAACCACTACCCTATGCCATTATCATGAAGCTCTTTGACCGCCTGCGCAGATTTTCTCCAAGCTGGAGCTGCGAGGGCCTACAACCTCAGGCAGATCAGCGAGGGTGACGAATGGAAGACAGCATTTACACACCCGAGACAGGACATTTGAATTTTTTTGATGCCATTTGGACTTTGTAATGCTCCAGCTCTCTTCCGGAATTCATCATGACATCTTTCGTGATTTTCTCTATACTTTATCGTGGTCTACTTGGACACATTTGGGTCTTGAGCCTCACCAGTCCTCACTTGCAGCAAGTTCTTGGCAGCGTATGGGCTAATCGTCTATACCACTCGAAAAGTGTCTGTTCCACCAACAGCCTACCTCTCCATTTTTACATATCTCTGACAAAGGTCTCCAGATGGATCACCCAACTGTCGGCAGTTCCACAGTGACGTCTAACGCATTTCAAAGGTTTCCGGGCTTCGCAACCTATTACCGGCAGTTTATCCCACATTTTCTCTACTCTGTCTCTCCCATCGCGCGCTCACCTCTGTCCTTGCCAGCTGAAGAACCTTCTCAAAGTTAAAGTCCGCCTTTCCATGGCTCCTGTTCTCTCTAGACCCGACACAGAGGCCTTTTATTCTGGAGGTGGATGCATCTTCTGTAGTGCACAGGCGGTGCTCACCAAGAAAGGGCCCAAGGTCCGAACGTTCACGTGCGGCTTGTTTCTAAAACAGAGAGGAATTACGCTATAGGGTTAGAGTAACTTTTGGCCATCAATCTTACCCTGGAAGAATGGCATATCTTTGGAGGGAGCTTGCCATCCTTTCTGCTTTACACAGATCATAAGAACCTCTCTATCTCCAGAGAACCATGTGTCTAATCCAGGCAAGCCGGCTGATTACTCTTCTTCTCACTGCTTTAACCGATAAGCCCTTTCGACCTGCAGAGAAGACATCAAAGCGGATGCCTTTCCGTGCCTCCGATGTCGTTGGCGAAGAGCGGTTCCTCACCTATTATTCTCTGGAAAAATTGGTTGTTTGCCTGCAGTTCCCCCTGGTAAGACTTGTCTGACCTGCTCTGAGGAGGAGGCTTTGTTATGGGGACATTCTTCGTGCTTGGCTGGCACCTGGGGTGCTACGCTCCCTGGCCTCATCTCCGGCTACTACTGTGGCCTGACTTGGTCTAGGATGTTGAACTTTGTGGATCCTTCAACTCCCGTGCTCATTTAGCCTTCCCACTGAAACCGCTGGTCTCTTGCTTCCATTGCTGGTCTACCACAGTTTGCCCGTGGTCACATTGTGCTATGGACTTTGTCACGACCTTCCATTTCCTCGGCAATCAGTCATCCCGGTGGTGATGACGGTTTCGAAGATGTTCCATTTTGGTTCCTTTCCAGGACCGTTTCTCCATGTTTTGGCAGCCTGTTCTTTCAATATAACTTCCAGTCTACATAGTCTTCTCAACACATCGTCTCTAATTGTGGGGACCATTTTGTTTCCTGTTTCTGGCGTACTCTCTGCAGCCACTACAGTAAAGTTGGATTTCTTCCTCAGCCACCACCGTCAGCCAATGGACAGTGAGAGAGGGTACCAGACTCTGGGATGTTACCTTCATCATTTTGTTTCTGCCCGTCAAACGACTGGTCTGTTCTGTTGCCTTGTGCAGAATTCCCTATATCCCTGGATTCCGCATCTCTGGCTCCACTCTCTTCTTCGGGTCAATGGACAGCATCCACGCCCTCCTCTCCTCTCGCATGCGTCCTCGGAGGTACCTGGCTGTTGAGGAGTTAGTACGAGATTGAAGTCCTCTGGGAGCGACTCATCTTATGTTGTTACAGGCTTCAGCCCATACCAAGCTCCATGCTGACAAGAGAGGCATGGCTCCTCCTTTCTTCTTTCCTGGTACAATGTCTGGGTGTCCTCCAGGTACAGATTTCAGGTACAAGTTTGGTCCATGATTCTTGGTCCTTTCGAAGTCCTGAGTTGCATCAATCCAGTGTCCTATCAAGTAGGGTCTTCCTCCAACCATCCGCATCCAAACTCCTTCCAATGTCTTCCTGCTTAAGACTGCCATCCTGAACCGCTTCTCCCAACTCAGCCACCTCCTCCTGCTCCTGTGGCTGAACTCCACGACACCTTGAGGTAAAGGAGATCCTTGACATGAAGACGGTGAGGGTTTAAGCGGTTCTTGTTGGTTGACTGGAAGGGTTCGGCCGGAGGAAGATTTTGGGAACCCGAGGACAATACCTGGACCGTGATATCATGCAGAGATTTCTCCAGCCAAAAGAGGGGAGCCGAAAGGGGGGGGGGGTACTGTCACAGTTGCTCCCATACCGCTATCGCGGTCCCACGCATCCGTATCCTCGGCGGCCGTGGGCCAAATGCTCATGTGTTACCTCTCCTGATTCCCATCTTCGCTCTGTGCTTGTGCATCCCGTCTCAGAAATTTAAAGGGCCGGTGCACCATTAATTGGTGCTGGCCATTTTCCTAGAAGCTATTTAAGTCTACCTCTCCCATTATACCCTGCCGGATATTTGTGCCTCCTGAGTTTCCGTGTTCCTGCGTTCCTGTTCCCCTGCTCCTGTCCATTCCTGTGTTCCCATTTCCATCTGCCTGGACCTCCCGTTGTTGACCCCGAATTGGACTTGACCTTGCATCTCTGCCGCCTGCCCTGAGCCTGAACCTGACCATGGGACTGTCTTCTGCTAAGGTACCTCGACCTCGGCTGCCACCGCGGGATAGTCGCACCTGTAAAAGCAACCTGGTGTTACCCCGCCGCAGCAAGAACATCCTGCTTTGCGGCCGGCTCAGGTGAAGACCAGGTGCCACTTACATTCCGGTCCCAGGTGTCGGCTAGTACCACCTCCCGCGTTGGTCCAGAGGATCCACTGATCCCGAATCCTGACAATATTGATCTGAGTATATCCTTTTTGGAACTTTGCTTATCTACAACAGATGTATATACACATGAACTTATGAGACATTCGAATCAAGCATGTATGGAATCTGAGGCTGATCCTAGAGTTTATACTGCCTATCATCACATCTTACAGGGGGGGTGCACTGTATTTGATGTGTAGTTAATAATTTTTTTTTGAGCTTATGGTATGAATTATTATATGGTGTATTTTAATGTTTTAATAAATTAGGTATATTTTACTATTGAAAGGATAGTTTGCCACTCATTGCAACTGAATATTAGTGCCACAACTTTTTCTATTTTCCCACAATATATGTTATATCTGATTGAGATGCCCAAGCTGTGTTGTAAAGCATAATAATTAGAATCACATGCAGGTTTATCCAACACTCGTCCCATATATGTGAAGCCCCAATAATGGTTTATATAAGGTCATGAGCAGTGCCTGGGTTTCTCCACGCTTAGAGTTAACACCAAAGTGTTTAAAGGGGTATTCTCATCTGGGCATTCACATGCAGGTTTAATCTGAGGAAGCCATCTTGTTTCTAAGGGACAACATGGCAACATTTATGAGAAATTATCTTCACACAGAATTTTTTTTTTAATAACATCCAATTGAAGAAATGTTTACATTTGGCAAATGAATCCAATTAAATGTAAATGACCAGATGGAAATACCCCTTTAAGGTTTCAAACTCAAAATTTCTTTGGTATCTTCCCTAGACTTTTTTGATACATCGTTTCCTCTACACCAGTGGTGGCGAACCTATGGCACGGGTGCCAGAGGTGGCACTCGGAGCCCTCTCTGTGGGCACCCAGGCCATCACCCAGCACAAAGGTCACCATTCAGGACTCCTCCTCCTGCAGTCACAGGCACCCCAGAACGTGCCATGTTCAGCACTATTTTAAAGTGACTTGAAGAGTAAGGGAGGAGCGCAGAGGTGAGGACAGAGCTGGATTATCATTGAAGCCCCTTCTCAGGGCCTGTAATTCATTCCGTTAAGGGGACCTTAGAGGGAAGCTACAATAATAATCTGAATTTCTCCATCTTTCTACTGTATTGGTGTCTTCAGGACGCCAATACGTTCAAATCTGTAACACAGTAGGGAGCTGTTACTTTAAAGTTACTTTAAATTTGCATTTGGCACTTTGTGAAAAATATGTGGCTTTCGGTTGTAGTTTGGTCACTCAGTCTCTAAAAGGTTCGCCATCACTGCTCTACACCAATCCTTCATCACAGAAAGTCAATATACTATCGCCATTGAAAAAGCCCCTCTGAAACACATCTGGATTCAAAAACCAGTCCGTATCAAATTGAAGAAGACCCTTGCTCATGTTTAGCAGGTCATACAAAACGCACTGCATTGTGGATTAGTCGCACAGAGGACAGTGAGCATGTGCGGAAACAAGAAACCTTCTTATTCGGTTTGTGGGATACCAGCCAAACGACACACATAAATGTTACAACAAGCAATTGAATATCGTTTGGATACCATCTCAAAGGTGCTTGAAAGTTCAATATTGAACCAGGAAAAGAAGAAATAACATCTCATTTAATTGTAAACCATTTTTATTCATGCTTTCCTGTAACAATATCCTTGGAAAATCGATAAAAAACAATGTTCAAAAAAAAAGAAAGTTCAATATTGAATATACAGGAACATTTTTTTTAATAACATCCAATTGAAGAAATGTTTACATTTGTCAAATGAATCCAATTAAATGTAAATGAGCAGATGGGAATACCTCTTTAAGGTTTCAAACTCAAAATTTCTTTGGTATCTTCCCTAGACTTTTTTGATACACTACCTTTTTGTTCCAATCTTACAACTACCATATCATGGCCCAGCAGTCCCGGCAGATTGCCGCACAAGGTGAACAGCTGGGACAAGTCACAGCCATGCTGCAACAGTTGCTACCCACTCAGCATCAGGATCCTGAGACTGCTCCTGCAACTTCTGCTACCCCGGCTTGTCTTCCTGCCGCTGAACCTAGGCTTCGACTATCTATGCCTGATAAATATGTTGGGGAACCTAAGCTGCTCATGGGTTTCATTACCCAGTGTTACCTGCACATTGAGCTCATGCCATCTCAATTTGTTCTGGAGCATTCCAAGGTGGCGTTTATCATCTCTGGCCTGGGCTACTCCTCTTTGGGACAGAGACGACCTGGTCAAGGCTACTCTTACAGCCTTTCTGGAAGAATTCCTTGTTCAAAGAACCTGCACAGGCCTCCTCTACCGAAACTGCATTGTTGAACCTGTGCCAAGACGACTTGTCCATGGGGGAATATGCTGTCCAGTTCCGTACCCTGGAATCAGAACTCTCCTGGAATGATGAAGCCCTGTCCGCAACCTTCAGAAAAGGTCTCTCTGCTCAAATTAAGGACGCATTACCCACTTGTGACCTGCCGTCTACCCTGAGTGGTCTGATCTCCTTGGCTACTCGGATGGACGTGGGTTTAAGGATCGTACCGAGGAGTTACGTCCCGAGCAACCCCAAGTCAGTTCACAACGTCCAACTCGCCTGGCTCCTGCTTTCCAAGAGCCGCTCCAGACCCTAGCCGTACCATCTGCAGAAGAGCCTATGCAGGTGGACAGAACCAGTCTCTCTTCCCAGGAGCATACCAGAAGATGTCAGGGGAACCTCTGCCTGTATTGTGCCAGCCCAGAGCACTTCATTGGGACTTGACCTGTCCATCCCCAATGTCTAGGAAACGCCACCACCTAGGGTTCTTGAGAGAAGCGTCCCTAGGTGAAAGCAAAGCTTCTCCACGCTTGACAATTCCAGTGCTCCTCAGTGTTGGCATATGAAACCAGCTCCTGGTCCCGACTTTCTTAGACTCCAGTTCTGCGGGGAACTTTATGGATGCTGCTCTGGTCTCCCAGCACCACATCCCTGTGGTCCTTCTCGAGAAGCCTTGGGTCATCTCCTCAGTCAGTGGAAAAATCCTCTCTGGTATGAAATCGCACTGAGCCAATTTCCATGCAGGTCGGTGCTCTGCATAAGGACAGTCCTTCTTTGTACTGCCTTGCTCTACCTCATCCCTCCTGCTGTGCCTTCGGTGGCTGCAGCTCCATGCACCAGTACTCAATTGGACGATGGGGGTAAATTCTTCTTGGGGTCCAGAATGCCAGTCCTGCTGTATGCTGGCACCTCTACCAGTACCCGTCTTGGTCTCCTCCATGTCTCCCAAGCTCTTGGAAGGCCTACCAACGTGTTACCAGGACTTTACTGATGTGTTCTCCAAGAAGCAGCCAGAGTCTTTGCCGTCTCACATCCCTACGACTGCCCTAATGATTTGTTGCTGGGTACCTCTCCTCCTAGAGGTCAGGTGTACCCGATTTGGGGATCTTCTGCCATTCTTCCTTGATGATCCTCTCCTGTTCTCTCAGATTTGATGGTAAACTTTGGTGGACAGCCATTTTCAAGTCTCTCCAGAAATGCTGAATTAGGTTTAGGTTGGTGCTCTGACAACTTTGTTATTGTCTTTGTTATTGTCTTGTCTTCGGCCCACTCTGTAAGAGGTCTTCATTGAGGATATCTCTGTACTCTGAATACATTAAAAAAACACTATTCTTCACTTTACAGGTGTTCGCGCGTGTCTCCCGCTAAGTTCGCAGATGTGCGCCGAACATCTGGATGTGAAGAATAGTGTTCTTTCAATGTGTTCTGCAATTAAATGGTCCTGTGTTCACTGTTTTCACTGTTTTCATTTTTTACTATTTTTATACAGGAAAACAAATCAATGTATATTTTGATGTATAAATACATAAAATACAAAAAATGATACAAAAATGAATAAGCCCAGAAAGGAAAAATTAACTTGGGGAAATTCTAACCTTGCTGGACCGTGCACAGGGTCGGTTCAGGTGCTGGAAATACAGCCGGACCTGGATCGATCATGGCTGCGGCCCCACTGAGCCATAATCCCCCTGCCACACCTTACAGAAACCTGAACAATTTAACCTCAGCACTCAAGTCCCCAGGCATTTAAGGAGTATTCCCATCTGGGCATTTACATTTAATTGAATTGGTTTGCCATATGTAAACATTTCTTAATTTGGATGTTATTAAAAAAATGTTCCTGTGTGAAGATAATTTTTAATACATTTTGTCATTCTGTCCCTTAGAAACAAGATGGCTTCCTCAGATTCGACCACCTAACACTTTGGCAGCAGTGGCCAGACGTGCGCTTTTGAGTTCTGCCTGACTACCTGGCTTCAGCAATCATTACCACAGTGTGCGACATGTGTGACATGCAGTAACTCCCGGACATTTCATATGCAAAAACCTTTTGTTTCTTTGTGCAATCACTCCAGCAGAGGTGGCCGTATCTGAGGAAGCCATCTTGTTTCTAAGGGACAACATGGCAACATTTATGAGAAATTATCTTCACACAGAATTTTTTTTTTAATAACATCCAATTGAAGAAATGTTTACATTTGGCAAATGAATCCAATTAAATGTAAATGACCAGATGGAAATACCCCTTTAAGGTTTCAAACTCAAAATTTCTTTGGTATCTTCCCTAGACTTTTTTGATACATCGTTTCCTCTACACCAGTGGTGGCGAACCTATGGCACGGGTGCCAGAGGTGGCACTCGGAGCCCTCTCTGTGGGCACCCAGGCCATCACCCAGCACAAAGGTCACCATTCAGGACTCCTCCTCCTGCAGTCACAGGCACCCCAGAACGTGCCATGTTCAGCACTATTTTAAAGTGACTTGAAGAGTAAGGGAGGAGCGCAGAGGTGAGGACAGAGCTGGATTATCATTGAAGCCCCTTCTCAGGGCCTGTAATTCATTCCGTTAAGGGGACCTTAGAGGGAAGCTACAATAATAATCTGAATTTCTCCATCTTTCTACTGTATTGGTGTCTTCAGGACGCCAATACGTTCAAATCTGTAACACAGTAGGGAGCTGTTACTTTAAAGTTACTTTAAATTTGCATTTGGCACTTTGTGAAAAATATGTGGCTTTCGGTTGTAGTTTGGTCACTCAGTCTCTAAAAGGTTCGCCATCACTGCTCTACACCAATCCTTCATCACAGAAAGTCAATATACTATCGCCATTGAAAAAGCCCCTCTGAAACACATCTGGATTCAAAAACCAGTCCGTATCAAATTGAAGAAGACCCTTGCTCATGTTTAGCAGGTCATACAAAACGCACTGCATTGTGGATTAGTCGCACAGAGGACAGTGAGCATGTGCGGAAACAAGAAACCTTCTTTTCCGGTTTGTGGGATACCAGCCAAACGACACACATAAATGTTACAACAAGCAATTGAATATCGTTTGGATACCATCTCAAAGGTGCTTGAAAGTTCAATATTGAACCAGGAAAAGAAGAAATAACATCTCATTTAATTGTAAACCATTTTTATTCATGCTTTCCTGTAACAATATCCTTGGAAAATCGATAAAAAACAATGTTCAAAAAAAAAGAAAGTTCAATATTGAAAATACAGGAACATTTTTTTTTTTAATAACATCCAATTGAAGAAATGTTTACATTTGTCAAATGAATCCAATTAAATGTAAATGACCAGATGGGAATACCTCTTTAAGGTTTCAAACTCAAAATTTCTTTGGTATCTTCCCTAGACTTTTTTGATACACTACCTTTTTGTTCCAATCTTACAACTACCATATCATGGCCCAGCAGTCCCGGCAGATTGCCGCACAAGGTGAACAGCTGGGACAAGTCACAGCCATGCTGCAACAGTTGCTACCCACTCAGCATCAGGATCCTGAGACTGCTCCTGCAACTTCTGCTACCCCGGCTTGTCTTCCTGCCGCTGAACCTAGGCTTCGACTATCTATGCCTGATAAATATGTTGGGGAACCTAAGCTGCTCATGGGTTTCATTACCCAGTGTTACCTGCACATTGAGCTCATGCCATCTCAATTTGTTCTGGAGCATTCCAAGGTGGCGTTTATCATCTCTGGCCTGGGCTACTCCTCTTTGGGACAGAGACGACCTGGTCAAGGCTACTCTTACAGCCTTTCTGGAAGAATTCCTTGTTCAAAGAACCTGCACAGGCCTCCTCTACCAAAACTGCATTGTTGAACCTGCGCCAAGAAGACTTGTCCATAGGGGAATATGCTGTCCGTACCCTGGAATCAGAACTCTCCTGGAATGATGAAGCCCTGTCCGCAACCTTCAGAAAAGGTCTCTCTGCTCAAATTAAGAACGCATTACCCACTTGTGACCTGCCGTCTACCCTGAGTGGTCTGATCTCCTTGGCTACTCGGATGGACGTGGGTTTAAGGATCGTACCGAGGAGTTACGTCCCGAGCAACCCCAAGTCAGTTCACAACGTCCAACTCGCCTGGCTCCTGCTTTCCAAGAGCCGCTCCAGACCCTAGCCGTACCATCTGCAGAAGAGCCTATGCAGGTGGACAGAACCAGTCTCTCTTCCCAGGAGCATACCAGAAGATGTCAGGGGAACCTCTGCCTGTATTGTGCCAGCCCAGAGCACTTCTTTGGGACTTGACCTGTCCATCCCCAATGTCTAGGAAACGCCACCACCTAGGGTTCTTGAGAGAAGCATCCCTAGGTGAAAGCAAAGCTTCTCCACGCTTGACAATTCCAGTGCTCCTCAGTGTTGGCATATGAAACCAGCTCCTGGTCCCGACTTTCTTAGACTCCAGTTCTGCGGGGAACTTTATGGATGCTGCTCTGGTCTCCCGGCACCACATCCCCGTGGTCCTTCTCGAGAAGCCTTGGGTCATCTCCTCAGTCAGTGGAAAAATCCTCTCTGGTATGAAATCGCACTGAGCCAATTTCCATGCAGGTCGGTGCTCTGCATAAGGACAGTCCTTCTTTGTACTGCCTTGCTCTACCTCATCCCTCCTGCTGTGCCTTCGGTGGCTGCAGCTCCATGCACCAGTACTCAATTGGACGATGGGGTAAATTCTTCTTGGGGTCCAGAATGCCAGTCCTGCTGTATGCTGGCACCTCTACCAGTACCCGTCTTGGTCTCCTCCATGTCTCCCAAGCTCTTGGAAGGCCTACCAACGTGTTACCAGGACTTCACTGATGTGTTCTCCAAGAAGCAGCCAGAGTCTTTGCCGTCTCACATCCCTACGACTGCCCTAATGATTTGTTGCTGGGTACCTCTCCTCCTAGAGGTCAGGTGTACCCACTCTGCCATCCTGAGACCACAGCCATGTCGGAGTATACCATGGAGAACCTGCAAAAAGGTTTCATACAGAAGTCCTCCTCTCCTGCAGGCACAGGATTCTTCTTTGTTACCAAGAAGGACAGCTCCTTGCTTCCTTGCATTGACTATCGAGGACTTAACAGGATCATGATTAAGAACCACTACCCTATGCCATTGATCATGAAGCTCTTTGACCGCCTGCGCAGATTTTCTCCAAGCTGGAGCTGCGAGGGGCCTACAACCTCATGCAGATCAGCGAGGGTGACGAATGGAAGACAGCATTTAACACCCGAGAAGGACATTTTGAATATTTTGTGATGCCATTTGGACTTTGTAATGCTCCAGCTCTCTTCCAGGAATTCATCAATGACATCTTTCGTGATTTTCTCTATACGTTTATCGTGGTCTACTTGGACGACATTTTGGTCTTGAGCCTCACCAGTCTCACGTGCAGCAAGTTCTTGGCAGCGTATGGGCTAATCGTCTATACGCCAAGCTCGAAAAGTGTCTGTTCCACCAACAAAGCCTACCTCTCCATGGTTACATAATCTCTGACAAAGGTCTCCAGATGGATCCACCCAAACTGTCGGCAGTTCCACAGTGACGTCTACAAGCCATTCAAAGGTTCCTGGGCTTCGCAAACTATTACCGGCAGTTTATCCCACATTTCTCTACTCTGGTCTCTCCCATCGCGGCGCTCACCTCTGGCCTTTGCCAGCTGAAGAAGCCTTCTCAAAGTTAAAGTCCGCCTTTGCCATGGCTCCTGTTCTCTCTAGACCCGACACAGAGAAGCCTTTTATTCTGGAGGTGGATGCATCTTCTGTAGGTGCAAGGGCGGTGCTCACCAAGAAAGGGCCCAAGGGCCGAACGTTCACGTGCGGCTTGTTTTCTAAAACAGAGAGGAATTACGCTATAGGGGTTAGAGAACTTTTGGCCATCAATCTTACCCTGGAAGAATGGCAATATCTTTTGGAGGGAGCTTGCCATCCATTCTGCTTTTACACAGATCATAAGAACCTCTCTTATCTCCAGAGAGACCAATGTCTTAATTCCAGGCAAGCCTGCTGATTACTCTTCTTCTCCCGCTTTAACCTGATAATCCACTTTCGACCTGCAGAGAAGAACATCAAAGCGGATGCCCTTTCCCGTGCCTCCGATGTCGTTGGAGAAGAGCCGGTTCCTCAGCATATTATCTCTCTGGAAAAATTGGTTGTTGCCGCAGTTCCCCCTGGTAAGACATGTCTGACCTGCACTGAGGAGGAGGACTTTGTTATGGGGACATTCTTCGTGCTTGGCTGGGCACCCTGGGGTGCTACGCTCCCTGGCCCTCATCTCCGGCTACTACTGGTGGCCTGACTTGGTCTAGGATGTTGTGAACTTTGTGGGATCCTGCACCTCCAGTGCTCATATTAAGCCTTCCCACCTGAAACCGGCTGGTCTCTTGCTTCCATTGCTGCTACCCAGTTGCCAGTGGTCACACGTGGCTATGGACTTTGTCACGGACCTTCTATTTTCCTCAGGCAATACCGTCATCCCGGTGGTGATGGACCGGTTTTCGAAGATGTTCCATTTTGTTCCCTTTCCAGGACTTCCGTTTGCTCCATGTTTTGGCAGCCTGTTCTTTCAATATATCTTCCAGCTACATAGTCTTTCTCAACACATCGTCTCTAATTGTGGGGACCAGTTTGTTTCCCGTTTCTGGCGTACTCTCTGCAGCCAACTACAAGTAAAGTTGGATTTCTCCTCAGCCGACCACCGTCAGCCAAATGGACAAGTAGAGAGGGGTACCCAGACTCTGGGATGTTACCTTCATCATTTTGTTTCTGCCCGTCAAGACGACTGGTCTGTTCTGTTGCCTTGTGCAGAATTCTCCTATAATTCCCTGGATTCCGAATCTTCTGGCTCCACTCTCTTCTTCATTGTCAATGGACAGCATCCACGCCCTCCTCTTCCTCTGCCTGCGTCCTCGGAGGTCCCTGCTGTTGAGGAGTTAGTACGAGATCTGAAGTCCATCTGGGAGCAGACTCATCTTATGTTGTTACAGGCTTCAGCCCATACCAAGCTCCATGCTGACAAGAGATGCATGGCTCCTCCTTTCTTCTCTCCTGGTGACAAGGTCTGGTTGTCCTCCAGGTACAAGATTTTCAGGTACAAGTTTGGTCCATGATTCTTGGGTCCTTTCGAAGTCCTGAGTTGCATCAATCCAGTGTCCTACAAGTAGGGTCTTCCTCCAACCCTCTGCATCCCAAACTCCTTCCATGTCTTCCTGCTTAAGCCTGCCATCCTGAACCGCTTCTCCCAACATGTACCTCCTCCTGCTCCTGTGGCTGACTCCACCGACACCTTTGAGGTAAAGGAGATCCTTGACATGAAGACGGTGAGGGTTAAGCGGTTCTTGTTGGTTGACTGGAAGGGGTTCGGGCCGGAGGAGAGATTTTGGGAACCCGAGGACAATATCCTGGACCGTGATATCATGCAGAGATTTCTCCAGCTCAAGAAGAGGAGGAGGCCGAAAGGGGGGGGGTACTGTCACAGTTGCTCCCGTAACCCATATCGCGGTCCCAGCGCATCCGTGGTCCTCGGTTGCCATGGGCCAAATGCTGGCATGTGTTACCTGCTCCTGATTCCCATCTTCGCTCTGTGCTTGTGCATCCCCGTCTCAGGAAATTTAAAGGGATAAATGTGATCATGTTGTCCCTTAGAAACGAGATAGCTTCCTCGGTTACGACCACCTCGCACTCTGGCAGCAGTGGCCAGATATGCAGTATCGAGTCCTGCCTGACCTCCTGGATTCAGCAATCATTACCACAGGATGGCTCCCAGACATTTCATATACAAAAACTTTTTGTTTCTTTGTGCAATCCCTCCAGCAGAGGTTGTCGTATCCGAGGACACAGTCTTGTTTCTAAGGGACAACATGACTACATTTATGAGAAATTATTTTCACACAGGAATACTTTTTTTTAATAACATCTAATTGAAGAAATGTATATATATATGGCAGATTAATGAATCTGGATGTGAATGCCCAGACAAGAATACCCCTTTAATCTTCGTCTTATCAGGCCAAGACTATGAGAAATATGATTCTCTGGCCTGATAAGACGAAGAGTCCTTTATGTGTTTTTTTGCAAATTGTATGTGGGCTTTCATATGTCTTGGACTAAATTAAGGTTTTCATCAGCACTCTCTGCCAGAAAGTCCTGACTGGTGGAGGGCTGCAGTGATAGTTGACTTTGTGGAACTTTCTCTTATCTCCCTACTGCATCTCTGGAACTCAGCCACAGTGATTGCAGGGTCCTTCTTTACGTCTCTCACCAAGACTCTTCTACCATGATTGTTTAGTTTGGCTAGACGGCCAGGTCGATGAAAAGTTGTAGTAATCCATTTAAGGATTATTGAGACCACTGGTTCTTGACTGCAGCAGAATTTTTTGTGACCTTTACCAGTTCTAAAATATATATAAAAAAAAAAAATAATCCCAGCACTCTCGTAGTTTTCTTTTTTTATTCAGCAATGTTGTATCGGCATAACAGCATAGAGCTTGGCACGTCCATTCTCAGTTATAATTTACAACTGAATCAAACACATAAAATAGAGAAGCACAATAGACCATCCCCACTGAGGTCACATCCTACCGGAATGCCTCCTGCAGTAGGAGCCGTTCTGGTAGGATGTGACGTCAGTGGGAATGGTCTATTGTGCTTCTCTAAGTTATGTGTTCACAGGTGAGTTTCTTATTTCTAAGTTCTCTACTAAAAGAAGAATAAAAATGAAACAAATTAACTTAGAAATCATTGAGTTTACCCCAACAGTAACAACGGAAAATGCATTATGTTATGTTGGAAAGATCATGGTTGCAATTTAACCCTTTGGGTTCTACTGTGCATGAAGTATGGATCCTATAGGTTTCTCGCCGCTGGAGGAGTCTTTTGGTATTTTCTCCTCTCCTGGGTACTATTTCTTCGATGACCCGAAATCTGAGTTGAGCTACGGAGTGGGACTTAGAATGAAAGTGAAAAGGAACGGGTAAGAATATATTATTTTTGTATATTTGTGTTAATAACTGTTGTCTTCACTTGTTGTATAGTCTCACCAATATATAGTACACACAGACATTTTAATAAATAGATAACATTGCTGGAGTTACATAAAATGATCTTATATTTTGAACATTTGGAACAACTTAAAACAGGGGAATGTTTCTTTGTGTGACTAAAAATAGCTCTTGTGGTACCTTGATGGCAGTTCCTAGATCCGCTCTGATCAGTTTGTCCCTTAAGCTATGTGCTTTTTTATTACAAATTAACGGGGGTTGCTTAAACACCTTAACTTCAGGGTAAGTTGTTTACAAAATCTGCCAATGTTTCCGGACAATGTAATTTATTTTATAATTGAACGGATGGTATTGGTATGAAAGGACAACCCATTTTTCTGATCGAGTGCTTACTCAAGGAACATTTGAAATTGCAGCCTCACGTGTCCGTTTCAGCACCTGTGGGGGATAATCTACATTCCATCTCATTTTAATCTCTGATTTCTAGTTTCATTGTCTGTGATAATCCTACACACACGTTGAAACTGTGATTATGGTATCAATTTCTATGTTAAGTAAGGATGGCTACTTTTAAAATGTAGGACACTGTTTCTATCCGTTACTTTTCCGAATAGGTCAGGTATCAAACCTTCCTGATTGTCCATGATCCCCATTGTATCCAAATAGCTTATTTCATGCAAACTATAATTCATAGTAAATTTCAATTCATCGCTTCTGGAATTGAGATAAGGCAGAAAGTCATCCAATGTCTCTTGTGGACCCGCCTATATGCAAAACACGTAGTCTATGAAACAATGACAACATTTTGAGTATTGCAAAAATAGAGGATGCTTGTAAATATATTCCTCCTAAAAAGCCAACATGTAACAGTTTGTATAGGGCGGGGCCACATTCAACCCCATAGCCGTTCCTCTCTTTTGTAGAATTCAGAATTCAGAATTCTTTTGTGGAGATTGTGAAGTCTCCAAGGTATCCCCAAAAGTATATTGGCGCAGGACACTCAGGTTTTTCTCAATAAGATATTTTATTTCGTATAGAGTTAAATTATAATAAAACCAAAGGCATGGTAAAAACAAAGTAAATAAAAATTTTTGTAAAAAATGGAAGCAATACGCGTTTCAAGTCCTATCCTAGTATCCTAGACTCATCCTCAGTTGCTATCTCTTTTGTAGAAAAAAATCATCCTGTACCAGAAAATTGTTCTCATAAAGAGCTCTTTTAAACAACTCTTCTAGGAACATTCTTTGTTTTTCTAATATTTTTTGATTACATTGTAATATTTTTGCTACTGATTCAATACCCAGTGTATGCTTGATTGAGGTATATAAACTAACCACATCAATGGTCACCAGGAGTTCTGAGGTCGGTATATGATCTACATTTTTAATTGCCTCCAAAAAGGATGAAGTGTCCTATAGATATGACACTGTAAGAATTTTTTCCAACTCCTGAGAAAGCTGGGTCAGAATAGAATTAGCCACTATGGACCTGCCAGGAGAATTTTCCAATGTCTTATGCGCAGCACAGGCATAACAGGATCATGATTAATCAAAAACTTTGCCAATTTACTATCAATAATTCTCTGCTGTTCATTATTGAACCATAGGATTATGGGACAATTTTTCATAGGTTTCATGATCAGACAGTTGACAATAAATTTTCTTTAAATAGCTGGCTTATCCATTACGGCTATCAAGCTACCTTTATCGAGCTTCAGAATTAGCTCACTGTCCGACAATAAAGACCTAAGTGCCCCAAATGAGGTCAGAGAGTGGCACGATGACAATTTCTTTAGGTGGCAGCAACATGGTAGGCCACAGAGTGGCACAATGACAGAGTGTGGAGGTGGCAGCAACCTGCTAGGCCACAAAGTGGCACAATGACATAGTGTGGGAATGGCAGCAACCTGGTAGGCCACAGATTGGTGTCAATCTGAGTGTGGAGGTGGCAGCAACATGGTAAGCCACAGAGTGGCAAAATGACAAAGTTTGGAGGTGGGGGTGGGGGAGCAGGTCACTGAGTGTCACAATGACAGAGTGTGGAGGTGGCAGCAACCTGGTAGGTCACAGAGTGGCACATAACAGAGTGTGGAGGTGGCGGCAGCAGCAGGCCACAGAGTGGCACAATGATAGAGTATGGAGGTGGCAGCAACCTGGCAGGCCACAGAGTGGCACAATGACAAAGTGTGGAAATGACAGCAATCTGGTAGGCCACAGATTGGCGTCAATGACAGAGTGTGGAGATGGCAGGAACCTGGTTGGCCACAGAGTGGCAAAATGGCAAAGTCTGGAGGTGAGGGCAGCAGCATCAGGTCACTGAGTGGCACAATGAGAGAGGGTGGAAGTGGCGTCAGCAGCATGAGGTCAGAGAGTGGCGTGATGACAAATTCTTTAGGAGGTAGCAACATGGTAGGCCATAGTGTGGCACAATGAAAAAGTTTGAAATGAATTCAAAGTTTGAAATGAATTCAAAGTTTGAAATGAATTTGAAAATTTCAATTTATATTTGAATTTGAAGATTAGAGACATCGCTTGCATAATATATAACAATTAGAGGATGGGCGAACTTGTTGAAATTGTTTGACCCGATTCGCCAAATTTTTCCAAAAAATCGAATCGAATCATGACGAAGCACGTTTAAAAAAGAGGTATTTCCTGGCTTCACAGAAGCTGTAGGGTGTTGTAGAAAAAAGCTCATGAACAGGGAGACATATTGGATGTTTGTATTAAAAACCACCCAACCCCTAGGAATGAACCTGAGACAGGACTTGATACTATGTTATCATTAGCTATATATATGAAAATGTCGGACAGTCATTGCCATGGAAAGTTGTGTTTTCTTACCTTATCTCCTTACTAGATATCTTATAGGCCGTGTAGGAGTTATTGGGAATGCGGCCTGACAAGGTAAAGGAGTGGAGAGGGTGTCGGCAATCATGAGTGTCTGCTTTCAATCGGTCAAAAATACATCAGTATTGCTAAAGCCAAACAGGAGTGGATCCAAAACAGAGATGACCAGTAAATGGGATATTTGCATGTCCTCTCTGTTATGTATCCTCTCCTGCTTCTGGCTATCAATCCTGAGGCTTTTCATTCATTCTGACAGATTCTTCAGAAATGAAGGGGAAAACCAAACATAGTGGCAACGTCATAGAGTGGTGGACGGTGAAAACAGCAGTATGGAAATCACAGGGTGTTCCCTGTGCCATTGCACAATGACAAATTATGGAGGTGGCAGAAACATGGTAGGCCACAGAGTGGCACAGTTACACAATGTGGAGGTGGCAGCAAAATTGTAAGCCACAGAGTGGCAGAATGACAGAATGTGGAGGTTGCAGCAGCAGCAGGAGGTAGGAAAGTTGCACAATGACAGAGTGGAGGTGGCGGCAACATTGTAAGCCACAAAGTGGCACAACGACAAAGTGTGGAGGTGGCGGCAGCAGCATGAGGTCAGACGATTACGAATTCTTTAGGTGGCAGCAACATGTTAGGCCACAGAGTAGCACAATGATGAAGTTTGAAATGAGTTTGAAGTTTTAAATTGAAAATTTCAACTTCAAATTAATTTCAATTTGAATTTGAAGATTACAAACACCACATGCATTCTTTATTACAATTTTCCTGAAAATATCATGTCTTTGCCAAACAAGAACTGCAAAGGTGGCAACAACATCAGCATGAGATTAGAAAGTGGCACAATGTTAAATTATTTAGCTGGCAGCAACAGAGTGGCACAATGATAGAGTGTGGAGGTGGCAGCAGCAGCAGGAGCCCACAGAGTGGCACAGTGACAGAGGGGGTCATTTACTAAGGGCCCGATTCGCGTTTTCCCGACGTGTTACCCGAATATTTCCGATTTGCGACGATTTTCCCTGAATTGCCCCGTGATTTTGGCGAACGCGATCGGATTGTGGAGCATCGGCGATTGTGGCCGTAAAAAAACCCGACGGAGTTCGGAAAAACCGCCATATTTAAAAAAAAAAAAAGTGACGCTAGACACACACTTATCTTCACCTACGATAGGACGGCGAACTTCAGTGCATTCCTATGGTCTTCAGCACAGCAGCGACACCAGATGGACGTCGGAGGAACTGCCTTAGTGAAATCCACCAAATCCACCGCATAGAACGCGCCGCTGGATCGCGAATGGACTGGGTATGTAAATGGCACAATGATATAGTGTGGAGGAGGCTGCAGCAGGAGCCCACAGAGTGGCACAGACAGAGTCTGGAGGTGGCAGCAACATGGTAAGCCACAAAGTGCCACAACGATAGGTTGTGGAGGTGGTGTCAGCAGGAGGAGCCAACAGAGTGGCAGAATGACAGATTGTGGAGGTGGCGGACAATTCCAGTCCCTGGTAAAGATGGTGGGAGGCAGATGGAGCAACTGGCAGCAGATGTGTGGCATCAGGAGAGTAGCAGCATCAGAATAGTGGCTGCGGCAGGTAGTTAGAATCCAGACTCATTTCTCAATGTTTGTAGGAGGCGTCATAACTGATCTAATATGATGCATAAGGCATTGGTATGTTGAAAACCTGGCCGATTCAAGCCTGAT
Source organism: Engystomops pustulosus (assembly GCA_019512145.1). Classification (NCBI taxonomy): domain Eukaryota; kingdom Metazoa; phylum Chordata; class Amphibia; order Anura; family Leptodactylidae; genus Engystomops; species Engystomops pustulosus. The sequence goes on from WNYA01000039.1 coordinate 522,549, forward strand.
TCATCTTGACAAAGGTCAGTCTCTCCACATTACGGGTGGACAAGTGGGTTCTCCTTGGGGTAAAGATGGCCCCCGCTGCACTGACCACTCACTCCGATGCCACACAACTGGCCGACAGGACAGCTTCTCTACTGCAAACTCCACAAGTTGCGGCCATGCATCAAGTTTGGCTGCCCAGTAGTCCAGGGGATCCTCTACCTGGGGTGGTAAAGTGCTGTACAAGTAGGCCACCACCTGCTGGTGCAGGGTCTGCTCCACGTCCTGCTGCTGCTTTTGGTGGAGGCTACCCTCCTCACTAGTGAGGGGAAGGAAGTTGCCCATTAAGGACTCCAGACTTAAGTTGCTGATGGAACTGCTACTGCTCCCCCCCCCATCTTCCCACTGCAGCAGTGACGGTAGTACGTGAGCGATCACTGCCAGGAATCCCCCGATCAGACCTGACAGAGGATGGACAAGGGCGCACATAGAAAGCGGCTAACTGTTTTTTCAGTATTTCTCTATAGTGCACCAGTTGTTTCTCCCACTCGGCAGCTGGAATAAAGTCACTCATTTTTGACCGGTAGCGAGTGTCCAAGAGGCTGGAGAGTCAAAAGTCATCCCTATGCTGGATGTTCGGCTGTCACTAGTAAGGCAAAGCAGCATGCTGCGGGCCATCTGTGCAAGTGAATCTAAGGGACTCCCAGCCTCCATCTCCATTGTATACTGCCACAGTGCTTTTTGGTCATCTGCCTCGTCTTCTACCTCCGCCAGATGCTCCTGCTCCTCCTTTCTTGTCACCTGAGTGGAAACACCACTGATTTCACCAGACTCTGCTTGTGCTCCAATGTCCTCCTCCTCCAGTTCAGCCCTCACCGGACTCATGTGGCTGCCACTTCTCCAGTTCCCTGACCAGACAGATTTTGCAGCATGAGTTCCAGGACATGAAGTAGTGGAATGACGTTATTCATCCTGCAGTCTTGGCGACTGACAAATAACGTGGCCTCTTCAAAGGGCCTGAGCAAAAGGCAGGTGTTAAAAATGAGCTGCCAGTGGTTGATAAAGTTCAAAGTTACACAGGGGAGTACTCTGGTTCGCTTGCATCATCAATAAATCATTAATGGCTTTTCTCTGTTCATACAGGCGGTCTAACATTTGGAGGATGGAATTCCAATGGGTGGAAACATCGCATATCAGACTACATTGGGGGAGGTTTTTCTGCTGCTGCAACTCGAGGAGGGTGTGCTTGGTTTTGTAAGAATGGCTGAGGTTCCTGGCCGTTTTTAGAATGTCTTGCAGATGGGTGGAAGATTTCAGGAACCTTTTAACAACCAGATTGAACACGTGAGCCATGCAGGGCACAGGGACCATCCTTCCTCAGTGCAGTGTGGACACCATGTTCCTCCCATTGTCCATCACCATGGTTCCAATTTGCAGTTGTCATGGAGAAAGCCAGACATTGATATCTTTTTGCATGACACGCATGCAAAAGTCCCTTGTGTTACTTTTGCATAAAGTATAAGTGTAGGTGGGCACTAATAAGGAAGGTTCCGGATTTCTTATATAAATTAATATTTATTTGTACATCCAAAAACATACAGATATAAAAATCAGGCCTACAGACATCTGTGTTAAAAATTGGTCTTTGTAACAAAAAGACAACTAGCTTGAAAAAATAAAAAATATAGCGCTTTAGAGATATGTCAAAAATTTATTTTAAGTTAAAAAATGGAGAGGAAAAAGTGATATCTTTTTGAAGGATTCAGAGTTCGGATGCCGTATGAGAGGTAGGTATCCGGGAGGTATTTTAAGTGGCTGGCAAGATATAGGGCCCTATATCTGCATTGTAAGGCTAAAAATCGGATCGGACCAGTATAAATGACAGGTAATCTTAAATGACTGTAGTCATACACTCACGGTTAGACGGTTCTGGCTTGTTTTCATATTAGACAAAGTTTCTTCGCAATGGAGAATAATGAAAGGCAGTGTGGGCTGAGTACACTTTGGCGTCTCCACCGCCACGTGTGTTGCGCAATGGCGCTCCAAGGTAGGTATTCTGGCGCAAGTCCTGCGTCAAGCAGCAAAGCTTTTGCTTCGTCTTCTCCTTTTGCAGTCCCGGTCAATCGTCTTGCATCAGGTGAATGATAGCTGCACACAACGGGGTGCGTCCACCCCAAGCAATAGAGTTTACAACACAGGATATTCTGCTATAAATCTCTTATTGCGTTTTGAGTTCTTGGTGCTTTTTTGTGAGTGGTTGTTAGATGGGTCTCGATCCTATGATTTATAGCTGTGACTGTGGCTAGACGCGTTTCAGAGCAAACAGCTCTTTCCTCAGTAGCCTTTATGAACCTCCTTGTCTTTTCCTCTTTATATAAAAGTGTTCAGGGTGTTTTAGAAAACCTGACCCGGATACCTTGAACTAGAGCAAAATTTTGTTTGGCTGGAAATTGTGGACTGGATTTTGGTGACATATCTCTGTCAGAAAAAATTGTTATTTGGATGCAAAGTTCCTGCTCACCTTCCGGCTTGGCTGACTCCCAGCGCGAGATACATCCAGAAAGCCCCACGGACCACAGGCACAAAATCCAGAAAGAAGAAATGATGTCCGCGCTTCAGGGATGTGCAGGTAAAATAAATTCTTTTATTTCGAATCCATATAAAATCCACAATAGGCAAAATTACAAACAATGGGAGATCAGATACATCTTTTCCGAGTCTAACCCTTTTAGATCGTCCATACAGTGGTTTGGTCGTTTTATTGACGACTTGCTTTGGATATGGCAGGGTACCCATACAGAGTTTGACAATTTTGTAGATTATATCAATAATAACGAAATGAATCTGAAATTTACCCACCATTTCGGTGGCAATAGTATCGACTATTTGGATGTGACAATACGAGGTAACAATAATGACATAGTGGTGTCTCCATTCCGTAAACCTACAGCGGGAAATAGCATATTATTGTCCACTTCTTGCCACCCCAGGCATGTAGTGGACAATATTCCCTATGGCGAATTAATTCGACTTTGCCGCAACAGCTCTTCTAATCAGGTTTTTGACACCCAGTTGTTAGAATGGGAGAAAAGATTTAAAGCAAGGAACTATAAATCAGAGATTTTATCCTCGGCACGCAAGAGAATAGAAAAAGTCGATAGGAATACTCTCTTATCAAATAAATCATACAGCAGTAACGAGCACAAATCCAACTCCAAACCTGTCACTTTTGTAACCACTTACAGTAACCAATTCCATCTAGTAAAAAAAGTTATTACCAAGTACCTGCCTATTTTAGAACAAAGTAAAGAACTTAAGGAATGTTTATCTGAAGGTGTAAGATTTATCTCCAAAAAAGCTCCCACTGTAGGTTCCATGGTATCACCTAGTATATTCACAAGTTGCACTACAGAGGACAAAGATAAAAAATACACTTGGCTACATCATCCAGGTAACCACAAATGTGGTCACCTTAAATGTATAACCTGTGAACATCTTTTAACTACTTATAGTTTCTCTTCATGCGTGACTAACAATAAATATAAAATCAACACATACTTAAATTGCAATACCACTTTTGTAATTTATTTAATATCTTGCACCATGTGCAATATACAATATGTGGGCTACACCACAAATTCCTTGAAAACATGCATTAGAAAACATCTGTCAGATATCAAAAACACCAATCTAACAAACATGTCAGCAGCCTCCAGGCATTTTCGAGATACCCATAATGGTAGTAGCAGCAGCTTTAGATGGCAGGGCATAGAAAAAGTTAAGAGACCGAAAAGAGGGGGAGATCACAGGAAAAAGCTCATGAACAGAGAGACATATTGGATGTTTGTATTAAAAACCACCCAACCCCTAGGAATGAACCTGAGACAGGATTTGATACTATGTTACCATTAGCTATATATATGTGAATGTCGGTCAGTCATTGCCATGGAGAATTGTGTTTTCTTACCCTATTTCCTTACTAGATATCCTATAGGCCAGTGATGGCGAACCTTTCAGAGACCGAGTGCCAAAACTACAACGAAAATCCACTTATTTACCATGAAGTGCCAACATGGCATTTCAAGCAGTAACTTATTGCTACCTGTTCTTCAACATCATTCAATTGTATTGGCTCTCCTAAGGCCACCAATACAGTTGAAAGAAGGTGGGCAAATTCAGACCATCATTGTAGCTTCTCTCCAGGAAGAATGGTGGGTCCAACAGGATGACCTCCAAAGACATGTGTCACTTTAAAATAGAACTGAGAGCAGCATCCTTTAAGTTGTTTGGGACTGCAGGAAGATATGGTGGATTTGGTCCTGTTTAGTGAAATTGGGGCGATGGCCTGAGTGCCCAAAGAAAGGGCTCCGAGTGCCACCTCTGGCACCCGTGCCATAGGTTCGCCACCACTGCTATAGGCCATGTAGGAGTCAGCGGATAACATCGCAAAAGTTATTTCGCTATTATTAGCTATATATATGTGAATGCTCGTAAGCCATTGCTACGGAGAGTTGCGTTTTTTCACTTTAGCCATTGCCACGGAGAGTTGCGCTTCTTCGCCTTATTTCCTCACTAGGTATCTTAGACCTCGCAGGAGTTAAGCAGACAATACCGCAAATACTAGTTTGATATATTTATGTCTATTTCTGTAAAAATGTTAATAGGATTAGCATGTCTAAAATCTACTTATCTAGGATATCTAACATACTCATTGTAACATTGATTTCTGAACTATATATCCTGTGTCACATAACCAGTAGCTTACCACCACTCCCCTTACCTTTTATTATGGTTGTTTTTAGTATTTGAAGTTCTTAATGTATTGCAATACCTCGCTATACCGGGGTGGGCGTGTCACAGCCCGATCATGTGATCCCTGTCACGTGATTGTGACGTCACACGCCTTTACCGGAGCGGGATCTTTAAAAACGACATTTTGTCTTTAGAGCAACAGAGACCATGATTAAGCCCTGAGAGAGGGCGAAACGCGTTGGTCACCATACTTGGGCCATCACACATTTGTAATTTTGCCTATTGTGGATTTTATATGGATTCGAAATAAAAGTGTCCCTTAGAAACAAGATGGCTTCCTCAGATTCGACCACCTAACACTTTGGCAGCAGTGGCCAGACGTGCGCTTTTGAGTTCTGCCTGACTACCTGGCTTCAGCAATCATTACCACAGTGTGCGACATGTGTGACATGCAGTAACTCCCGGACATTTCATATGCAAAAACCTTTTGTTTCTTTGTGCAATCACTCCAGCAGAGGTGGCCGTATCTGAGGAAGCCATCTTGTTTCTAAGGGACAACATGGCAACATTATGAGACATTACTTCACAGAATTTTTTTTTAATAACATCAATGAAGAAAATGTTACATTTGGCAAATGAATCCAATTAAATGTAAATGACCATATGAAATACCCTTTAGCCTTCAAACTCAAAATTTCTTTTGTATCTTCCCTAGACTTTTTTGATACACTCGTTATCTCTACACCATTCCTTCACTCACGACAAGTCAATATACTATCGCCATTGAAAAGCCCCTCGAAACACATCTGGATTCAAAAAACCAGTCCGTATCAAATTGAGAAGACCGCTTCTGTTTAGCAGGTCATACAAAACGCACTGCATTGGTGGATTAGTCGCACAAGGACCGTGAGCATGTGCGGAAACAAGAAACCTTCTTTTCCGGTTTGTGGGATACCAGCCAAACGACCCACCATATGTTTACAACAACAATTGAATATCGTTGGATACCATCTCAATGCGTGAAAGTTCAATATTGAACCAGGAAAAGAAAATAACCTCTCATTTAATTGTAAACCATTTTTATTCATGCTTTCCTGTAACATATCCTTGGAAAATCGATAAAAACAATGTTCAACAAAAAAAAAGTTCAATATTGATATCCAGGAACATTTTTTTAATAACATCAATTGAAGAAAGTTTACATTTGTCAAATGAATCCAATTAAATGTAAATGACCAGATGGGAATACCTCTTTAGGTTTACACTCAAAATTTCTTTGGTATCTTCCCTAGAGACTTTTTTGATACACTACCTTTTGTTCCAATCTTACAACTACACATATCATGGCCCAGCAGTCCCGGCAGATTGCCGCACAGGTGAACAGCTGGGCCAAGTCACAGCCATGCTGCAACAGTTGCTACTCACTCAGCATCAGGATCCTGAGACTGCTCCTGCAACCTTCTGCTACCCCTTCTTTGTCTTCCTGCCGCTGAACCTAGGGCTTCGACTGTCTATGCCTGATAATATGTTGGGGAACCTAAGCTGCTCAGGGGTTTCATTACCCATGTTACCTGCACATTGAGCTCATGCCATCTCAATTTGTTCTGGAGGCATTCCAGGTGGCGTTTATCTCTCTGGCCTGGGCTACTCTCTTTGGGACAGAGACGACCTGGTCAGGCTACTCTTACAGCCTTTCTGGAAGAATTCCTTGTTCAAAGAACCTGCACAGGCCTCCTCTACCGAAACTGCATTGTTGAACCTGTGCCAGACGACTTGTGCTGGGGGAATATGCTGTCCATTCCGTACCCTGAATCAGAACTCTCCTGGAATGATGAGCCCTGTCCGCAACCTTCGAAGAATCTCTCTGCTCAAATTAAGGACGCATTACCCACTTGTGACCTGCCGTCTACCTTGAGTGGTCTGATCTCCTTGGCTACTCGGTTGGACGTGGGTTTAGGATCGTACCGAGATTTACGTCCCGAGCAACCCAAGTCAGTTCACAATGTCCAACTCGCCTGGCTCCTGCTTTCCAAGAGCCGCTCCACCCTAGCCGTCAATCTGCAGAAGACCTAGGCAGTGGACACCAGTCTCCTTCCCAGGAGCATCCAGAAGATGTCAGGGGACCTCTGCCTGTATTGTGCCAGCCAGAGCACTCATTGGGACTTGACCTGTCCATCCCCAAGGTCTAGGAAACGCCACCACCTAGGGTTCTTGAGAGAAGCGTCCCTAGGTGAAGCAAAGCTTCTCCACGCTGTGTTGGCATATGAAACCACTCCTGGTCCCGACTTCTAGACTCCAGTTCTGCGGGAACTTAATGGATGCTGCCTGGTCTCCCAGCACCACATCCTTGTGGTCCTTCTCGAAAGCTGGGTCATCTCCTCAGTCAGTGGAAAAATCCTCCTCTGGTATGAAACGCACTGAGCCAATTTCCATGCAGGTCGGTGCTCTCAAAGGACAGTCCTTCTTTGTACTGCCTTGCTCTACCTCATCCCTCCGGCTGTGCCTTCGGTGGCTGCAGCCCATCCACATAGTACTCAAGTCGATGGGGTAAATTCTTTCTTGGGGTCCAGAATGCCAGTCCTGCTGTATGCGGGCACCTCTACCAGTACCCGTCTTGGTCTCCTCCATGTCTCCCAACTCTTGGAAGGCCACCAACTTGTTACCAGACTTCATGACTGTGTTTTCTCCAAGAACGCAGCCAAGTCTTTTGCCGTCTCACATATACGACTGCCCTAATGATTTTGTGCTGGGTACCTCTCCTCCTAGAGTCAGGTGTACCCACTCTGCCATCCTGAGACCACAGCCATGTCGGAGTAACCATGGAGAACTGCAAAGAGTTTCACTACAGAAGTCCTCCTCTCCCGCAGGCGCAGGATCTTCTTTGTTACCAAAGGACACTCCTGCTTCCTTGCATTGACTATCGAGGACTTAACAGGTCATTGATTAAGAACCACTACCCTATGCCATTATCATGAAGCTCTTTGACCGCCTGCGCAGATTTTCTCCAAGCTGGACTGCGAGGGCCTACAACCTCAGGCAGATCAGCGAGGGTGACGAATGGAAGACAGCATTTACACACCCGAGACAGGACATTTGAATTTTTTTGATGCCATTTGGACTTTGTAATGCTCCAGCTCTCTTCCGGAATTCATCATGACATCTTTCGTGATTTTCTCTATACTTTATCGTGGTCTACTTGGACACATTTGGGTCTTGAGCCTCACCAGTCCTCACTTGCAGCAAGTTCTTGGCAGCGTATGGGCTAATCGTCTATACCACTCGAAAAGTGTCTGTTCCACCAACAGCCTACCTCTCCATTTTTACATATCTCTGACAAAGGTCTCCAGATGGATCACCCAACTGTCGGCAGTTCCACAGTGACGTCTAACGCATTTCAAAGGTTTCCGGGCTTCGCAACCTATTACCGGCAGTTTATCCCACATTTTCTCTACTCTGTCTCTCCCATCGCGCGCTCACCTCTGTCCTTGCCAGCTGAAGAACCTTCTCAAAGTTAAAGTCCGCCTTTTCCATGGCTCCTGTTCTCTCTAGACCCGACACAGAGGCCTTTTATTCTGGAGGTGGATGCATCTTCTGTAGTGCACAGGCGGTGCTCACCAAGAAAGGGCCCAAGGCCGAACGTTCACGTGCGGCTTGTTTCTAAAACAGAGAGGAATTACGCTATAGGGTTAGAGTAACTTTTGGCCATCAATCTTACCCTGGAAGAATGGCATATCTTTGGAGGGAGCTTGCCATCCTTTCTGCTTTACACAGATCATAAGAACCTCTCTATCTCCAGAGAACCATGTGTCTAATCCAGGCAAGCCGGCTGATTACTCTTCTTCTCTCTGCTTTAACCGATAAGCCCTTTCGACCTGCAGAGAAGACATCAAAGCGGATGCCTTTCCGTGCCTCCGATGTCGTTGGCGAAGAGCGGTTCCTCACCTATTATTCTCTGGAAAAATTGGTTGTTTGCCTGCAGTTCCCCCTGGTAAGACTTGTCTGACCTGCTCTGAGGAGGAGGACTTTGTTATGGGGACATTCTTCGTGCTTGGCTGGCACCTGGGGTGCTACGCTCCCTGGCCTCATCTCCGGCTACTACTGTGGCCTGACTTGGTCTAGGATGTTGAACTTTGTGGATCCTTCAACTCCCGTGCTCATTTAGCCTTCCCACTGAAACCGCTGGTCTCTTGCTTCCATTGCTGATCTACCACAGTTTGCCCGTGGTCACATTGTGCTATGGACTTTGTCACGACCTTCCATTTCCTCGGCAATCAGTCATCCCGGTGGTGATGACGGTTTCGAAGATGTTCCATTTTGGTTCCTTTCCAGGACCGTTTCTCCATGTTTTGGCAGCCTGTTCTTTCAATATAACTTCCAGTCTACATAGTCTTCTCAACACATCGTCTCTAATTGTGGGGACCATTTTGTTTCCTGTTTCTGGCGTACTCTCTGCAGCCACTACAGTAAAGTTGGATTTCTTCCTCAGCCACCACCGTCAGCCAATGGACAGTGAGAGAGGGTACCAGACTCTGGGATGTTACCTTCATCATTTTGTTTCTGCCCGTCAAACGACCTGGTCTGTTCTGTTGCCTTGTGCAGAATTCCCTATATCCCTGGATTCCGCATCTCTGGCTCCACTCTCTTCTTCGGGTCAATGGACAGCATCCACGCCCTCCTCTCCTCTCGCCTGCGTCCTCGGAGGTACCTGGCTGTTGAGGAGTTAGTACGAGATTGAAGTCCTCTGGGAGCGACTCATCTTATGTTGTTACAGGCTTCAGCCCATACCAAGCTCCATGCTGACAAGAGAGGCATGGCTCCTCCTTTCTTCTTTCCTGGTACAATGTCTGGGTGTCCTCCAGGTACAGATTTCAGGTACAAGTTTGGTCCATGATTCTTGGTCCTTTCGAAGTCCTGAGTTGCATCAATCCAGTGTCCTACAAGTAGGGTCTTCCTCCAACCATCCGCATCCAAACTCCTTCCAATGTCTTCCTGCTTAAGACTGCCATCCTGAACCGCTTCTCCCAACTCAGCCACCTCCTCCTGCTCCTGTGGCTGAACTCCACGACATCTTGAGGTAAAGGAGATCCTTGACATGAAGACGGTGAGGGTTTAAGCGGTTCTTGTTGGTTGACTGGAAGGGTTCGGCCGGAGGAAGATTTTGGGAACCCGAGGACAATACCTGGACCGTGATATCATGCAGAGATTTCTCCAGCCAAAAGAGGGGAGCCGAAAGGGGGGGGGGGTACTGTCACAGTTGCTCCGTACCGCTATCGCGGTCCCACGCATCCGTATCCTCGGCGGCCGTGGGCCAAATGCTCATGTGTTACCTCTCCTGATTCCCATCTTCGCTCTGTGCTTGTGCATCCCGTCTCAGAAATTTAAAGGGCCGGTGCACCATTAATTGGTGCTGGCCATTTTCCTAGAAGCTATTTAAGTCTACCTCTCCCATTACCCTGCCGGATATTTGTGCCTCCTGAGTTTTCCGTGTTCCTGCGTTCCTGTTCCCCTGCTCCTGTCCATTCCTGTTTCCCCATTTCCCATCTCCTGGACCTCCGCGTTGTTGACCCGAATTGGACTTGACCTGCATCTCTGCCGCCTGCCCTTGAGCCTGAACCTGACCATGGGACTGTCTTCTGCTAAGGTACCATCGACCGCGCTGCCACCGGGATAGTCGCACCGTGTAAAGAAACCTGGTGTACCCCGCCGCAGCAGAAACTCCTGCTTTGCGCCGGCTCAGGTGAAACCAGGTGCCACTTACATTCCGGTCCAGGTGTCGGCTAGTACCACCTCCCGCGTTGGCCAAGAGGATCCACTGATCCCGAATCCTGACAATATTGATCTGAAGTATATCCTTTTTGGAACTTTGCTTTATCTACAACAGATGTATATACACATACCTTATGAACATTCGATCAGCATGTATGGAATCTGGCTGATCCTAAGTTTATACTGCCTACTCATCAATCTTACAGGGGGGGTGCACTGTATTTGATGTGTAGTTAATAATTTTTTTTTTAGCTATATGGTATAGTTATATATATGGTGTATTTTAATGTTTTAATAAATTAGGTATATTTTACTATTGAAAGGATAGTTTGCCACTCATTGCAACTGAATATTAGTGCCACAACTTTTTCTATTTTCCCCAATATATGTTATATCTGATTGAGATGCCCAAGCTGGTTGTAAAGCATATAATTAGAATCACATGCAGGTTTTCCACACTCGTCCCATATATGTGAACCCAATAATGTTTTATATAAGTCATGAGCATTGCCTGGGTTTCTCCACGCTTAGAGTTCACCACAAGTGTTTAAAGGGTATCTCATCTTGGGCATTCACATGCAGGTTTA